>JAGFMF010012271.1:3209329-3275755 GCA_019455555.1 Galemys pyrenaicus
AACAAAGAGCCTAGAGATTATTAGTCTGCATAGTCACAATACTGTAGCAAAAGAGTAAACAGCTTGCAGTTGCAGGGAAAATACTAGAATTCAAGACATACTTCCTTCCTATAACATTTGTATTTTGTGAATTTTATTAGATTAAAAAACAGTGGATATGTTGTAATCTAAGGCCCATCAGTGTCAATGTTAGATATTTCTATTTTAATTTCTATGTTGCTAAAGTAGCTCAGCAAGTGGGGTTTTTTTTATGTTAATGAGAAAATGTATGTGCAGACTTTAAGAACCTTTTGAACAGTAGTACTAATTAAACTACGTCTGAATCTCACTCAAGTACTGTTTTTAATTTAGATCCTATAGATTTGTGGGTTAAATATCACGGTGTTGTAAACACCAGGGTTTACTCAGTGGTAGGAGTACAGAAAAGGTCTGTTGCTCTCATTTCTGGCCTTGGGAAGGGTATTTCCTCTAGTCTTCAAAAACAAAAGTAGAAGATGTTATGTGTTATTACTTCATTCAACTTAAATCTTTTCTGTTATCATGAGTCAGTATTCTTAAAGAAAACCAGAGCTGGACAGTTGTTAAGTGGTAAAAGGAATTCATTCAAGAACTATTATTGTGGGGGAAAGAGACCTCGTATAGGAATGGGCTCAATTCCAAATAACAGTGAAGACGGCTCGGAATTTATAGCCAAGGAGCCAGATGGCCAGATGGGGAGGGTGGTAGTAGATGGAAAATTACTAAGAGACATCAAGGGCGGGGGGATTCTTGCTCAGCTGACGTAGCAGGATCCTTGATACAACTGGGCTGTGCTGCGGGCTTAAGGATGAGGCCCAAGGATGAGGCATTATAGGAGAGGGCTCTCAGGAGCTGCGTACAGTTTAGTCAAGGGAGAGTCTTTGACAGTATGTATATTTTGAACACCTAAATAACAACATACATTATCAAATAAAAAATTGTTTTGTGGCATTTACATACACTGGATTTGCAGTGTAATTAAATCTGTTCTTTATAGGTTTTACAGGAACTTAACCTAATAATTTATACACTGAAAAATAATTTTTTATTAATTTATTTTCATATTTGGATGGAAGTCACTCATACAGAGTGGAAGTATTCTTTATAGTATGGTAGTATTTGTTTATAACAGCTGTACTACTGGTATGTATATGCCATTGAAATATAGTAGTTCTGTATTCCTGTACGTATTTGACTACTAGGGAACGTTTGCAGAAGTACCAAAATGTCTCTTACTAGAAAAAAGATGAAAACAACAGATCATTTATATTTTTCTTATAAAATGATTTTATTTTGGTCACATACAGAAAACTACGTATGCCTTACTATAGAAAAAATGAATAATCTTGATATTGGAAGAACAATATATTAGCGTGCTTGACTTTGGTAACAAACTGCTCAGACAGTGTGCTTTTGTTGTAGGATTGACTTGCACCTCCTCATCCATTCCTCAAGTATGAATCCAAGAACGCTAACTACAAGCATAGTGGAAATAAGTGAACTTTGCTCTGTAACTAGGTTGAATCCCTCTCTGGTTGTATTCTATGATGAAGTTAATTTCTGCTTTCTTTAGTGTCCTCTGATACAAAGAAGTGATGATATACTATCTTCACTCAGTTGCTGTGAAATTAAGTGACATACACAAAGCCTGGCATATAGACATTAAAAAAAAAAAACAAAACCTGTGTTTTTCCTCTGTTATGCATCATCTCCAACACACAATAAAAAGGAAAAGAGGGAAAGGAAAATTGAAGTTGTGAATTTGTGAAACAGTAAAATCATCACCTATATAAACTGATTATCTTCAGTGTTTCTTACTGTGTGGTCGTAGGCCACTGACAAAAATAATGGAATATCTCTTTTCAAAATGAAATTCCTGAGTATCTAGATATACCTAGTCAGCCCCACTTCAGAGATTCTGTCTCACGAAATCTGGAACCCATGGATCTGTATTTTTAGCTGTCTGTTTTGTTCACTGAAGTTTGAGAACCACTGTTCTGAGGAGCCACTCTACATCAATGTTTCATCTTAGTATTAAAAATCTACTTCTTTAAATCAATATCTAATCGTAAAGCACATTTTCAAAAGAAATTTTGAAAGAACATCTTTCAAATATGGGTGTTTACTTTTATGCTAACCTGAATCTAACCTTTTCTTGATGTTTTAAATCTCAGTGTAGGACTATACCGAGCCTGAAAAACTAAATGACACTGTACCTTAGGTGACTTACTGCATAGGCAGTTTGCTCCTAACCTGAGTGTGCTCAAACCTTTAGGGCTTTTCAGTTTTCTCCTTTAATCACAGACTGTCAGTTTTCACTTTCCTTTCTTTACCTGCCTGTTGCTGTTCATCCTCTTCTGATTTGAACTCATGGATGTGAAGTTAGAATTTACACCCCAAGCTTTTAATCTGGCTAGGGAATTTACCAGGATGTTCTTTTTTTATGATATTCTGGTCAGGATCAGTAGTGTGAAGGAACTTCTGGACTCTGATACTCAGATTTTAGGGTCTAACAAGACTTAACCATGTGTATGCAACATCATAAGAAACCACGATGGTGGTTTTCAACAGAGCTGTGCATTGTCACTACCTACTTACTAGAAGTCTTTTATATACTTGTACTCAGCTTCCCATTTCCTTGTACTCTAAATGGTCATTACATCCTACCTTTTAATTGAGGACTAGTGCGTTCTAGCAGAAAATAGTCTTAGGAAATTTGTAACATGCTACAAATAGAAAGACCTTTACAAATGGAAAGACTGAGAAAGTCTTTCTATAAGACATATATTCTGTAAATATAAGCTGTTATTATTGGGTTTCCTCTGTGTAAACAAACAAAGATTCCTAGTATGTGTTCTCTTTATGTACAATTTGACTACTAAGCTAAATGAGCTCACCCACTGGTGTCTTTTTCTTTCACAGTGGTTGTTTGGTTAGGGTGTCCATCATAGCAGGCAGATTTGTCCTACTAGTCTGAACTAAAGACATTTAGTAAAGGGCAGTGCAGCTTTTGACTCCCTGCTCTGGAGCCTGGAACTGCTGCCACCTGTGACCCCAAAGGAGCACCTGTGCCTCTGTTATAGTTACCCTGAGGAACCAGATGCCCCAACCTTATGTATGACATCCTCTCACTCCTTCATGGAAGGCACAGAGGAGACAGCTAGTTGGTAAAATGTGTGTCCTTTAAAGTACACACATCTGTACTTTAACTCAAGGGAGTCTGAAAGATGTAGATTTTTGGCTTCCCAGCCACGGCAGTACAGGAAGAGGTCAAGCTTATATTGTTTATTACAGTAATCCTCACATAGCTCTTGAGCTTAATAGTTTCATGCTCTTCTGTTCTGACACAGTCAGTGATATGAAGGCAAAAAGGCCCAATTTAGTGACATTTGTGAGTTTTGTGAATGTATCAATGGCGAGTTAGTCCATTTAAGTGGCAAGTCTTTGAACTGCTTCTTGTAGGCCTTCTCAGCAATACCAGTATTGTTAACTAATAACTGATAATCTGCTTTTTTGTATTCTTTGTGTCCCTCTTACTCCTACTTTGGTACTTGGAGATAAATCATTGTTTTCCTTTGGTGTATTGAAGTATTTTATAATTTAAAAATTTGGTATTTTTATCAGTCTAAAACAGTGTTGTAGATGATTTTACTTTAAAACCATGTAACTTTGATAAACTATTAATCACTCCTCAGCATCTTTTTAGCCCTTATTTTGTAGTGATTCATTTTTTCAGATGGTGGTAATAAAAGTGTTGAAATGTAGTCATTCAAAGTTAGCTCTTTTGTAAAAAATTGAAATCATCCCAGGTTCCCAAAGGTAATGTTAGCAATTTCCCACTTCTACATTTTTCTTAATTCTTCAATCACAGATGTAGACATATTTTTCCTATGAAATATTCTATACTTAATTTTATTGATACTTCAGTTCTGTCAATACAAGTATACCATATAAAATTTAAGACAGTTCAAATTACTTGATGTGTTTAATGATAAGGATGTTGTAATTATAGTTGAAGCAACACATGGTTTAACTTCAAAGAATTTTACACACACGTAATTGATGTATATTTTCTCCTGGTGCATACAGAAACATGTTATGTATATGTTTGAAAGCTTTATATTAGAAAATACTGAAAGTAAATTTACTAATCATTCAAGTGAAAGAGGTAGAACAAGTAATTATAAAAGAAGTAATAACATTAAAAGCAGAAATGAGAACTAAAAATCAAAAAACTTTGTCCAGTGAAGTTATAAATAGGTTCACTAAAAAGGCTGAGACAATAGAAAAATATTTGACCAGAATGTGCAAAGAAAAGGAGAGGAAAAGATAAAACATAACATGCAACACAGAGAACAAGAATTGAAATACCATGCATGATGTTTCTTATTATAAGAAAATATTAATATGAAGCTTTATGGTAAAACCACATAAAAAGCTAAATGAAATGGGGGGGGCGGGATATTAAGATGAACTCAAGAAGACTTTAAAATGTGAAAAATCCTGTAACCATAGATTCAAAGATCCCTAAGAGTCAGCAAGTCAAGATAATCTTACAGGCAAGTTTTAACTGAGACTTTAAGTAATGGTAATAGCAAAAACATTGCTTATTGAGCAGATTTTATGTTCTGGACAGTATTAAGTACATTTACAAGCAAATTTAATTTTCAGAACAAACTAAGTGGAGAGTCAATTTTGTGTGAAAACCTTGAGTGAAGGGAAACTTTCCACTCTGAACAGCTTTAGCCGTTAGCTTCCTAACTTGCGTAGACAGAAATCTGCTCCTCCCTCTGCCTTTTAGCGGCTCATATCAAAGTGAAGCTCCCCTCCTCATGGCTGTCCTCCCTATTCTGGGAGGCCACCATCATGCCAGCTTTTCTCTTTTTGAGTCTTGTCAGGCCTGTCCAGTGTCAGGCAGTGCTACACCTGTCACTTCACTGTCTTCTGCTCTAGTGACCACATCAAACAGATAGATTTTACTGAAATTGCTCTTCTTTGTAACCTCTTATCGACTTAGTGAGTGTTTTTCCTTTTGTATAGATTTTATAGAACTCACTTGATGTGTATATCCCACCATCCTCTGGTGCTGTAGCCGTCTGGTTTCCTGTGTATTTTTTCACAAAGACCTTTTTAATGGTTGCATGTTCCTGTTATATTCTTTTAGACACAAATGTAAAATGGGTGGGTTTGGATTTCAAATTTATTTTTAACTCATAACTTGGGCTTCCTTCAGTTGACTTCTTAAAAGTGCTTATTCTGACCTTTTTATGTTAGATGGAATTTTTCTTAATAGGGAAGATTAAAGGAAAATGAGGGTTGAGTCATTGTTGTGTGTGTTTTTACTGTGTGTCACTGGCTTGTGTAAAGTACCGAGTTTCCGTGGGCACCCCAAAAGAACAAAGAGCGGACACAGGGCTGCAATGGTCATGTAGAGCTTTAGTTACGCCAGCATGCTGGTGCTGACCGTTCAACCGTGACACGCAGGTCTGGCTGAGACAATCGACCCAGATAGGAAGTAGGATTGAGCTTTTATAGCCAATTTCCCATTACATAGGTTGCAGTCAATAAGCTGAGAGATCAAAGCCCACGCAATGAGCACAGCAAATAGCTTTAAAGAGAGACATGTTTCAAAAATTTAAACTTACGGGAGATCCATTTTGGGTGGGTTCAGGCTTCTGCCCCGTACCTGGGTGCACATTCTAAGATAACATTGTTTCATCCGCCCTGCCCTTAACTGCTCAGGAGAGCCTAAGGTATGGGACCAGCTGACCTACTAGATAAGGCCTGTAGGTCGTTTTTCAAGTTTAAACTCTGACTCTAACACTTGGTGGCAGGAGGCTGGTAAGTGCAGCTGACTCGGGAGGCAGGAACACTGGTTCAGAGCCCGACTCTCACTTGTTGACTATGTGGCCTTGGTGAAGTCACATAACTGCTCAGAGCAGGTTTTCCAGTCTGTACTGTATTACCATTGTTACCATTGTTCTTGCTGTTATTTCTTCCTCACCGGGTATGGTATGGATTAAATATGTTAAGTACTTAGTATAGAGTTTAGCTCACAGTGACTGATCAATGAATGGAAACTTATAATGAAGTCATTACGTTTATTCACTTTTCCTGCATTTGATCTGACCTCCCTTTTCCATTTTGTTAGCCTAAAAATATACCAACAGTCTTCTTTTGTTACCTTAAAAACATTGCTCTTCTCAGCTGGGGGCTCTGTTCTTCTTTGACAATATAATTAGAGGGTTTTCTGCTCTTCATTTTTGATTACATCCTTCTTTCTCTCTTTGTCTATCTTTTTTGATGCAAATCCATCTTCATCATTAAAACCTGTTAAGGCTGCACTTATTTCTTTATGTTCCTTCCATTATTGATGATTATATAAATAACTTTTTAATTTTTAATCTGTACACTATGTTTCCGTTCAGAGTCACTGACCATTTGCTTATAGCTTCTTTTCTGTGCATTTTCTTTTAGAAATCTGCTTGCCTAAAATAGGAAGTGTGGTTTGACTTTACCCAGCATTCCTGTTAGAACAGTGCCCCCAGGCAGGGTCAGAGTGGGGACACCCACGGCCTGAAGTGGAGAGGGCTGCCTAGCAAGGTACCATCTGGTAGCAGTCACTAGTGGAGGTCTGACATACCCTGAACACTTGGTAGATCCACGGAGAGCAATTGTTGCGTGTTACAGGGGTGGGTAGGACCTTTAATTCGGAGAACCTTTTGAATCCAGGGGCAGACAACAGGCAGAATTCCAGGGGAGCAGATGCTTAAAATGAGAACACATCATAAAGTGACATTTTTGTTTCAACAAGGATTTATGGAGTTCAGGTATAGACATGTCTGTGATGCTGCGGTTAAGACTCAGAACTCTAGACCCAAAAGAACCTGTCATTCCGTAAGTCAAGAACTCAGACTTTCCAGCTGACAGCCTGGTTAAAAGCCTGCACTTATTCATTTGTTAGTTGGGGGGGTGGGGAGGAGGGTGACTTAGAGCTTCTTTTTTCTCGAATATAAAATAATAGTAACACCTTAGGGCCGAGAAGAGTATAAAAGTATTTGTAGAGAGTTTATCTCTGCTTAGCACTGGTTGTGCTAGCCCTTAATCAAGCACTTAAGTATAATTTAACAATTACCTATTTTTTAAATACCATTATCCTGTCACCATTATGTTCTGTAACATTCCATCTTATACTTTGAAAGTAATTCTCAGTATTTAAAAGAGCCTGGAAAAAAAAATACACATTTACTTGTCATAAAATTGCGTAGGCTAGTTTATTTCACTTGGGTTCATTATATCCCCTTACGCTGATCAAATCCTATTTATTTGAAACTCCAGATTATTATGTATTTATTTGTGGTGGGTCTTAGACTTGGTTATCACTTTTAAATATGGCAAATACCATGAAAACTACAGAGAGGAAAAAAAAAAGTCCTGTATTGTACACACCTCCCATGTGATCTTCCCCAGAAAACTAGTGATTTTATGCCATAGTTCCTGGGAAGTCTATTTTTGTACTTAATTGACCCTGTCTCCCCTGCTTGCTTATCTGACCACCTGCTATTTGAGAGCAGCAAATAATAAGGACCAAATAATTTTGTTCATCAAGAATACTTCTTAGTCACAAAGCATCATGAAAGGCAAATAAATAAATATTCGTGATTCAAAAGAAACCCTTTTAAGGGACTCTCAAACAGGAAGTAAATCATAGTATGAGATTATAAAAAGCTTAGTACTCACCATATATTCACAGCATAATAACAGAACTTATTGTAATGCTAAACTATGTTCTTTCCTCATTATAGAAAATTATGTGCATACACACATCTTCAAACCTTAACACTTAGCAGTATACTCAGTCTGGTGAACGTTTTAAACACTAGAGGGCAGAGTGTTCAAGAGGACATTTTTTTAATTTTAAATACAGTATCCAGTTGTCATTCTTTTATGTCATTGGCTGCATTTAAAAATTAGGAAAAATGACTATTTTGGAATCATCTATGTGTGTGAATGATCTGTTTATTTAAGTAAAAGTAGAGAGTTGTTCTGGATGTCTTACAGATCAGTATGCCCTTCATTGTATTTATCAATAAAAACAATCTGAAAGAGCAACCTGCTGGCTAATGATCTTTTTCAAATGTTGAGATTGTAATTTAAAGATAGCATCATGCTTTTGGGGGTATTTTAGTCAGGGATCAGAAGATAAAATTGCCATGTTTAATAACAACTGTATTTGATGAAAATTATCTCCAGAAATCCCTGAAGTAGGATGCATAGTGCTTATAAGGCAGAAATAATGCTTCTTGATGTGTCCAACCCTTACCTTCCTCTTTTGTTGACCACTAGATAATCAGCTTATGGGTAAAGGCCACGCTGTCTGATTTTAGAAACGTATTTCTTTCTCTTTTCTATTAGTCATTACACAACTATTGCAACTGGAAGACCTGATTTAGAGCAACAGCCAGTCCGGGACAGGGAAAACCCCACATTCGATATCTGACCAAATTAGAATTATAACAAATAGGATGACACTTTCTTACTTCTTTGAGAATAGAGATTTCATGTAGTCACCTCCTCACGAGTATTACCCCGCCTTATAATCTGATCAATTTGATCGTGATGATTCCTTCTTAGAGAAAGTCTATAAAGGGGGCAGTAGTGGGGTGAAGATTGGAAAAAGGAATAAAAATTAAAAGAATATGAGATCCATTTCAGTTTTAGAATGGGTTTCCTAAATCATGAGAGAGTTAAAAATATAGGCAGAGGTAGCTTTGCCCTTTAAGTCTGTCTACCCTAAGTGTATGTCAAACCCAATTTTTCAAAACAAAATGGCTGTGTATTTTATCTTTTAAAATATCTTAACCATTTCCTTATCCCAGTCTGTTCCTACAGAATACAATTAACATTAAAATAAAAATGAGTGGGAAAATGATTTATTGTTCAAGTTTACATTTTTTACAAAATTATTTTGGTATGCACCTAATGCATTAATCAACTCAACTTGATTTTTTGGGGGGAGCAGGGAACGGTTTCCCTCTTTATCTTAAGGCACTGAATTATTAGTATTCTAAAAGTCACAACCAGAGAGAATTTCCCTCAAAAATAGCCATTGGGTCAAGAAAAATATCCCATTAAAAAGTTAACTAGGTAGAAGAGATTACACTACAAAGGAAACAGTACTATCCATGGAATTTTCGAATCTAACAGAAATGCTCATTTTTATGTTTGGGTAAAATAAAAAGTAATTGAATTTTCCAGTTGGGTGAGGAAAAAAGAATTGAAGATCATTTAAAATAAGTTTCTCACTTTGCATGATCTTTAATATTGCCATTCTGTAGAAAACGTTTATTCTTTATCTCCAAGTTATCATCTAAAAATATCACATTGGGATAGTACAATTACTTTTACATGATTTTCTTAAGTAATCCTTTAACACTAGTCCACAGCATCTGTTTACCATAACTCTAAAATTAAATAATTCCTTATGATGAATATGTGTGATGTGGTGATATCAAACAAAAAAAATGTAGCTTGAGAAAACATTTACTCTTTCAGACCATTTTTCATGCCTGTTTAGTTCTATTAAAATTCATTTTTCTCTTTTATCTTTGCTATTTTGCTTAACTCTGTTTTTAAATAAAATAACAAATTAAAAAAATTTTAAGCCTTTGTATTATTTTCTATTCCGAGTAGCTTTAGGAAGGAAGTAGAAAATGTTATTACCTATACTTTACTGATGATGAATTTGAGGGTTGGAGTTAAGTGATTTACCTAGGGTAATAATTAGTAAGCACCCAAGCCATTGTCACAGCTATTGTCAGAAGACTAGAGTCTAATAACAGAATTATTGTCATAGTGCCGTTGCTGTCCACACACAGGAACAGTGTAATACATGAATTTACCTAATTTGCTTTGCCTTATATCTGCACATTTCATTAAATATATGGAGTTGGGACAGAAACACATCCACATGATAGAGAACAATTTCATTTAGAATGGCCCCACATAAACAGATGAATAGCACCAGTGCCCCAGACTTCAGAAGGCTAAAGAAAAACTATTACCGAACAAGTCTGTCCAGAGCTACATAGAATACTGCAGAGAAAACGTACTGCATCCATGCAGTCACATTTTCCCTAGGCCCCTCTTCTCCCACTGGAAGGGAACTCTTGTGCATTCCTGGGTGGGGAGGAGAAACTATGAAAAAAGAAAGGTTCTTCAAGGCCAGTAGGGAAGGCCTTCCGAAGCCTGGGATGGAATATAACTGTCATCAGTGATTGACACAGGAGTTTCCTTGATCATGAGTAAAGGCTATGAGCATTGTCTGGGAGTTTAGCGTCTTTTGAACCATTCTGCATCTAGGGTGGTAGTGTACCTCTTTGAAATTGATACCACTGTTGCTAAGAGTAGTCCCATCACTTGATAGTTCTACTGTTTGGTGTATCTGGTGCTACCATCTTAATGAAAGGCACTTCATCAGATTTTTAATATCCCTAAGTATTTAAAAATTAATTGCCTTCTATCTCATTTTCTACATAGTTCCTTATTTATCACTGTCTAATTTTACAATTTAGCCAAATAAGTGATGAAGGTACCGCAGGCACCTATTAGCTTTCTCTAAAGTATTATTAGTCTCTTTAGTTACCTCAGTAGGCAGTTATTTGTTAGTGTCTGCTTAGTTTCTGTATTTTAATAGATTCACACAGCTCTGATTTAGGAATTCAGAAGAGTAAAATCTGAGGAATCAGCGAGAGAGGAGTTTGTAGCTTTAAGGCATGAGGTACTTACAGCCTTTTAACATAAATTGTTCCCAGAATCCATATCACAGCTCCTTATATGGTGCTGCTTTTTTCCTCTCAGTTGCTAGGACAACAGCAGCACTGCACCATTCATCAGCCCTGGACCTGGGCTGCATTGCCTGCCTCCTGTGTTACTCCTGAATGTTAAGAACATCCGTGAATCATTCACTATGTTAACACTGCGCCACTGGAAACCTGAAAACCAGTTCTTCCAGAAATTTGCCGGATCAGAAGGGTGAACTAAACTGCGCCACAGGGGAAAAAATTGCATAAAAATATTTCTTTTTTCACAAGGGAATCATGCAGTTTATTTGCTGCAGTGTTCTGAGAGGATAAGCTTATGTCAAGCAACCTAATGAAAAGAGCTCGTCTGGGTAATCTTTCTCGAAATCATTAGCTGTTCAGAAACAAATACTACATTGCATCTCTGGATACAAAAAAGAAGCAGGTGATGTTGTTAGGGATTCTGAGCTCCTTTGGGAGCATCACTTGTGCCTTGGGACCATGAACAGCATCTGCTGTGAGAAGTAGCACCTGTAACACAGTTAAGTTCCGGGCAGTGTGAGGAGCGGACTGGAGAAGATGCGAGTGTGGATGTTCCCTGAGCCTCGGATCTGGTAGCAACATGACTAGTGCATAAGAAGAAGCCTTTCAGGTTTTCAGGAGAAAAGACTATGTAGTATTGACTAATGAGGAAGGAAAACTAAAGCCTGTGAGTATGAGTGGAGTATTTGTGTGTTAAATGGATTTCTGATCTCTAAGGCCTACTTTGAGCTTCGTAGAAAAAGAAACGCAACCTGAGAGAATTTGACACATAGTTTTCAAGGAAGCCATGAGGAAATGTCAGTAGGCAGGTTTATGTAGTTTTCAGTTGTGTGCTTTTTTATGTTTTTATTGTGTGCATGTGTAGATGACTCTTAAAATAGCTTCATATTTTAAAAAATTATATTTCATTGTGAAGGAAGCTGTTGACTCAATTTTTTTTATGTGAATGTGAAGGTCAGATTGCTTCTTTTTGTTAGATCTTGACTCCTGATAGATTTCTACGTCCTACTGCAACATTCTATAAGTAAAATGCCATTTTTTCATTTTACTGTGTGGACATTCACAATTTTCTAAGCATGCTTTTTCTACATACATCAAATCTTTCTATTATTAACTGGCATGTTTACATCATATGTTATTAAGGATTTGTTTTGAAATCTTTTTATTATTTGCTAGTTATGTTGATTTATATTGTCTTTTTCCAGTTGAGAAAGGCTAAATTAGAGATTTATCATTCTTGTATTTAGACCATTTAGTAATTATCAACTTAAGATGAACTGAATTTACAGATTGAATTTTCTCAAAAGACTCTTCATTTTCTAGCACTTATATTCTCTTTTTAGTTCTTTAACTAACCATGGTAACTTAGACATGTTCTAAAAGTAGGATCTTCAAAATTAGAGTATTTAGACTAATCTTTAGCCAAGTCACATAAAAGAAAGGCTTATTCTTTTGGTTATTTATCTTCCTGGATTAAGCTTCCTAAATGCATGTTCAAAGAAGATATACTTTAGGGACATAACTGGATTCCCTTAATTCATACAAATGGGGGAAAGTATTTTGCTTTTTTGTCACTGCCACATTGTATTCCCTTTCCTTTTTAAAATTCTTTTGCCTGGTATTCTATATGTGTCTGCCCAATCTTTAAGAAACCTTTAAATTAGGAAGAGTTAATATATTAAATATGTTAAAAGATTGAAAGTACTAATCATTTACACTCCCCTTCATATCTGTCATTAGTAAAGAGACTTGCTTTTATTTGAAAGCTTTTTTAGTAGATTAAATTGAATATTCATATTTTAATCATTGTTATATAAGAAAGTATAAATTTTAAAAGTTACATGTATTTAGTAACTGTGTACAATGTAAATGAATACGATGTTTTGTCTATACTCACAAGTGTGTATATAAAAAATTTTGTGTTTCATTATTTCTGAAACCATAATTCTTATAATATCAAAAATTGATTTGGTCACTTTTTAATAAGGATGGTATTTTTTAAAAAACAGAGCTGTTCATTTTAAAACAGACCTCTTCCTTGGCACATACTTTGATATTTTTCATTTGGGGCGGCCTTGCCCAATTAATGTATTATTAAAAGTTTGTATATATTTGTTTATAAATTACCTAAATCTGAATGTACTAGTGAAGTTCCTCATTTTTAAGAGATTCTGCAGTAAGTCCTTTTATAATAATCTATCATTAGTAAATTTATTTGGTGATTTTGCAGATCAATTAGATTTTCTTAAAATAAGAGCTATTCAGTTTATTTCAGTGTATAAAGATTCAGTGACAGATTAAATTGCTAGTGTTCTGTGAAAAAAAATTCAACCTCATACTTTATACATATAATTTATGCCCTCATTCTCAAAATGGTGGGATAGCTTCAGGTTTGCTTTCTGAAACTCTTGAAAACCATCATTATTATTCATATAACATATAACTGTGTCAAATCTTAGTTGATAGTAAGCATTGTTTTTATTTGCTAGTGAATAGGTAATACATAAAACTTATAAAAATAAAAAATTTAAGCTTCTCTCCTAATTTCCATCGCCTGAAGCCTGATCATGTCATCCTAATAATATTTCTGAATATGAAAAAATTTTTAGTATCACTAATAAGCTTTTACTAGGAAACAGCTGCCTCATTTCTCTCAGAATCTACGTGAACACTGAAAGGTTCACACTGGTGATAAATTATTTGAAAAGAGTATTGCTAGTTTTTCTCATGGAAATCAGTCATAATGTATATTTTCATATTAAATGTGTTTTCTTTATCACCCCAACATCATGTAGTAGGACATCTCACCACATGTACATTTTGTCATTTAGGACTTGTCAACCTCTCTGAAGTTTCTCGTCTATAAAACCAGTGAAATAGCACTTTATTGTGGTGTCATTGTTGGCACTATTAAGAAAGATAATGTCTGTGTGACAAAGAAAGCTTGTAGTGTAGTGTTTGGCACAGAGGAAGTGCTTGCTCTCTAAGTACTAATTCTTTTCCTTGCCTTCCTTGCTGTTCGCCGACTTCAGTACTTCTTGGGCTTTTCCTTGGGACTACCTTTACGACAGTGGATTTTGAACACATACCAAAGACATATAGGATGTAACGTACAGGGATATACAAAAGCAAACCTGGACATTCCTTGAAAGTCTCTTATCTTTTAAAATAGTCTACCTTCTTCATTTATTTTTAAATCATAAAAGTGTTTCACTCTTTAAGGTAACATGCCATATTTGCTCTTCTAAATTTGAGTACCTCAGCGCACTACCTGTTTTATGAATTCCCCAGTTTAAGATATACTACTTAGATCACTTGGTCTGGATATCATTTTGAATAAAAGAAATGTATTTCTGTGGAGAAATAAATTGAGAATCAAGAAGCAGGAATCAAAAATGAAACTGGATAATGGTGAAAGACTTACCATTTTAAAAGGATGGATAGTGATAAGTTGCTGAATCAAGCTGTAGCAGGATAGAAAGGAATACCTTCACATCAGAAATAAAAATGATGTTGAAAAAACCTAGTACTTTAGCATTTTTTTTAAGCTGTGAGAAGTCCTGCAATAGAGGAACCTTATCTACCTAACTTTCAGCACCTCTAAAACTTATTTGACAACAGACACCATTTGTTTTTCTTACATGACTCCTACAAAATCACATGCAACAAGTAAGTGTTCCAAGGAGCATACTCCAGAAAATAAATGACTAAAGGAAGTGATGTCACCAGAAGGAAAGAAGAACAGGTAACTGCAGAGAGGGTTTTAGAGAATATTTAATCATTATTTTAAAGTTCACATAGAGGTCAAGAATACAAATTCATAAAGGACTATGATTCTGTTGTGTGATTCTGCTTTTGTCTTCCTGAACGGCATTCCAAACTCTTAACTGCAGTGGGCTACATTAGACAAATAATTATATTGTTTCCTTAAAGAGGAGAAAGGAAGAGAAGCTGCATAAAGCAGGTGGGAGTATGGATGGGAGAAGGAAACATCTACTAAAAAACTTACAGCCAGATATGCTTAGAGTCCTAGTTGATTTATTTTGTGTAGATACATAGTTCATATAAAGATAAAATAAATTTCTCCTTTTTTTAACCTTACCACCCCAATATATATAACTATATCATTATAATCAATTGATATAATTATATACAGTTTCTCTTTTTTTCTCTTTTTAACATAGATGAGGCAGTTCCTAAAGCCAGATGATAATTTGACATTAATTCCTGTCATATGTTGTAGTGGCCACTTAAAAGCATGTGACTGTGGTAACCTCTGTGTATTTCAGTTTCCTCATCTATGAAATAGGCATAACAAGTTTCATAGGGCTGGGAAGGGTTAAGTGAAGATTTACAGGTGAAATGCTTATAATAGCATTTAACACATAGTACTTGGCGGAAATAGTTGATGATGTTGTCACGTATTGGCAATTAAAAGATCCTGTTTATCACTTTCTGCACCTTTCTTTACTTTTCTGATTTTTTCTGTGGAAAACTGATTTACTTTTATTGGTTACATTTTTAAAATGAGCAGAGAATAGTTAAGAGTCTAATTAGAAGTTCAAACTTGTATGGCAATATCCTGCTGTTACCAGCAGTGGGTGCTAGTGTTGACTTCTCTCTGTGACACTGAGACAGTAATCATTCATGTTCAGAATGTCCCACTGTGAGTTTATATGATGCCCAATGAAAAGTGCTTTCATTCATACTAAAGCAATTAAGAATATAATTCCCCCTTTGTTTAATTTAAAAGGTAGGAATAAATGAGTATTTTGTTATGATATTAAGATTAGAATTTTGGTAAAATTTCACTTTCAGTGCTTAATGGGCTTTTCCATTTTGGCTTTTATTATAGGTAGGAGTTTTAAATTGCCTACCAATACAGTTTAGCATACAGGCTACATGACATAGTTTGTGGACTGGAGCCAGACTGTCTTGATTTGAATCTATGTCCATGGGCGAGTAATTTAATCTCTCTGTACCTGTGTCCTATAAAAAGAAGGTAATAATAGTATTTACTGATGGGGTTAATGTGAGTATTAGATGAGTAAAATACTTTGGACAGTTTTTGGAGCATAATTACTCAATCATTGTTAACTTTTATTATTATGTGTGCAACTTACATCTTATCTTCTGAGTATTTATCCTTCAGGTATTCTGTTTGTCTTTAGCACAATACCTGGAAAATAGTAGATATTCATAGGAGATGTTCAGTACACATTTGCCAAGTAAATCAGTGAAGCATTCTTAATTCACCTAGGACTTCAATAATACTCTTAACTTGAATGCCTTCAGCTAAGCAGGCCACGACAGACAGTCCCAATATAATGTAAAGAGCCTTGATTCACTAAGGTTTTATTTAAGTGAAATCCTGACTCACCATTTTATTTACTGATCCTATTGTGAAGGTAAACACTTTTAAACTGAGACTAGAAGTAGGGATGGCAAATGAATCAGATTCCTCCTCTCCTCCTCTTTGGGTTCACTAAAGATACTGTAGCACTAGGAAAAAAGAAACAGCTTTCTCCTCACCAGTTTTAACCTGATTTAAGAACTACTTACTGAGAAGTTGCTCTGATGTATGAGGTCAGCTTATGTAAGCCTGAAGTAGGGGACATACTCTAAGGATAACTAAGTTTCTCATTTTTAAATAAAAAGGTAATATTTAGTTTGGCAAACCTGAGATTAAGGTTTGCTGTTATTTCTTGTTCTCATCATCAAGTCTTCTCTGCCATGTTGTGGAATTCTCTTCATTGTACCAAGTGTCAAGTATTTTCTCCTCTCCCTCATTCTGGGCATAAATTACAGCTTTAAAGAATAATTTTAGTAGATACATAATATCTAGCTTATTTAGTATTTAGCTCAGGTTATTTTAAATGATATCTATCTGTGCAGTGTGACATCGAATCACAAGCTGCCTTTTCTAACTTAATTGCACTTCAATTCTAATTCTATACTTTTTCCTAGATTGTGCCTTCGATTTTGAAAAAGACATTTTTGTCAATGTTTATCTGTTTGAAATGGTTTTGTTTTTCATTTCTAGTACTGCTTTTCACATTTTCTGTCCAGGTACTTTTTTACTAAGAAAAATAACTAGTAGAATGTCACAAAACAGTATAGTTTTGGAGAACGAAAAGACAAAATGTATGTGACTCCCTCTTGTTCTTGTCTTCACCCGCTCCCTCCAATAACTGTATAGGTTATCTCTGTTTTCTTCATTTGTGGATACTGGCTCTCATCAGTCACCAGTGGGGACTGGCAGGATTTTGTTCTCTGCCTTACTTCCGAATCTAAAACTTGACAGTTGCTGCCGTGGAGACATGGTGACATTTGGAGGTGTAGCATCTGTTTTGATCTTACATTCTCATCTGCATTGTCTATGTAACCATGGCCTGGACAGTGGGGTCACTCTACCAGTTGCAGGAGAAGCTTTCTTAACTGACCTTGACCTGACCACTGACAGAATTGTCTTTTGTTTTTCCCTACTTCTTTCATCATTTTTGATACGCTAATCATCTACCAGTCCCTATCAGTGCAAAAAAAAGATTTGTAGAATATATTACCATCCTGTTTTTTAACAGTCTTGACCAGGTTTGGGAGAACAGTGTTAATAGTGTATATTACCACACCACATCCACCACCAAGGCACCCACAGTCCTCTTAAAAAGAGTATTAACAATCACTTTATAAATCTGTTAATTTACTGTATGCTTTTTTTCCCCCAGAGGACATGGGCTAATCTATGTTAAAATTGAGTCTAGACAATAGTAAAATGTTTTATTATGGGTATTAGTAGCAAACAGATCTATATATCCTTTATTAAGAGCAAAACAGTTATTTCTACCTTGAGGTTATGCTGAGGATTTAAGGCTCTGATTTACACAGTTAGAGCTATATTTAAAACACTCAATTCAGAAGTGCATGTAATATGCATATTTCATTGCAGCTTTCACTGATACACAAAAATGCCACTAAAATTTTTGAATAACTAATAAGTTTATTTTTCAGGAATCTAAAAGCAAAACATGTTAAATTTTTATTTCTTCAAAACTGTGGGGAAGTGAATTTAGCAAAGTTTAAGAGAGGCAGAGAGCATCACTGAAGAATAAGCCTCGGGGAGTTGGAATGAAGAAGTATGGAGCAGACAGAAGGCCCAGAATACCAACTAGAATGTAAAACTTGGGAGTGTTTTCAACAACTATAACTATATGGCATTTACTTAAAATACCTCTAACCAAATAGCTGTGGGATATGTTATAGTATAGCAGTAGGAATACAATAAGATGGATTCTCCATTATGTTTTTTTAAGTATATAGCACAGTTTGATAAAGTAAAATGCTTAAAAGCAAAAAGAATGCAATTAGTGCTGCATCAGTGTGCAGACTAAAACAAAACTGATCAAAATTGACATGTCAGCTATAAAAATTGCCATGTAAAAGTCTGGCAATAACGTCTGAGGATATGTAAAATAAAAGCTGTCTGGGAAAAGGAAAATGTCAGGCTCATTTGTTCATTTTTTTTTTTTCTTCCCAAACAATTTCTTCCCAACCTGTGAAAAGAGGGAAGTAGGGAAGAGAATCAAACATGTATCACATCATTATTATGTTTTCAAATACGAAGTTATATGATTTGTTGTGTTTTTTCCTATTTTGTACTGTTTGCATGGATTTGTTTATGACTGCGTTTTCATCATAGGGCTGATCCCAATACCCAGTATTAATGAATGTTCAAGTCAGTCGTGATCCACTTACTTTCAGAACTTTTTAATGATATTTCATAGTTTTCAGAAAAAACTTAGGAAATCATGTAGATTAGTGAGTCTTGTATGTGGTCTGTGAAAGGCACCAACAGTTCCAGCATTGCCTGGAAGCTCCGTGGAAATGCTTTACCAGAAAACAAAACCATTGATAGTTTATCAGAGACTGGGGGAGGGGGGCTCCACTGATATTTTGGGTTTTTTGTACTCATCTTCTAAGTGATTCGAAAGTTTAGGACTCATTGCCCTAAAGAATATGGGTTCTTGGGAAAGTATTTATCACCATGTACTTCAGATACAGATTTTCCTCTACCTACAATGGGGTTATATTCCCACAAACCCATCACACATTGAAAACATCATGAATTGATAAGGCATCTAACACGCCTAAGCTCCCCAACATTGTAGTTTAGCCAGTCTTGGAGGCATTCAGAACGGTCACATTTGCCTACAGTTGGGCAAAATCATCTAGAATAGCCTATTTTATAATAAAGTTTTGAGTATCATGTAATTTATTGAATATTGTATTGAAAGCAAAAAATGGCCTGTGAAGTACTAATTGTTTACCCTCATGGTCAGGTGGCTGCTGGGAATGGGGGCTCACTGCCCCTACCCAGCATCTTCAGACAGCAGTCATATGTCACTGGCCTAGTAAAAGATCAAAATTCAAAATATGGCTTCTGTGGAATGTATATTGCTTGCACACCATTGTAAAGTTGGAAAATCATAATTTGACCATCATAAATAGGGGGCCATATAATACTTGTGTGTTATATCTAGAACAAATGGTTATTTGATGTTTGCTAGACAGTCTGGCAGTTGCTCCATAGTTGAATGGACTGGTCATAAATTTAAGGTGGGACAGCAAATAAATCAGTCTTTAGCCATCAAGTTGGCTATAAAATGTATTTTGTTGTTGTTGTTGTTGAGAACACTGGCAAAGAATCTTACTTATTTGAGTCTGCTCTACTTTAGAATTGGTGAGGAATAGTTGGGTCATCCAGACTTCCCAAAGAGAAGACACAGACAGACATGTTAGTATTCCTATAGTAGTAGTAGAGACTTCAGTCACATTGCCACCACCTTTTATTAACCTACGATTAATCCAGTAAAGCAGAAAGGTTTGCAATTCTTTTCTTGGGTGAACACTTCAGGATCACTGTAGGTGTTTTTACTCCTTGTCTTTTTGTCTTCTAATTTTTTTTCTCTGTAAATTTTAATTTTTCTTCATCTTCATCTTTGTGGGATACCTCTATCATTTTAAGCTGTTTTCAATTTACTGTATACCTTTATATGTGTATACATATTACACGTTCTGTACTGTAATTTGTCATATTTA
The DNA here is from genome assembly GCA_019455555.1 of Galemys pyrenaicus. Taxonomy (NCBI): domain Eukaryota; kingdom Metazoa; phylum Chordata; class Mammalia; order Eulipotyphla; family Talpidae; genus Galemys; species Galemys pyrenaicus. Next base: position 3,229,288 of record JAGFMF010012271.1, read on the forward strand.
AACATTAAAATATGCTAGTAAACTCACTCAGTGACCTTTTATTTTAGCCATTGTTTCTCAGTGCTAGAATTTCCATTTTTTAATAGTTCTTTTTCTCTGCTAAGATTTCTTCCTTTTTTTAAATTAAGAGGATCCCTTTATCCCTCTGAAAGTAGTAGTAATGGCTGCTTTCCATTCTTCATCTGCTAATTATACTATCTGGAGCATTTCGGGGTTGGTGTTTTCCTCTTGATAACAGTTTATATTTTCGTGGTTTTTCATTTGTCGAATATTTGAATTGTACCTTGGACATTTTATTTGGTGGGCACTCTGGATTTTGTCATATTCCTTCAATGGGTGTTGATATATATCCTCTAGCAAGCAGTGAAGTTGGTTTGGCTCCATGAGAAACACTGTCTTTTGGGCATCAGTTCAGTTCAATTCAGTTGCTTTGTCCTTAACCAGTTTGTCCAATGCAAGTATGGTTCAGGAATCAGCCAGAGATTATATACCTGTACTGTCTCTTTTGTGGAATCCTTTTCCCCTTAATTTTCAGTGATATTGTTGCCACAAGCTCTTTCATCAATATGTCATACTAGAAAAAATAGGTTTTCAGTTGGAGTTTTAATGATCCAATGCAGTACTGACTGGTCTGCTTTTATGCCAAAAGACAAAAACATGAGAAATTAATTCTAGTCTGGTCTTTTCTTGCAGTTACCAGCTCTCCTCCAAAATCTATCATTCAACCTCCAGGGCCTTGAGGTAGCTGTTTTTTATTATGTTGTCCAGAGTTGATAGTTGATTATGAGATGTCCATCTGGTGAAAGCCTACTTGGTTGTATAGAAGTAGAACTTCCCCAAGAGGATTTTGAGATTTTTGTCTTTCATAAATACTGTTACTTTCTCAAATTACTTGTTTCTAACCATAGAAATGCCTATACACTGGGGAGCTGACATTTAACTTTAATGCCAAATTTTATGACTCTGATTTTAGTGTTTTTCCTCACCATTCGTTACTCCATACGTACATGTATTTCTGTTTCTCTTTTCCATACATCCTGTGAGGCACATTATTAAAATGAAAAATCATAAGAAAAATGCATAAACTTTTTCATTTGAGATTTCCTTTTTGAGTTATGTTTATTTTACTATGTTATACAACACTACTTCTAGCTCCATTCTATTATCAGTAAATTTTTCAGATCCTAAAGAAAATAAACAACCTCTGTTAAGTTAGTATCTACTTTTTGCATATTTAGACCATTCTTCTTACTAACATATAACCAAGAAGAACACAGCAAACAGCATTTCATGCTTTTGTGTATTTAAGGAAAAGCAGAATAAAAATTCCTGACTTTACTTCTGAATCAAAGCCAGTAAAGAAGTTATTGGTCCTTCACACTTAATCTTTGAAAATGTCTCAGTTTTTTTGTCCACAGGACAAAGTTATTTGTTGTTAATCTCACCTATAAAATTTGGCTGCAGTCTGGCGCAGTGCTGATGTTTACTCAGCAGCCTCTTGCCTCCCACATTCACTGCCTAGGATCTTCTTCAGTTATTTCCCTAAAGTTTTGGAAAATAAAAATAAAGTTTTAATTTCTGCCCTAATTGTTAGTATTTTCTTTTCTTTGTTAACCCTAGACCTTTGGGTTGGCCTTGGAGAAATCAGTATGAAGTTGTAAGTAAATGATGACTGACCATCATTTTCATCTTGATTATTCACACCTGTTTTTCAGCTTTTAAGTATATGAACATTTTATTTCCCCCAGGGAATTTTATGTTCTTGTGCCAAGTCAGCATATTTTTATCCATTAATACATGATGCAAAATGGAAAATAGGAGTGTGACGACATTGTATATCATTGTTAAAATAATGTGTTCTGAGTTGATTATCCTATAGCCGCTGCCTTAAAGAGCTTAAAAAGTTGGACAATTCAGATATAGTAGCATATAACTAAGAACACTTTTAAGTCATAGCTGGTAAAACATCTAGAATACAGCTGCCTTCATACTAAAACTCCCTTTCTCCAACACACTGTGTCCTTTTCCATCATGTATACCAGAAGAGCTGTGCTAGTGCTCTTGTTATAAAACATATTCCATAGAGAGAATAACCTTCATTCATTAGACAGCCATTATCCTTTTGAGTGCAGGGAGATAAGGAGGCAGCACTTAGCAAGATGCCTAAATAGATTATTTGATGTGGTTTAACATCTTAGATCATTCCCCTTTAGATGCCACACGTGTGACCAGCATTTTAAAGTTGACTTTGTAATCTCCACATTCCTCCATCACCTGACACATCATTTTTATCAACATAACCAGTCATCACCATCATTTTCTACTAGCAACTACTTCTAATATTGAGCATATACTATGTGCTGGGTTCTGTGCTAATTACTTTAGAAAGATGAATTCATTTAAATCTTTACAAAACTTTGGGTGTGAGTGCCATTATTATGATTATATAGGCAACTTAGTTTAGAGATATAAGGAGAATCTATTGTTTGTACTGTGTTAATTCATGAACTCAAGATACACATTTTAGTTACCATTCTAAGGTAGCTCAGTCTCTGGCTTTGAGTAGCATAGTATGTTTCAGTTGCCTATTTCCAAAGAACAATAACTATCACTATACCATCAGTTTAGACTTATCTATACTTTACTCTTTAAATTTAATCCTCATCAGAACTCTAAGAAAAGATTATGGCTCACATTTGAAGTTGTGGAATCCAACTTTGGTAAAGTTAAAAAGTTGTTAAGACCACATAATATAGGCCCTGTAACACAAATCTCTCTCTTCCCTCCCCTCACCCTCTGGAAATGTGTCAGACTCACGTAACAAGGAGTGCAGCTACCCAGTCTGAGAAGCATGTGATTACGAGGGGCTCAGACTCCTCAGGAGTTAGGCTTTGGGTCAGACCACTTGGTAACTGTGGAGATCAGCAGAGGTGATATCTGAGGCAAACAGAATTAGAGTGTGTGAAGATGTGAGAACATGAGCCCCAGCTGTGGCCCTGAGGACCGCTGCACAGCCAGTCTCACTCTGGAGCCGTTCTTCCAGTCACTGTGTCCTTTATCACTATTTCTCTCTACTCACAGGTGTATGAAGAGGAGATAGGAAATTATAGATGTCATGTTTCTGTCTTAAAAGTACTAGAGAAGATACATTTTTCCCCCTAATTTGAGGTAAATGGAACATACTAATTTTTATAACATCTACAAGTATGTTTAATTTTATGCCTTAGTCCTAGAATGCATCTGCTCTATATTATTGCATTAATTATATATGTGAATGTTACATATTTATAATTTGTTTTTTTATAATTTAAGGAGGTTAGCGTGTGAGTCGTTCAGCATAGGGATTCGTATTGTTGCTGCAGCCCTTCCAAAGCTTCACAGAATCTTATCTCTTAGATAAGTTGCTCAGTAAACTCACCACATTTAGGGTCTCAGTCCTCCTCAGAAGGCATATATTAAAAAGAAAACTCATCATTTTTTAGCTGCTTTTGTTGACATTAGTAAAGGAAAAACTGTGCTCTGAAATTTAAAGGAGGCAGTTTTCTGATTTTAATTATTTTTGCTCCTTGTATTTTTAAATTTTACTATGATGAAACATGTTTATATAAAACTTTAAATTTTATGTATTCATATAACTACTTTAAAACTTAACAAATATGAAGAATTCTATATCTCAATAAACTGCTCAATAAATAAATTTATCTCAATAAATTCTATATCTCAATAGTCACATATAAGGCAGCATATCCAAAATTTTGATATTTGGGACTCCATTTTACATTATGTATAGAATTAAGAGTTAATGCCATTAAACTAATTGGCATTTAAGTATTGTATTAGCACATTTTAAAGGTTTTGTAAAGTCAGATGATTGATTTTATGTGCAGAGATAGGATAATAGGTATTTAAATTTATTCTTCCTTATTTTATGTACCCTGAATTTTGCAATTCACTGCTGCAAAAAAAAAATTTTTACGCTAGGGATTAATAGGCTACAATAATTTTCCATTTTCATTGTAATAAAAGATTTAAGTTCTAATTTCTAATTTCTTCTTGAAAGTTTCTATTTAATTTATTCAAAATTTCATTGACATTATAATGTCTTCTCGATGTGTCCTAAAAGTTATTGCCATCTTTTCCGGAGTAACTATATCTTTGGAACACCATATTGTTTCCACATTTATTGCTTGTATGGTCTATCTATATGTCAGTGTGTCTGGTGTATCCTTTTGTGTGATACAACTAACTATGAAAATAGAGCTCATGTGGGAGGAACAGACTTACTCTGACTTAGGTGGTATAGCATAGAATCATCAGCTTATCCCTTAATCACTGAATGAAGGATATAAAGAGATCATTTATACCTCTAAAAATGTATAGTTAATTTATTTAACAAAGAATAGTGCTTGCTCTATGCTCCATGTTATATAGATTGTACTAAGGTATGTCCATTGACACAAAAGTTCTGCCTTTTTCAAGCCATATTCCGAATAATAAACATCCACCTGGAAAATGCAGATTAAAACACCATTGAGAGAATTAGACTGTGATAAAGTAACCAGTACTTGACTTCCTCTCCCAGTAGAAATAACTGTTTTACACACTGGACAATTGACAACATGGTAACATGATCCCAGAGGGAAAGGATAGGAGAGGATACTAGGTAAACTGTGGCTCCTGGTAGTAGAGAATTCAAGCTGAGAATGAGCCTTGCTGAACTGAGGAAATAATAGATCAGAAATTGGGGAAGCCAAGGCAATGTAATTTACAGAATATTGAACAATAGGAGACTCCATGAGACTATAGAAAGAATAAATACCAGGGAGCCATAACGGAACAGTTTTTAGAGTTCCCCACAAGAATGGGAGGCTTCATTCTCACCAGCTGGAGTGCAGAAATCTTGTTAAAAACCAGCAGAAATCCAAGAAAGAACAGTTTGGCGGTACAGCTAAACTAGCCAAGAGTAAGCAGATATTCCAGATTTAAGCAAAACTTAAAAACAAGACTCAAGGATCAGACTGATCGGCCAATGACTGGCTTATATAAGGCCATGGAGGACCAGAAAGGAGCTGCTTAGCCTTCCTGGGGAAAGTTAGAAATAAAAAGAATGTTAATTTCCTTTGTTAATATCCCTGAATATCATTTCATTAATGTGGATGAGGTTAGACACAGCCACAGTGTCTTTTTTAGTGTTTCCTTAACTATGTTCTGTGTTTTTGTTGTTGTTGATTTGTTATGGAGAATAATCTAGTCATTAAAGCTAGAAATTAAATGATTTAGTCATATTATAATCAAAGTCCAAGTCAGTGAGATACTTTATAGTGTGATTAACATTTGTACTATCCGTGAGTGCTCTTTAAAATGTGTTCTATTAAAACTTGTATTTGTAATGTCAGTGTTGGCTTTGACTTTCTACTGTCTATTATTCACTTAGTGTATAATTACTCACCAGCTACCAGATGACAGGCACGGCTCTAGGCACTATTCTCTAAAGCATTATATTTGAATTTTTAAAATTATAGGCTGATTGTAAGTTTTGATGCTGTATATTGAACCCATTTAAAAGAAAGAGACCTAAATTTATACAGAATCTGCTAATTTGTTCTGTATCTCAAATGTATGATTTTATAAGCTGTCATATAGAATATGACAAAGAGTACTGTGTATTCACTGAAACCTATTTCCCTTTCCTCCTGCATGTCCTGTAGGGGCTTGCTTTCAGATAAAGGTATCAAGTGACTGAATTTTGAATACTATGAGTGGAAATAATGTATGCTAGTGTAGGGGCTTGCTTTCAGATAAAGGTATCAAGTGACTGAATCTTTGAATACTATGAGTGGAAATAATGTATGCTAGTTCCAGACTCAGCTAAAAAACTTTACACATGACATTCTTCTTCCCCCTTCCACTCATCTTTAGCTTGATGGAGAGAATACCCCAGAGAACACAGATGCTCTGAGACAATGCTGGGATTACACTGTAAAGAAAAGGCATGTCCTCCTGAGCAAACTTACCGAGAAAGCCATCTTGTTGTATTAATAAGCCAGTGCAATTTTAGGGTTGTTTGTATCTCCTGGCCCACCCGAACACAGGGGAAACATGACTGTATCATAACTTGGAATGTTTTTGTGGGTGAAGAGTCACCTAGTTTGTATTTTTTTTTATCATTAAGCCTCCCTTTATTGGGCCTGTTTGGCAAATTCTTTTTTTTTTTTATGGATACATGCTCTACCTCTTGCCTTTGGTGTTCACTCTTGCTCTGCTTGGATGTTAGAAGGGCAAGCAGCTTTAATGTCTGGGTTCCCACCTCCTGTACCTACCTCCCTATTAATATGGAACCTTCTTTCTCTCTGCAATGATATACTTTCTGTTCTCCATCTTACCTGTTTTTCCTTTTCCTGCTTTTCTATGGGGAGAGACACGTTTTTCAGTGTTCTTTCTTTCTGTGCCCATTTTGGTGAGTGAAGATGACAAGATCTTCACATCTTTTGAAAGGCACAGTTTTGAAACTGAATGCAGAACCCATTAGTTGCCCACTCACATCTAAGTACCTCTTCATGATTTACTCTCAATTTAACCAAGTAACTAAAACGCATCTGTGTGGACACAGACTACTTGTCTGAGGATACCACAGCGTAACCCTGTGTGCAGGAAGGTTGTGTGCTGACTGTGCAGTTGATTCACTGTTTACTCTGTCCCCTCATTCGGTCTCTGACTAATCTGTCAGTGACTGTTATGAGTATGTAGAACTGAAGGCCACTATAAGCATATCAAACTGATTGGCCTTCCTGAAGAGATAGCAAAAAAAATTTAAGATAAGACTGCTCATGTTGTCCAGTGATAGCATTAGGTGGCTGAAGTGACCATAAGTCTATTCACATGAGAAATCATTTCATTATCTTGTATGCATATGTTACCTCCTTGTTTTCTTAATAGCTTTAATGTCTAGCCAATATCCCAGTCATGATCTATAATACACTTTCTATCTAAAAATGTTTTTTCAGCTCCATCTTTTTATACTGGATACCAATTTAAATGCATTTAAATTTTGTTTACAACTCAACATAAAATGGACAGAAAATAGAGAGTTCAATTAAGAGTTACCTATTGGGATAGTGTGGTACACTGTTTCTCAGATTTTACTCACTGGCATAGCATCTTCTTGATTTTTGCCATCCCTGCTTTTAACATACATTTTTTTCACCTAAAATTTCCTTTGAATTTCATGCTTTTATTTAAATAAATTTACTTTAAAAGAAACTTTGTATCACTAGCCAAACTGGAAAATCAGTGTCATGTACTATAACTGTAAGATTAGTAGAAGATTAATTCTGGCTAAATACTTTACCTTAAAATGTCTTTGAAGCCAAACTCTTCTACCTCTTTTGTAAAAAGGAGGATTTGCTAGTATTGGCACCACATTAAAATTTTCTCCTTGACATATTTAGAGGATTGAAAGATAATTGAAAAAGGAATAACATTGTAGCAATTTCATTAGTCAAAATAGACTAGGCTATGCTGTCATAACAAACAACCTTAAAAATCTCAGTGACTTAACACAACAGAGATCTATTTCTAGTTCTCCCAGCAAGCAAGATGCAGTAGCACTGCAATCCAGGCTTCTTCAGCCTTGAACCCCTACCATCCCAATGTGAGACAGCTCTCTGAAATTTGTGCCAGAGGGAAGAGGCAGCTATAGAATCCTGCCAGAGGTACATCACCTCAGATCTCATTTCATCAGCAGAACTATCACATAGTCCTCCCCGAACTTCATTGGAGCTGGCAGTTGTCATCTCCCTTGTATCCAGAAAGGAATGAAGACCAGGATCTTGGCAGGCATTAATAAAGTCTACCATACTGTGTAATTAATTCAGCACTATTTACAGACTTCTCTATAGATCATTTAAAATTATTGCTTCCTAAAGCGACCCCCCACACCTTGAAGAACAATATTGAAAATGAAATAATATATTCTAATTAAAAACATGAATATGAATCTGCAATCTTAAAATACAGTTTTCTCTTTCCAGATAAATTATCATTATTTCTCTCTAACTTCTTAAGAATTCTGTAGTTCAAATCTCTTTCTTTTAGGAGTTTAACAATTTTAATGTTTCACTTAGGTCTTTGATCCATTTGAGATAGTTTCTTGGATATAGTATAAGTGTCCAACTTCATTCTTTTGCATGTACATACTCAGTTTTCGCAACATTTCTTGAAAAGACTGTCCTTTCCCCATTACATGGTCTTGGTACATTTGTCAAATAATTTGACCATGGGATTTATTTCTGAAATCTCTATTCCGTTGGTCTATATGTCTGTCCTTTTAACAGTACACTCTGTTTTGATTACTGTAGTTTTATAGTAAGTTTGGAAATCATGATGCTTAAAATCTCCAACTTTATTCTTTTTAATATTGGTTTTCTTGACATTCCAGGTGAATTTTCAGGGTTCTTGAGTCCCATTTGAACTTTTAGCTGGTTTTTCTATTTCTGCAAAAAATGTCACTGGGATTTTGATAAGGGTTATATTGACTCTGTCTAACACTTTGGGAAGTATTGCCATCTTAATAATACAGCTTTCCAGTCTGTGAACAAAGGATGTCTTTCCATTTATTTGTGTCCTTAAGTTCTTTCAGCAATGTTTTGTTGTTCTTAGTGTTCAAGTCTTTAGGTCCTTTGATTAAGTTTATTACTAAACAGTCTTTTTGTTGCCATTGTAAATTGTGTCATTCTCTAATTTTTAAAAATCTTGTTAGTGTAGTTTTGAGTATTGGTTTTGAATCTTGCAAATTTGTTGAATCTCTTCATTACTTCTGACAGTTTTCTTGTGGAATCTTCAGGGTTGAAACATTTAAGATTGTCTATGAACAAAGATAATTTGACCTCTTCTTTTCTGACTTATGTACCGTGTATTTCTTGTCCTCTAATGTTTTCTCATCCTCCTTTCACTTTTGCCATCAACATATATTCAGATTAACCTTACTGATTATGCCTTGTCTCTCGAAACCAATGTCGTGTCATTCTGGTCATCTTTATATGTATGCTTCAGTTCTTATTTTTCTGCTCTTTGGCTCTGTTTGGGCTGCCTCCATACCATTGTCTGGTGATTATCTGAATCTTGTGCTAGTTACCTCCTAAAATGGCCCTTCTACTTTGAAACCTTTATAAAAGACAAATATATCAGTAGTAATCTAAAATTCTTATTTTAATGCTTTTATAGTTCCTTGAACTAGGTGTGCTTCAGCATCACTTCCAACACTCCAGTTTACCAGGGAGCCTGCTCAATGGATTTTCTCTTTTGCTATTAACATCCCTAAGTGGAGTATCTGATTGCATTTCCTTCCCATCCCCAAACTCACAGACTTGGGAAAAGATAGCATGTGTAGATTATATTGGTCTTTTTTCAAAATGGGCCCCAAATGGTGGATACTGGGTAACTTGAGACTCTGTTTAAAAAATAAATATGAGTTACGCTGATAAAAGAGTGACTGAAAACAAATGCTAGTTGTTACTATATACATTAATACTCCCAGAGATGACGCCTTGATTTATATTTTATTACAACTTTTTCTTAGGAAACTCCTTTTAGTGATCTGCCATGCAGAAGATGTTTATAAATGCCTTCTCTACTCCATTGTCCACAAACTTTACTGTACTTCAGTCTCATTTGGAGGGCATACTAAACACAGATTTCTGTATCCCCACCATCCTGAGTTTCTAATTCAGTGGATCTGAGGTGTGGCCTATCATTAGCATTTTTAACAAATGCCCAGGTGATATTGTGCTACTGGTCTAAATCTTTCTCTTTAACTTTCTTTTTATTTCTCATTATCTAAGCTAGACCATTTTGATTTGGGTATTCTACCACCTTCTGAACTATGACATGTTTTCTTCAACATCATTCCCTTTTCAGTTTTCACAAATAGTTGGTGATATTACTGTTCTTGTCACCCCCCCCCCCCAAGGGTGTCCTAGGCATCTCCCACACACATGATTCAGACTTTCCAAATCATGCTGACTCTGTGATGCTGGTGATGATGACAACAGCAAAAACAACAATAATCATCTTAGCCTAGAACAGGGGAGGCACTGTTTTGAGCATTTTGTTTGAATTAAAACGTAAAATCCTCACAAATCTGTCTTGGTACAGACACTGTTAGCTGCTAGCTAAGGAGAAAACTTAGGCATAGATAGATTCTCAAAGTCAGAAAAAAGTTGGAAGAGATGGGACTCTGACTTAGGCTGCCTGGCTTCAGTGCTGTGCTGTCTAGCCCCCATGGCTATGCCACCCTGTCACGCAGCCTCTCATATGATGTCTTGAGGCCACTTGCTCACTTTGTTTTCCATAGCCACGGCACTGCACACACTGCACCTTATTAAACTCATAAGTGAGCTCTATCTCTATCTATCCAAGCACTGTGCTAAGTACTTTACATACCTGGAATTAGTTAAAGCCTCGTAAAATTCCTATGACTTTGTGAGAAAAACTAAGACTTAATAAACCTAAATCGCTTGCTTAGTTTCTTACTACTAATAAGTACCACAGCCAAGACCCAAATATTTGAAATAACTAAGCCCAAATCAGTGTGTATCCGTCCTCTCAACTCCAGCTGGATTTCTCAGCTCAAGTCCTTACAGTAAAGGTTCATGTCCCCAGCATTGCTGCAGGTCACTTCTCAGAGCAGTAGGTTCCCACTACCTCTCACCCACCTCATCGTAACATGGCTGGTTTGTTTTTCGAGTCCCCCTCCAAGCACTTTTTAAAAACTACCTGGTAAGTGCTTTGGACACAGACTCCTTTTACCCATCTGAATCATCTTACATATAATTTTTCCTTTTTTAGAATGGATTATAGTAAAACTCTAGCCTTCCAGGCAAATATTGTGTCATCTTCCAAGGTGACATTTTTGTGTTCTCCACCAAGCAGAGTGTCAACTATTTGACAACCTGTGCCTGTTTGCTTGTACTGCCTGGACTGGACCAACCCACAGATAACACAAGTTTTCTGTCATTTGGATGAAAGCAACATTATAATCTACCTTAGAAAATTAATTATTAGACATACACAATATGTACATATATAGAAATGAAGGGAGGAAAAAAGTGAATATCCACTATGAGCTGTAAAGATAACCTCAGCTGGAGTTCCCTGAGAAGGAAAAGTGAAGCAGCCTTCACAGCCCTGCGCTTCTAGATGTCTAGGGTCCTGAGTTTTCCCCTTAATTCTCTCTTAACTGTTGCACGTTGCGCTTACCACCCTCAACTTCTGCCATTGCTCAATTTTTTCCTTACATATCTTCTCCCTTAAGTTCCTGATCTCTGTCTACTCACCCTAATTTCATTCCAAAAATTAGATTATTAGATACATAGACTCCCTTAAACAGGGAGCAGTGCTGTTCTGGTCAGAACTCAGCAGGTAAAATAGTTACACAGCTGTCCAGCAAGGTACTGACAACATTCTAGTAAAGAACCTAAGAATTTTAAGAATTAAGTTGTAATAATTTCTACTATGCTAAGTTACACTGTATAAATAAAATTTTTCATTATTTTTTTTAATTCATTGGTGAGATTACAGTGAAGGAGATTCTAATATTGGCTATTAGGGTCTACAGAAAAGCATACAAGTCACTTGAGACCTTCATTTGTGATAGTGATTTTCAAAAATACACTTAAGCATTACATTCTTAGCAGAGGTGAGAGTTCTGCTATTCCAACGTTTATTTTTAGTGACGAACGATACAGTTAGCATCCTGAGCCCTTGTTGCCATGGAGAGAGTAGTGGGCTTTATTTTGCTTTTTAAATATACACTCAGGATACACATATACACCTTAAGACTTAAAGTGTGATTTAGTTGTCTGTAGGTTTTGAGTACTGGCATCTTTTAAAAGTAATTATATATTTACTACTTAGCAGATTTCTGGCCATCATGATGGCAGAGTTTAATATCACTTTTTACAGGGTCTTTTTGGATCACGTTTACCTTTTAGGAATGACTTAGAACCCCCTGTGGATCAGTAATGGACAAGAATTTTGAAGAACATGCAGAAACATTTGAAAAAAGTAATCTGATCTTAAGCACCCACGTCTTAGACACCCATGGTCATGACACTGTAATGCATACAAATCAATTTCAGATTCATCTGATGTTAGTGTTCGTGCCCAGCTTTCTGCCCTGTAGTTTTTGAAGAAGAACCCAGTTTGAAAGTAGCAAAGCGGTCTTCATGACTGTAACTTCAAATATATTTAGCTGATTATTTAAATATACCAAGAGAGATCCTCCCTCGTGGCTCAAAGATTATTAAAGTCAGTGCTGTCAAACTATTTACAGACACTGCAGCATGAGTTCAACCCTGGCCAGGAAACTGACCCACATGGCACAGCAGACCTCTCCTGTCTCACCTGCTGCTTCCCCCAACAGTGTATTTTAGTAGACCTGTCTGCTCTGCTCCCCACTCTGTCTATGGTGAATCCTCTCACTGCCCCCCCATACCTCTGGCCTATATCCCAGTTCTTGTATGCATAAATAAATAAAAATAAATCTTAAAAAAATATACAAGAGTATTTCTTAATCCCCCCACCCCCAAGATCAATGAATAAAATTTATATAGACTTTCAACAAGTAAACTTTTTGGAAATTACACTTTGTATTTCATTCCTTACAAGACTGATTGGATTTCATGGCATGGAATATCATTGGACCTCAGGCCTCATGGAACTAAATCACATCTTTTTAGTATCCACTGTCAAGCTGGCATGGCCCAGTTAATCTTAGCCCACCAGCAGTTGTGACTTTTACCTTCATAGCTGAATATTCAGGTGACTGATTTCCTTGTTAAACTAGGCTAATTCTACGTATGTTTTGTTTTTTTTAATCACGGCTGAGTGTTATAATAGTTATTTCTGGATAAAGAAAACCTTTGATTACAAATGTTAAGCAAAATCTTAAAACTGAGTCCTATACTTTCCTCAGCTACTGCCTGTATTTAATAGCTGGAGAAGACTAAGTTAAAAAGCTCTTTGCTTTACAGAGAGGAAATCACTAAAGATAATAGATAATTAACAGTTTATGCTCATAGTTTTGAATATTAGGTTTTTAGCTTTTCTAGCTTACAGTGACTTTTTAACAAGACCCATCTCCTCTATGAAGAATGCAGTTAATTTTTTTCTGGCACAAAAAAATAGGGTAACCTGATCTGAGTCTGACAGAGTGTGTCGTTCATTTAAGTGCTTCCATCTGTTGCCTGCTGTTCCCCTTACTCATGACCCCTCTATGTTTCTCTCTTTCCCTTTCCCCTTCTCTTTGCCTCTGTTCTTTCCTTTTTCGTTCTTCCTTCCTTTCTTTTTCCCTCTTCTCTCCCTCCCTCCCCTTCTCCCTTTCTGTCTCTTTTTTTGTCCTTAGCCCCTCTGAGGAAAGCAAAGTTTGTTGAGAGCCCACGAATTCCAGAATCCGAGCTTGGCTCGCCCACCCTCACTTCAGCTCAGAAACTGGACGTGGCTGCGTACTGCGCTGGTAAGCCTGCATGCGAAGTGTCCGCTTTGAAAGAGGGAGGTTTGGACCAGGCCCATCCAGCAGAGCCGTGTTTTGCGTATCTGTTAATCATAAAAACATATCCTGTAAGTCTTTGCAACTGATCCTTATTTTCCTTATTAGAACACAGTTTTTACTGAACATCAACTTTAACTATTGCTGTAGTAGTGATTGAGAGTAAATATTGAAAACACCTTCAAAGACAATGTTCAAAGAAAATAATTTTGGTAGCTAGTTTTCAGGGTGATTTCTTGATATGTTTAGAATTGCTTTGGCCTTGTACAACAGAAATGGCAAAGATACAAAGATAAAGATGTGACTGTCCATTCAAGACTAACCTTTGCACATGACCTATAGGTCCCTAGTCACCATTAGATTGCTACACAATTCTAGAAAGTAGTTGCAATGTTGGAAACAATAATTGAATTATAAAAGAAACATCATAGATTCCTGATTTGGAGTCCTGGACACTCACTTTTAGAAATGCCTCTGCTCATGAATGGCCTGTAGGCACATGTAGGAGTTCACGAAACCCTTCCTGTGTGGGAGCCAAACTGAGACAGACTCATTATCAGAGCTTAGATTCTTCCAGACTTAGATGCGTTGCCTGGCAACATCCTTTACACTCACTTGACAGTGAGTCTATAGAGCTGTGTCAGAAATGTTCACAGATCTGGTTGAGTGTACAGATCAGAGCCTTAGTAAAGGACCGTAGAAGGCTTGGTTTTCAGTCTTTTGTTTATTCCTGCTCATTAAAATTAATGTTAAACCACAGTGAAGGCAACCATTACAGATTTACAGCATTAGAGGTCAGCAGAAAAAATGATTTCTAATTCTGGGTAAGATATCAATAGCTCTAATCCAAAATGTCAGGGTAATATGCCTCTGACATGGTATAAGGCATGTTAAGAAGAAAACAAAAGACTAGGTGAAAACGAGCCAAACCTAATCAGAGACATTTGATTTTATAAATCAGTTTTAACTATTGAAAGAAAGACCTTGGGGGTACTGAATCCAGAGATTCATCCACTCTTGTAGAAGGCCACTTTTAAACCAACCACAGTTATGTATTAGGAACCAGCTTTTCTATTTCGAAAAGGAACAAAATGGGTCTTTCAGTGGCACTGTAGCACATTGTTAAAAGAATCTTTTTCATGTTTTGAGGAATCATCACATTTCTTGGGCAGTGAAATGTTGTACTTTGCATTTCTTCATGCAAATTTTAGTGCAATGAAGTAAAATAAATAAATGTGCTAATTCCCTATTCCTTCATGGAGGTTTGGAAGCAAAAATCCATCAGAGGGCTTTTCTTTACAGATTTGCAAGGCAGAATAATTGTTAGGGAGACCAGTTGTTCACTTCCTGATTACCCATCTGACATCCTTAATTTAATCTGGCTATTGACATTGTCAAGAAGCAAACTAGCTGCTGTTTGTTGGAATGCCAGTGTTGAATCATTATGGAAAATCTTATCCATGTTATTATTTACATATATTTTCCACAAATATAATTCTTTGTTGAAACGGAATTGAATCAAACTAGACCACGGTTAAGATTTCCAGAAAGCCAGAAAGAAACCAAAACACGTTGAGAAAATGTTAATTGCCACACTCTACAGTCTGTCCTTTTCTTATCTGAAATAAGTTGAAAACTCAGAAACTTCTTAATGACTTGTTTTTTTTATAGTAAATTATTAACTCTGAAGATAAGTTTCTGCTGAGATAACAGTAGGGACCTGAAGGTTAAGGCTCTTATCTTCTACATAGCACCAAAACTTAACTATAAACAGATGAATTCAGTACAGTCACAAAACAAATAACATCCCTTCTCTTTGAATTTCTCTTACATAGGGTATACTAACAGAACAATAATCTTACTGTACACTCATTCGTAACAATGTAGTTAAAGCTAATTTTCTGGTATCTTCTTGTCTGCCTGCTTTATTCACTCTTATTTGTAATTTTAGGAAAATATTTTATTTCACAGAAGCAACAATCATAAGCTAAAAGTTTGAACAGTGGTTCACAAATCTTACCATGCTGCAGAATTTCCCAGAGACTTGTTCAAGTGCAGGTTGCTGGCCCCACACCCGAAATGTCTGATTCATTAAGCCTGAATCAGAAAGCAGCCAGAAAGGCAAATGGCAATCTACCTTGAGTTCCCGGTGATGCTGAAGTTGCTGGTTGAGGGTCTACACTTGGGAACCTGCTGGGTTACGGGGCTGCTGCAGGCTGCCTTCCAGGAGCAGTGCTGGAAGCCTGCCGACGTCTGAGAGAGTAACTGGGGAGCTTTTTGCTGTGTTATCTAAACTTAAACCTTTTGGTTCCTATACATTAGGTTGGAAGAATACTGCTTTTGTGTCTGAGAAATGGACGTGTCATGTGTTATACTCACCTTGTCTTTCTGTGCCTGGTTATCTGGGCACCCATGTCTAGTCTCCAGTGCCGTCCTTCCATGTAAAAAGAAACCATTGATCAGATCAGAACAAGTCATTGGCCTTTGGTCTGCAAAGTCTAGGGAATGTCACACTAGGCTATAGCTCTTGATCCAGAATACTTGTCTGATAAGTTGACTAATTCCATCTATGTAGCATTTTACTGTTCCTCAAGTCAGATCTGCTCTGTGAAAATGTGAAAAATAAAAATACAGGTAAACAGTCTGTTTGGGTCCTGAGCTAAAACCATGGAGATGATGGAAGTTACATAACCAAACTGTCAGAGTAGAGGATGTTGAGTGACTTGTGTTTGATAATCATCTTACAGAGGGAAATGAAGACCAAGAGAATTCAGTGATTTGTGTTGTATCACAAGCAGGGTTCACTGTTGAACTCTTGAAGTGGACACCATGTGGTCTAGGAATGCATTGCTCCTAATTCTGTTACCATGTAAATTCCATAAACACCCTTTGAGTGCCCTTAAATTAAAAGCAGAAAATTCATTTCTTATGTATGAGACCAGACTGTATTCTGTTTTAGGGTGATAAACTAATATCAGTAATTCAGTTAATCAAGTTTCAATAGAAGAGACCAATTCATCCTACACTTTAACTTTCCTGCCTACAGCTTACCTTATTAGATATATAATTTTACACAAATCACTTAACATTTCTAAACCTCAGTTTCTTCATCTGTAAAAATGGGGACAATAAGCTCAAATCAGATTAATAAAAGCACCTAGCAGAGTGCTTGGTTCACAGTCAGAGCTCATGTTACCAACTTCTGGTAATCCTGAGGCATACTTCAATGTCTTTAAAGCATTTTCTAAATAATCAGGAGAAAAAGATATGACAGTCTGGCATGACTTTTAATTAAACATGTCTCACTGTATTTTGGTTCTTTCCCCTTATCAAACTTGTCACGAGTGTGTCAAATAACATCTTCGGCCTGTTTCCTCTCACAGCGATATTCTGTACAACATGACATTTTTGAAATGCAGCAAATTAGGTGTTTTTATATGGATTTGTGAATGTACATTCACAGAGAGAATGTCTAGAAAAATGCACAAACCAACCCTGGTTGCCCACTCAGGATTTCTGGAAAGTGAAAGGTAGTGGGGTGACAAGCCCAGGCCCACATTAGCAGCAGCCGCTCTGCTTGGTGGAGCCATGGATGGGGCAGTCATTTCCTTCTTAGACTGCATGTTAGGGAATGAGAACTCAGGTTCTAGGTAAGAACTGGATTTAATGTCACTTTCTAGCTGTGTTTCTGCATATAACTTTCATAGCCATAAATTCTTTATAAAATCGTGATAAAAATAGGCCTTTTTTAAAAGATGGGTCTGTCTCATGGGCTGTTGAGATTAAGTTAAAGAATGTTTGTGCCTAATGCCTAGCTCAGGCAAATTATAGCCAATTCATCCTCTTCTTTATACTTTCCTAAATTTTCTAAAATTTCTGCAATGAATTTGTATTGAAAGTTTTTTTAGTATTATGCTAAAAAAATGCTACTAAGGGTGGCAGTACTCTTAAATTATTTCTTAGTGGTTTAGGTTTTTATGTTGCACATTATATCACAAAATTTCAAATGTAGAAATGACCATTGACATAGATGACAGACCAAGTTGACAATTGATCGAAACTTTTGACCACATGTAACAAGTTAAAGGCCTACTTCTGTCTACTGAAAACAGACTTTTATCCACACCAAATACTTACAGAGAAATTTGAGATTAATCTTTTTATAAAAGAGGTTTTTAAATCTCTTTAAAGGACACTGTTCTGTATAGGATAGTGTTATTAAAGTGACAATGAAATTAGCATGTTTGAAACTCGAGTGGAAGAGAGCTTTATAGTCATTATTTGGTGCATATTCATATTTAAGTATTTTTTGAATTTGTAAAGGATTTTTCATTTGGAATTCTTTTCACTTTATACATTTGCTATAGCACAAATACAAGCTGCCATATATAAACAAAATGTTTTGTACAGTAAACAGTTCCTTCAGTTCTCTTTTCCAATTGCCATATAGACAAGGACATCCCATTAAAAAGGATAATTTGTTTTCTCATTTTCTTCCATTCATATTTTCCCCTGCAATATTATCAAGTTATCTCTATCCTGAATAGTTAGTCATGCTTCATTTGTAGCATGACTACAAAATATGTGGTAGACATATTTTTTATGTCTACTATGTAGTAAACACAGCTTAAAGTGGAATGTTTAAACTGAATTCAGTTGGTGAGCTTTAGGGAGGGTTCTAAAGGCCTTAGAACTGTTCACAGACAGTATTCTATGTGTCTTTTTTATTATTATTTAAGAAATTTATTAACAGGTCCTTGCAGTTTGTTGACTTTTTTGGAAAAAATCAAGTTATAAACATTTATTGCAAATTAAAAATATATATGCTTCTTTCCTTGTTCCCAACCCCTAAAAAGAAATGCTTTGAAAAGGGTGAAATGAAAACAAAGACTGTTATGGGTTTTAGTAACCCAGAAAACGGGCTAAAAGTTGGATAGTGGACAGGCTTATACATAGAATGAAAAAGGAAATAATTGAATAGCAGAGTTAGCCTAATCAGGATCTAAAAGTCAATATGAAAAGTAGAGATTGGAACAGAGAGAAACAAACAATTTCAGTCCATTTTAACAAGAGAGATACTGCCTGATTCCTAGCTATGAAAACAAGCACAACAAAGAACTAAAAGTGAATATGAATAACTTTTCTTTCCCACATTTCTTTATCCATTAAATTACCATGTTAAAAAGTTTTTCCAGTGGACAGATGCTTTGTTGAATGTTGAAAACTCTTCACTTTGAACACTTGTAGTTGTATTCCTGATTTGTGTTTTATTGCTATTTAAGAGGTTAACATTCTAATGACACCAACTTTAGATTTTCTTTCCTCAAAGTGTTTTGTATCACAAATTCTAAAGTCTTGGATCATGAGTATGGTTCCTAGATTCATCATTTAGTTAGGCGTTCAAACAGACAATTCTGCCATTAACTCTGAAACCATTTTGAATTTTGGTTTTTGAGACAATAGGTATACTGGTATAGAATAGACCACAAACCTGCAAATGGCCTCTAGTGTTCAAATACTATAGCTCTGCCCACGCACTCCCATGTGTGTGACTTTGGACAAATTTCTCAATCATGAGAATAGTTCATTTCCTTATCTTTAAAAACGGGTATTATATGATACTGTATCATAGGAATGCTGTAAAGAGTAACAAATTAAAATATGTAAAATAGTGAAGGTCAGTTACATGGTCCATAGTTTGTGCTGTGCAAATCTGAGCTGCTGTTAGAGCTCTGTGTTATGTGTATGGCAGCCTGTTCTGCCTTCAGTGTACAAATGCTGTGGGTAAGGTCATCAGAGCTTTTCATGAGTGCGTCACAAAAAGGATAAAATTACACCTGTAACTTGTAGTCATGGACCTGTTTTACAGTGTATGTATACAGGCTAAGTTGTTTGGATTTTGCTTTTTTTCTTTCTTTTTTAATGGAAGCAGTTTTTCATAGTGGTAAATTGCTCAGGCCCTGGGATCAGATAAGCTTGTGTTCAATTCTAGCCATGCCACTTACTAGCCTCGTAAGTTTTATTACTTAATCTTTCTAATCCCCTGGTTCCTTGTCTGTAAAATGAAGATAGTATCGCCTGTTCCACAGGGTGTTTGTGATGATTAAATAAGATAATACACATCATTTACGTAGCATAATGTCTGGAACATCAGTTATGACTAATATTTTATCTCTAATGTGTATTTTATTACATATTTACTTTTGAAAAAAATACAGTTTGGTGTTTTTCTTTTCCTTAAACACTATATATGTTCCTGCAGCCCGACAGTCATGAAAATTCTCGGGAAGCAGAGAAGGGGCAGGAAAGTAGTCTTGACTTGTATTTTGACAGCCAAGAAACCATAGATTTATGAATTTTGTGTTTAATGTCACCTCTGACATTGTTTATCTCTAGGTCACTTAAAATCCTCTTTGTCTTTTTGTTTTCCTTTATCTCAGAATTATTCATATCATTATTTAAGTTTTTAAAACTTGAGGGATGTTTGTTATATTCTTTTTATTGAGTACCCTTGAATGTCCTTGTGTTAGTTATCTATTCCTACATATCAAATTGTCTTAAAAATTAGTAGCTTAAAGCAACATTTATTACCCCCACAGCTTCTAGGAGTCAGGAAACTAGATGCAACTTGGCTGCATTCTGTGGCTGGAAATCCCTGGACTGCCATTAAGATAACAGCCTGGCCTGTAATATCTCAGGGCCCAACTGGGGATGGAGCCCCTTTCAAGTCTACACACCTGATTGTTGCAATGATTCCATTCCTTGTGGCCTTTTGAACTGAGGACCTCAGTTCCTTACTGGTTTTGCTCCATACTCTCTCTCCAGTTCCTTGCCATGTGGGTCTCTGCATAGGCCACCCCCCAACATGTCAACTAGTTTCTGGAAAGCCAGCAGGCAAGAGACAGAGAGTACTAGGGAAGTGAAAGCCTCTTATATGGCGTCCTGTCGCTTTTCATAATATTCTGTTCACTAAAAGCAAGTTCTGAGGTCCAACCATACTCAAGGAAGTAAATGAGAATTCTAAAGAAAGTTGCTTATATGCAGCAACTAATTTTCCTTGTCTTTTCTACAGATTTGATATGTGCCATTCCTGTGCCTGGGAGCATGAATCCTTCTCATCCTTGCCTTCCAGTAGAAGAATTCCATAATATTCATGGCATCCCCCCCCCCCTCTTTTTATATTTAAAACTTCCCTGCTACCTTTCTTATAATTATAGGTCAGTCTATCCCCTTGCTTTTACCTATTCAGATTACAAATTATTAGATTGATCTGCACTATTAAGCAATTTCTAATCAATGTTGTTCTATCTTCAGTCTTATACCTTTAAATTTATTCTGATGGATTTAGATTTATGTAAAAAACATATTCATTGATAATAGCTAAGTATTATACATTAATTTATGCTACTTTCATGAGGTACAGACTTGGAAAATACTATCTGAAGTTTCCATGTAAAGGTTCTGGTGCTGCAGCTAACATTTGCTGATTTTTCTGCCAGGAATGATCTGTTTTCCTTGATCAACTTGTAAAGAAAGAATAAAGATAACTTATCATCCCTTTTGTACCACTAGTCAAAAGAAATTTTTACAAGGATAAGATTATGCCCCTTACCAGTATGTTACCAGTCTTTAAACATAATCATGCTTAAAAAAAAAAACATAAATATATTACAGAAAATTAGTATATCCATGTACCATTTTAGACTATATTTACTAAATTAAAACAAATCCTTTTTTTTTTTTTTTTGGTGAGGTAACGTTGATTTACAACCTTGCTTGAGTTATATAGGATCTCCTACTGTAGGTATGGTAAAACAAATATTCTTACTTAGAACTGAATCTGTGACCCAGGAAACTGAAATATTAGTTTATGATGAATGAATCATGCTAAATTACAAGATCTGTGAAAAATAGGGTTGTTCGTTCTTTAGACACTGTATCCCTAGTGCTCAGGCCAGCATCTGCTATATATCAATAGCATTCCTCAAATAACAAACAAATGCTCTCAACTATTAAAAAAACATTATCTGGGGCCTCCCTGGTGGCGCAGTGGGTTGAGCGGCACACTATGAAGCAGACCGCAGCCACTGCAGCGCGAGTTTGGTCCCTGCTGCTGGCCAAGGAGGGGACTCACATGGTACCGCAGACCTCTCCTGCCTCACCCGCCCTTCAGCAGTGTGTTTCAGTCAGTCTGCCTGTTCTGCTCCCTACTCTGTCTGGTGATTCCTCTCACCTCCTGCTACTCTGGCTTGTACCCCAGCTCTTGCATGCATAAATAAATGTCTTTAAAAAAAAATTACCAAAAATTTGAATTTTCTCAAACAAGAAGAATATGAGAATAAAAGGTGCGATATGCTAGAAATATATATAATGAATGGTATGATCAAAAAAAATAATCAGGAGTATATAAATATACTGAAATCCTTATAAGAACTGACCCAGGAGAGTCAATTCTAGAGCACTCACCTGTCTTCTTACCAGACACTTCAGATTTAAACCTCACTTCATCAACCATCCCAGTCACTACCCTTTCCTCTCATCACTTCTCCAACTCTGAAACCACACCACTCATTCCATGAAGGGTTTAGCTGCTGCTTCCTGGGTTCCCATCCTTCTTATCTTCATTACATCCCACTGCCCTTCTTAGGTCTTCCACCTTGCCTAATCTGTGCTGACTACTGTGATATCATGACCTACTCCTTCTAGAATGTGCTTTTCTCTTAAAGCCTAGGTATTTGCATCGTGGGATCATAGTGTGCAGTCTCTAGAATAAATCTCAGATTTGGGACCAACAAAAAATATAGATAGATGTGACTTGATGATGACACTTTTCTTAGTCTGACCAGTATGTAAAAGCCTTGCTTTCCACATTTAAATGAATGGTGCAGTGGGTGAGAAAATTTAGACCAATTAGGGGATAACATGGAAATAACTATGATACAAAAATAATGCCCCTTTACCATATTTTGTAGGTCAAAAAATTTCTATTCAAAGCAGATGTTAGAAATCTCAGTTTAAAATCCAAAGGCAGGGGGCCTCCCTGGTGGTACAGCAGGTTGAGCACTGCCCTGTGAAGCATCCACAGCACAGCAGTGCGAGTTTGATCCCCGGCCAGGGAGGAGACCCACATGGCACAGCAGACCTCTCCTGCCTCACCCACTGCTACCCTCAAGAGTGTAAAAAAATAAATCAATAAAATAAAATCCTAAGGCACATTCAATGAGGAATATCAGTGTTAGAGCTTCCATGGAAACATCTAAGGTTCTCAAGCTTGTCAAATACGACTTTTCATCTCAGCCAGATAGTCATCCTTATACATCCACGAGTTCATGGCACTTCTTGTTCATTGGGAACAGTTATATAGGATGGAAACACTTGTGCATATGTTGCCAAGAAATGAGGACTTTGCATCTCTGTCTACATAGTGATTCCCACTTCCAATGGGAGATTGTCAGAATAATGGGATATTGTGATGGAAGATTATGATAAATAATTTAAAGTCTGTTCTCTTTTCCAAACTGAATTTTAAAAAATGGAAGAAGTACTAATCTTATGAAAATTTCATTACTAAAAAGCAAAGGGAATAGTACCATGTGTTTGTGTGTGTGTATTGGTATGTATGTGGGATAGTCACACACACACATACTTATTTGTGTATATCTAAGCTATTAGTAAAAAGACACTAGGGTTACTAAAGATTAAGTAGGGAAATTTGCATTGTTTTTTAGAAAATTATTTTTTCCAGTGTTACTGAGATATAATGGACATTTAATACTGTGTAACTTTAAGGGGATCCAACGCTTATTTGCATTGTGAAATGATTACTGATGAAATTTATAGACAGCATCACTAGAAAATTGTGCCTACATACAAATTTTTGCATACTGTATGGGTTTTCAAAAAATTAATAAATCATTCAGGTTTGTTTGTCCTATTTATTAATTTTATCTATTAACTAGTCTGAACAAACCAAAGTTAATAAAGATCAAAGCTAAAGTGTTATAATGAAGCTGCAGTATTGATCAATCCAGTTCTGTACCCTAAAGTGAAACATCTAGATACTTCCTTCAGTAACTGGAAAGCCTAAAAGATGATTCTTTAACTTGGGTCCTTGGTAAATTAAACAAGGCAATAGTTTTGAAGAGAAACAGAACAGGAGAAAATAGGAGAGATTCAAGCATTTCAACTTTTAAGAGATGGATTCCTGTGATTAAAGCTTCCCTAGGTTTTTAGGCAGTTTTTTCCCTCAGTTGAGGATGACAGTGACCTGTGCCTTGGGTACGACATGGATGAGTCTCCCATTCACCTCAGACACTGTTTCCCGCTGTGTTTCCCCATCTGGAACTTCCAGATTGAGAGGTGCTTCTTAGAACTATGGAGAACATCGCAAGCCAACATCTTAACCTCCAGCTTATATTTAAGACAGTAAACAAATTTTCTAGAGAAGATATAAAAAAAAAACTGGTGTAATAAGCACATACTTAAAATTAGAAGTGCAGTTCCTTCAAATCCATGTGCTCTGCAGTTCACCCCACTGTGAGCTCCTACTGCCATCACCTCTACCAGCCCTGGTCTGTACAGATTGATTCTGTTCTGAAGGGATTTAAGTCTACAACCTCTGCTGTAGGTCACTGAGGGTTGTCATTTTTATTTTATTTAAAAGGTGGCAAAGAAGAACTAAAGGATGGAAGAATGAAAGTTTCCCTTACTTTCTCCCTTTTGAAACTGTAATTTCAGGAAATACACAGACTTTCAGAAAAGTATGTGCCAGAGGCCCTCAAATTGAGTTCTCGATTTAGATCCTTTAGTAGCTACAGTTGGGAATACCATTTATTAGCTACTCTGGTTTAGCTACACCAGGAGGAAGCATTATGCATGACTGAACAGTTGAAATGTGCGGTTACTTTGAAAAGAAAAGAGTCAAGGGAGAATTCTCTCAAGCAATAACCTCTAGTGGTGTCAGGGAAATAGTCACCATCTTAACACTGTGATCATCAAACGACTCTTATCCTTGTAACTCTTCGCCGCTTCTCCTTCCTCCATCCCCACCATTCACCGGGCCAGAAACATTAGTTCTTTTCTACCATAATTTTATAATGTCTATACTAAAAATTTCTCAAGATTAACCACAGTTATTTAACCAGTTGATTTTACCACTATTTCTTTTACCTATTTTTCTGCTAACTTTTTTTAACAAAAAGAATTTCTTTAATACAGCTTGATTTTTTAAGTGAAATAAAATGAAGCCACGTATAAGTAGCTACATTCACAAAATATGCTAGTAGGAGCTATACCATAGTGAACAACATTAATAGCAAATACAAATACAAATGAAGATACTCCTTTGAATTCCACATTTCATCAAGCATCAAGAACCACCAGTCTTTTAGATCTTTTCTTGTACATTCTTCTGTATCCACATTCTCTGTATCTGATTAGATCCCTGGATTTTATTTCATTTTCGGTGACATTTTCCACAGATCTATATCATTGGCTACTGCTTTGGGAGTTGAGTAGCCTTCTGGGTATCCATTGTTAATCCCCTCAAATCACAGCCTGCCAATTCCCTCCCCACACAGCACAGCGATTTCTCCCTCTGAGTTTCCAGATGCCTTCCCCTCTCTGTGCCTCTGCTAATTCTCTTGTCTTTTTATTCTCTAATTATTTTTGTGTGCTGGATCTAATAATTGAAAGTATTTGTAGAAGTAATGTGAATGTAGGATGATTTTTTTTTTTTCTCCAGAGAGGACTGTCATTTATTTCTGCTGCCTAGAGCCAGTTCCGTCCAAGTTTGGGGTTTGAGTTTTTCTGGGTTAATGAGAGGACCAAATCAGGACCTCAAGGCCTAGTTTGTTTTTGGCTCATTTTTTACTCCTAAGGTGTAGCTTTTAAAGGTTTCAGTCCAAAGTGTGGGGTATTTTATTAGCACTCCCAGACTTGGCTTTTCTAGACTCTACCTTTTGTCCCCCTGACCTCATGAGATGGCCAGGAGCACCACTCAGCTGCTCAGTCATTTCCTCCCTGTTAAAAAATGCCCAAGGTGCTAAGTAACCTTACTCTGTGTGGGACGAGATGTCCATTCTAGATTTCCATCTTCTCTTCTTGTTTTGATGATTCATTAATACCTGGCTAAGTCTGTAATGCATTTTAGGAGATTTTTTAAATATAATTTGTACAGTTTTTATTAGTTGTCATCAACTGGAGGGTCTCCAATTGCTGAAAGAACCCTGCCACCATTATTTCCTTTGGGCATTTGTCCTTTTAGATTTCATGAGCATCCTAAAGTATGGAGAAAAAGTGTCTCAGTGCTTTTCAATCTGTGCCCCATACCAAGCTAGATGGGAACAGACTATATACTAAAATAGTCTTAGAACACTGCCTCTTTGGGCACAGCAGTTATGGGAGCTATATTATGAGAAATTGAAATGGTGTTATTTACTAGCTGATTACTTGAAAAACAAAGAAATTCCCTTTCCCAGAATGCTTTTAGAGTTGGCCCATGGTCCACCTCTTTGAGCAAGTTGTCTCCTGCTTGGACTTGGAAACTAAATCTCAAGTTGGTATTTGCACCAAATTGTGGCAAGTTTTACCTATTGTGGTTATGATACCACCACCACCCCTCCCCCACCAGCATACTGGACTGTATGGAAAACCTTGCCTTCCTGCTCCTAATCTCTGTTTGGCAGGATTTGACCTATTGCTATTTGAGTAGGGAGGAAATTGTCACCAGCCAGTCACACATCCTGTGTATTTCATAAATCATTGAAGTAATTTCATCATGATTATGTTTTCTGCTTTTATCTTCTACAGTAGCCATCGTAGTTAAATTACAATTGTGAGTAGATGAAGTTAATGTTAAATGGCTTCCAGAGGAAAACAAACTTAAATAGATATAGGAAACATCATGCTAAATAATTGGAGAATTTCTCTTAATGTTTGAAGATAATCATGAGACACAAACTTCCTGAAGCCTGACTGTCCATTGTTTTTCTCATTGCAAACCCATTTTTAAAAGGAATGTTCTTATCTACAGGTTCATGTTTTATTAAAACATTGAGCTCTAAAAGTCACATAAAGCATTACTGTTATATGCCACAAAATGACTTGTATATGTATTAAAGACTTATTCTTTTACTAATCCATGTAAATCATCTTTTGCACTATAGAACAGAAGGCTACCCTTAAATCTAAAGGTATTCATTTCATGTAACTAATGCTCTATTTGTGAGTCTTAAAGTGAAAGAACACAGGTTAGAATTCACTCATATACAAGTAAAACTTCATTACAGTCAAGGACATCAAATATGTACACTAATTTTTGGTATTTTACCAGAACAGTGGTGATTATATTCTCAGTTGAAAATTATCTTCTACAATGAAATCTCTCCTACAACAAATGTCTTCTCTGGCCCCTAACCAAGAAACATTTTTAATAGTGACACAGATGCTATGCTGTTTGCCCTAGGGAGGGAGAACTATAGTTTAGTCATCATAGCAGCTTTCTAATGTAAGTTCTTGAAGAACAGTTACCCCTCAATCATTTCTTCTGAAATATTCAAATAAGAAAAAAATAAACATGAAAATAATAAAAAGCACTCATCTGGGCAATTTATTTTCTCCCTTATGCTTACCACTGTATCCAGAGTACTTAGTGTAATGGTTAATAATATTAATCATAGATGTTTATTCACTGTGTTGAGTGAGTGAAATAAACCCAAGGAGTAAGAGAAGGGAAATGAAAAAGTTTGTATATCAGAAATGTATGTAAATGACATAGTTGACTTTCAACTAAAAATATCTACTTTCTAATTTACAATTTCAAGGCTCATAAGCTTGCACAACTGGAATCTTGATTTCTT
This sequence comes from Galemys pyrenaicus, assembly GCA_019455555.1. NCBI lineage: Eukaryota > Metazoa > Chordata > Mammalia > Eulipotyphla > Talpidae > Galemys > Galemys pyrenaicus. The sequence continues at coordinate 3,256,693 of JAGFMF010012271.1, forward strand.
AATCTGTGTTTACAGTGTGATTTCTCTCACTCTGAGAAAGAGAGACATGCTATTGAATTTGTTGTATTTTACTTGTTTCAAATTCCTGCAATTTTTCCCTTCAATGAAGAAGGTACATAGAAGGCTAATGTGACAGACACATGGGAAAGGACATAAACCTTCACCGTCTCAGAGTTTTGCCATGACAGCCAACTGAGATCAATCAGCTATGAATTAAATGTAATAAATGTAATTAGAACACATCATCAATGAGTATTAAACAGAGAATGAGGATTTTAGGAAACTATTATCTGCTAGTCAAATGTGACACATTTATCATCAAGAAAAAAAGAAAAGAAATACATGATAAATTTATTTTAACAATATCTTTTGAGAAACTGAATATGTGTATGATGACCAGATAGAACTCTGACCCCAACCTGCAGCAACTAGCTCAGGAAATTGCCTGCTATCTACAAGTCAGACTTATAGGAAGTGAGACTACTAACTCCATCAGCCAGTCCTGGAAGCCAAAAATAACACACACACACACACACACACACACACACACCCCAATTGGGTCAAAATGGCCAAGGCTTGATTATTATTAATGGAGAACTTCTCTAACATTTGCCCTTCCTTCCAACTTAGGACCAACCATAGAAAGTTAAGTATACCCACCTAACCAATCCCTCTAGTTAGTCTGTCTGCTGCTTCTCCTTGCCAACTGTTTCCAGTCAGGGCATAAATGATGAAGCTTTTCCTTTACCCCTGCTATAAGTTTTCTCATCTACTCTTTCTGCGTTTGAGTCTCTACCCAGTACAGGTGTTGGTGACTGAATCCCTTGCTTGATAACAAACGCTGAATAAATAGCCTTTGCTTGTTATTTGGGTAGTCTGCATTTATTCCCATACCTTTCCACATAACATAATCAGAGTATTCTAACATATAACATCCATACTTGAACATGAAGAAAAAAGACTCAAATTTACGCACATAAAACGTAAAGTGATGGGACTAGATTCCTGAAATTCCGTGAGAATAGTAGCCTAGCATCTGTCATAGTAAAAATGATAAGAGCAGTACTCAGCTGGAACATCCTAGTAGCTATAATCCTGGCCCCTTCAGGTTGTTCCTTTCCTTAACCTGGATTATTTACATCTTTACCTTAGCATCTTCCTCTGCAGCTGTTCACGCCATTCCCTCTCATCTTCATCTTGTGTCCTTCATGACAACCGCCATGCTGTCTCTGTCAATGACAGAGGCAGATCTTGACACAACTTCAGATCCACTAATGCCATAGTGATGTATCACTTTTCGCATTAATTGCTTTTGACTTAGTCTTCTCCTGGCACAGAAGCTATACTGAGTGAGGTAAAGCCTTTTCTACTACACCAGTATTGCAAGTGCTCTCAGGTTTCTAAATTAGACTTAGCTTACCCTTTTGGTTCTTTCCAGTACCCCTAGTTTTACAGCACATTTTCTTACAATCTTACTTTACTACCACCACGGCCCACCCCCCAACTTTATCCCCAGCTGCAAGAACTCAGAACCAGTTTCCTGGAGTTAAGTCCAAAACCATTGTTAAATGGCATCCTGTGTTTCACCCCAGCTTGTTGTCCCCATGAACATTAAATAAAGTTTCTGCATTTTCTCAGGGACATACCTAAGCAATCAGGCAGTATTCTTTGTGTGTCTCCCTTTCCTGTAGAGTCCTAACACCAGAGCTAATTAATTCCTGAGGGTCTCATCATTGTTACTTCCAAATTTAGTGTAAAGCAGGCCTTTACAGCTTGTCTTGATATGTCACTGTTCTCCAGTGGATGTACTCAGTTCCCTCCCCAGCTCTAACTACCGTCATATTACATAAGTATTTTTATATATTAGCACAGCGGTGCACAAAAACTTGCAGCACACATTTCCAATTGCACTTAAGTGTGTTTATGAAAATGCAAAAAGAAATAGACAACGTCATTATATAAAAATTAGTACTGTTTCTGTATTCTAGCAGAGAACAATTGGAAAATGAAATTCACAACATGTTATTAATAGTAGCATTCAAAATCATGACATTTTTAGCAAACCATGAACACTAAAAATTTTAAGTAAAACACTGCTGAAACAAATTAAAAATCCAAATAAATGAAGATACATCACAATTATGAATTCAAAGATTCAGTATTGTTAAAGTAGCAATTTCCCCCGAATTGATTCAACGTGATCCCAAGGAAAAAGGCTTATATATTTTTTATATTATAATACATATAATTGTAAATTTAGAAATTTATATGATCCTAAAATTTGTATGGAAATGCAAATTTACATGCAACAGTCAAAGCAATTTTTCAAAAGACTGTCAGAGTCAAAGAATTTCCATTATTCTATAGGAAAAGTGGTAGGGAACTTAGGAGGGGAAATGAGCATCAACTCTTAACTTATACCATGCACAAAAGATAACTAAAGTGTAGACCTAGAGCCAGGAGCAAATCTTTGCAACCTTGGAGTTGGCAAAGATTTCTTGGGTAGGAAGTATGAGTTGTAAAGAAAAGCTTTTAAATTGGACTTTATCTAAATTTCCTTTTCTATTTGGAAAAGGGAAAGACAAGCAATAGAATATGAAAAAATATTAGTATCCATACATCTGATGACTTGTTATCCAACATAAAATGTTCTTATATCTAGCTAATAAGAAGAGAACCAAATTTTTTTTATGTACAAGAGATTTGAAAAGACATTCATAAAAGAAGATATTAATATGGCCAGTAAATACATGAAAATGTGCTCACCGTTCTTAGTAATTAGAGAAGTTCAAATTAAAACTTTGAGATACCACTGTGCATCCATTAGGTTGGTTAAAATCAAACAACCGACACTACCAAATGTCAGTGGAAATAAAGAGCAACCTGAACTACCTGTGAGAGTGTAATGAACAATTTCTTTGGAAATTGGCAATTGGCAACCTCAAATAAAGTTCAACTAAAGTAAATTTTAAATTTATAATTCAGCCATTATTCACCTATTTGTTCAAGAGAAGCTAAAAATATATGTCTAAACAAAGACATTTATTTATATGAAGAGTCACAATCCTTTTTATACATGATGGCCCAACACTAGAAACAACCCTGTATCCATTAGCAGGGAACAAATAACAAATTCCTTTATCCATACAAAGGAACACAACTCTAGTTTAAAAAGAACAAAACAAACTATTAAAAAAGTGCACTGGATAGGTTTCAAAAACATCATGTTGAATAAAAGAAACCAGCCAAAATAGAATATATTCTGAATAAGTCTATTTATATAAAATTACAGAAAATATAAACTAAGATAACTGAAGGATCAGTGCTTGTCTGTGGCTCAGGGTTAGGAAGGGTTTGACTTACAAAGAGGCACAATAAAACATCTGGAGAAGAAGAGATATTCTGTATTTTGATTTGGTGGTGGTTTCATATATGTACATATCTGTCAAAATTCATTGATAGTATACTTAATAGGAATATAATTTATTTTACCTAATTTATATATTTAAAAGGAGATCTATAGATGAGTAAGAAGTAGAATAGAATCTGGAATAAGATGACAACTAAAAATGAGTGAATATGAAGATGAGTTAAGAAAGTGGTCATACTGACAAAGACAGCTTATTCAATAAATGGTGCTGGCAAAACTGGTCCACCATATGCAAAAAAATGAAACTGACCCACTACCTCACACCATGCACAAAAATCAACTCAAAATGGATAAGAGACCTAAATGTAAGACCTGAAGCCATAATATATAGAAGAAATATAGAAATATATATAAAATATATATAAAAATATAGAAATCTAGAAAATATATAGAAGAAAACATAGTTAAACACTACAAGACATACATCTCAGTAACACTTTTGAAGATGCATCCCCCAAAGCAATAAAAATGAGAAAGAAGATAAACAGATGGGACTATATCAAGTTAAAAAGCTTCTGCACAGAAAAAGAAACATTAGCCAAAACGAAAAGACCCCCCCAGTGACTGAGAAAAAATCTTTGCACCCCATACAATGGACAAGGGACTGATCACAAGGATATACAAAGAACTCATAAGACTCAAGAAAATCAAAGCAAATGACCCAATCAAAAAATGGGCAGAAGAACTTATAAGACACTTCTCCAAAGAGACATACACATGGTCAACAGGCATATGAAAAAATGCTCAACATCCCTCATACTCAGGGAAATGCATATTAAAACCACAATGAGGTACCACCTTACACTGGGAAGAATGGCACACATCAAAAAAAAACCCAACAACAACAACAATAAATGTTGGCAAGGATGTGGAGAAAAAGGAACTCTACTACACTGCTGGTGGGAATGCAAGCTAATCTAACCACTATGGAAGGCTGCATGGGGGTTCCTCAGTCTACTAGGAATGGAACTACCATATGATCCGGCAATCCCACTTCTAGGGATCTACCCAAAGGACACAAAAACACTGATCCAAAAGGGTATGTATATCCCATGTTTATTGCAGCACTATTTGTAATTGGTAAGACCTGGAAACAACCCAAATGCCCAAAAGTCAATGACTGGATCAAGAAGATGTGGTACATATACACAATGGAATATTATTCAGCAATCAAAAATTATAAAGTAGGGCCATTTTTAGAAACATGGATGGAGCTAGAAGGAATTATACTCAGTGAAATAAGTCAGATGCCAAGAGAAAAATATCAGATGGTTTCACTATTAGGAGGAATGTGAAAGAACAACAGCTGCAACAACAACAACAAAAAAAGAAGAATGAGCTCAAGGAAATGGGCAGTTATATCCAAAAGCAAACAAAAAACTCAACAATACCAAAAGTCAAAGATAAACCAAAGGGACCATGGTGAATGGGGAGAAGGGGAAGAAAGGGAGAGCAAAGATGGGGATGAAGGCAGAAAGAGCACAAGGGACTGAGGTGATGTTGCATGGGGTGGAATGGTGGCGGGAACTCCCTGGGGAATACAAATGATGTCAAATATAATTAAATAAATTTAAATGAAAAAAAAAAGTTTGAACAGCAAAAAAAATAAAAAGTGGTCATACTGAACAGAAAATACATGGTAAGAAGAACCACTGGGATTTCACTGTGGTCTGTTAATAAAGTTATGGTTGTATTTGAGTCAAGATAAATATCTAAAAATTAAATATTTGTGATATGCTATGTAACAAACTATCCTAAATCGTATGCCAGACAAAAATAAGCAATGTATTTCTTACTGAGATTTCCTAGTGTTCCAGATTTCTTACTGGGATTTCCAAGTGTTGGGTGGACTGACTCTTGTTTTTAGGCTGGAGGAGATAGGGCACAAACTGGGCTCAGGTTTGTGTGTGTTCTTTCTGTGTTTCAGGCTGAAGGGGCATCTGCTAAAAAGAAACTCCTTTTGGTGGAAACCCAGTGCACAAGAACACAAGTCTGACTGTGCAGACCCATTTCAAGCCCAGATCTGCTCATAACATTCCAAGATCCAAATAAACATAACCAAGCCAGAAGTAAACTTTGACTATGTACAGTTTTAAACATACCCCAAAGAAGCTCCCATATACCAATCCCTCAGTTTCAACATTTGTTTAGTCTGTTTCCTCTCCTTATTCAAATATGCCTAAAGAAACAAAGAATTGTGGGAGATGCTTTAAAGTCAGCCACTCTAAATGGAGATGAGTTGGTGGTGGTTGCTTGATTCTTGATCACTAGTAGGCAGTGATTCTAACAATCAGGAACTCAGGTTGGGGGAATATAGAAGAACCCCATGTGCTGACCTCAGCATTTACTGTGACAAATGACAGCCCCTGCTGTTAGCAGACCCATTTTCCCACAGTTATCAGAAAAATGAAAAAATTAGGTAGTTGTTTAAGAACTATTAAAATACAACCAAGTTTGCTCTGGCAGTTAGGCCACAAGCTAATCATGGGTTTTGTGACTCTGTTAGAGAGAAATATTGGGTTTCTTTATTTGATTAAATGTGGTACAAATTTCTGAGTCTTGAAACAGATGAGAACAAGCAGTTTATAATTAGTAGATCATAAAGAAAAATGTAAATAGCCTGATGTGAAAATGCTAAGAATTAAGAATATGGGACTATACTATGTGTAGCCTGCCATGCTGGGAATAGAGACTAGGTATTCTATACATTAGCTGTTACACATTCGTTTCTTGGCACATTTTTAATAATGAGCCCTGTACACTTTGACTAAAAAAGCATTTTTTGCAAGTATTATAAAGTGTAAACTGAGTCTGAAAGAAAAATTGGTTTTTCTTACTGTGTTCAGAAATAGTCAACACTTGCTTTTTCACAGCATCCTGTTTTGAACCTACATTGTATTTTTCACAGCTTAACTCTGATTTAATTAAATTATTTATTTTCTATTTCCCCCTGTGAGACTATGAGTTCTTTAAAATACAGATGCTTCCCAGTATTGTCTATCATCAGATGATAGACATTGTTCTAAATAAAAAATAAATAGCCATATGAACAATTTGTACTCAATCACAGTTCTTGGCACTTAGAGTTCTGTATTTATGTTGAATTGTTAAGTCATACAGAATTTGAATCTGAAAATTGTTCCATCCACTTTTTCCCTAACTCTTCTGTTAAACTCATCTGTTAACAGTGATTTCAAGTATGTGTGTTATTCTGCATGGCACATATATGATATCTCATAGTGGGTTTTTTAGAAGGTACATTCAGTTTATTTTGATGCTGAACCAATTGTTTAGCAATTACTTGATCATTTTCTTCCTTGCATCACTGTCCTTCTACTTGGGTTTTATCTCCTTCTTGAAGTACATTTTTCAGCGTTTTCATTAGTGGGGGGTCTATTGATGGTAAACTCTTTGGTTTCTGTTTGTCGCAAATGTCTTTAATGACAATGTTCAATGAGAGCTTAGCTAGGTATAAAATTTTAACAGTTTTTTTTTCCCCCCTGAATTTTTTTTCAGCTTTATGTTTCCACATCTCCATATACTATGTTAGGATCACCAAAAATGAAGTTTCCATTCCCTTAACCTACCCTTTTCTCTGGAAACCAACATTCTGTTGTCAGAATCTAGGGATTTGTTTGTTCATTAACTTATCGATCACATATGAGTGAAATCATATGGTGTTTATCCCCCTACCTCCACTTGAGACTCCACTCACAAGTAGTATGTTGTCAGGTTACATGTACTTCTGTCTAACCTGAGTACAACTAGGGAGTTCCCACAACCCCTTCCTTGATAATTTTATGTAAATGTCTCATAGAACTCAGAGAAATACTTTACTTACCTTTACCAGTTTATTGCAAAAGATATCTTTAAATAATACAGATGAACAAATAGATGAAGAAATACATATGATAAAATTTAGGAACTTCTAACACAGAAGCATTTGTTCTATGAGCTTGGGTACATCATGACACTTTTAAAGATTATGAGCCAATTGTTTTGTTCAATATCCTTTAATTTGAATTCATCTCATGATTTGATTCTTATGCATTATTTTGTAGGAAAAGTACAAAATAAGTACATTATTTTGTACAAAAGTAATGTGGTTATTTTTACATTTACAAATATGTAGGTTTAAATGTTTTCCATGTCCTAAGAATGACTGAAAATTTCTTATTCCTTGATAAAATAAAAAGAGTAGTAAAGTTCAGAAAACACTGAAGAACTGTTCTAGATTTTCAAAGATACAAGAGAACTGAGGACTAAATGATTTGCACACTCCTGATGCATACTCAAAAGACTTAATGATTTGCATGAGGACTAAATGCATTGAGGACTAAATGATTCGCATACTCAAAAGACTTAGATCCTTTTGTTAGAAAGGACATTACTGGCACAACTGTAAAAGCTTAATGGGGTCTGGATGAGATCCTAATAATGTAAAATGTTAGTTTCCTGGTTTCTGTTCTGGTACTATGCTTATATGAGAATATCCTTGTTTATAGGAAATAACATCTGAGAATGATGGGGCAGCATGTCTGTGCTTCTACATGGTTAAGGGAAAAAAATTCTTTGGCTATTCTTGAAGCTTTTTGCAAATTAGAAGGGATTTCAAAAATTATATATATATATATATATTTTTTTTTTTTTAACACAAACTGAAAAGTAAATAAATAAAAGTCCTGAACGAAGGTGATGATTTGTGGCCAGGATCCCAAGGTAGGACTATTTGGAAGGTTAAATACCGAAGAAATGGGAAGTTATTTCTACTCAACAAGTTGTAGAAATTTTCTCTCAAACTCAGGTGGTTACAGTAGGTAAATTGAGGATAATTTCAGTAGATTATATATCAGTTATAATCTGCAAAAGTGGGAAAATCTTCTAGACAAGGACCTTATAGTTTCAGATTAAGAATTTGAAAACCAAGGAAGTGACCAAACTGAATATAAGAATAATTGTACAACTAGGCCATTTTATGTTGAAACTTTCATGTATTTTGCTATCTTCTGTTGTAGATGATGCTGAACAGGAACTCGGCCCCCCTCCATCTGTAGATGAGGCAGCAAACACACTCATGACTCGTCTGGGTTTCCTCCTTGGAGAGAAAGTCACGGAAGTTCAGCCAGGTGACCAGTACAACATGGAAGTACAGGATGAAAATCAGGTAGGCTGTGCTGTCAACTGTGTGAAATAGAGGATATGTCTACCTGTCATACCAGGAAAGGGAAGATGTTGTGAAATCTCTTGTGTGTGTCTGTATATGTGTGTTGTAAGAAAAATGATCCTAATTGTTGAAATGCCTTTGATACCTACAGATATAACTTAATTTTCTATAATCACTGTATTTCTCCAGCTTGTGAAACATCTTTCAGTTTTCTTTCAGTTTTATTTTTAGGCTTAAAAGGCCACTACAAGCTTTTGATTCATTAATTAAATGAGTGAGAAAATAAATACACGTGTAAATAAGCCAACAAAGTTGATGTATATTTGAGTATAGCACCCAGAAATTGCAGGATACCCATTGTTTTCAAATGCATGTGAGTCACTTACCAAACTGATCATATGCTGAGCGTTGGTCTTGATCAATTTCAAAAAGATTCCAGTTACTGCAACAAGATAATTAATTACAAAATGATAACTTAGAAAATGTTAATAAAAAGATAACTTAGAAATCCCAAGCATTTTATATTAACATACTTCTGAATAGTCTTTGGGTCAAAATAGAATGAAAAATTATTTCAGACTGAAATATTAAAAATACATTGTAACAAAACTTGAAATATGTATTTGAAGATGTATTTAAAAGACATTTTTGCTTTTAATACCTCTATATATCCAAGAAGTAGAAAAGTATGAAAAATTAAAGACCTGAATATTCATCTCAGAAAGTTTAAAAAAATCAACAATTTGGAAAAAACTTTACAGTTTTTTTCCTTTTTGACTGTTTCCATTCTTTTCAGTATAAATGTAGCAAAGGAAAAAGCCAGATTCATTTGTGTGATCTTAATCTTTAAAGTGAGTGTCCTCTACTGAATCATTTTATTCTGAATATAGCAAAAATTACTTTACATTTTCTTAATAAATACTAGTGAAGATTGTTTATCTTGTATAGGTTTTATCATAAAATAATAAAGTATACATGAATTATTTGAATGTTATATTTACAGATCATGTGGTAATGTTTAGCTGCTCCAGGCTTCTTTCTTCTTTGCAGCCTCATTCCTTAGGTTATGGTGTTGCCAGCTACCTACTATCATCTCCTGGGCAGTTTTTATAAAATTTGTATGCCTGGAAATGCTAATCACATTAAAACGTCACCTTTCTTACTTTTTCCTATACTGTCTTAACTCTTGAATTATCTCTAGTCCTGCCTTTCCCATGAACTCATATCTGTGTATCTAGCATCCTACACTGCCTTTTTACCTGTGTGTTTAAGATACATCTCAGTCTTCACATGTCAAAAATTGAACCCTGGCATTTTATCCCAGAACCTGTTCCTTCTGCAGTGTTTCCTGTATGAGTAGGTTGTTATCACCTACACACTTAGGACAAAAGCTTTGGAGCCATTCTTGCCTTTCCTGTATCACACTCCACATTCACTCTTCAGCAAATCATGTGGACTTTGTCTTCAAAATGTATGCCAAGTCCAGTTCCTTTTTACTCCTTCCATTGTTCTGCCTAATCCAAGCCACTGTCTTGGACTTACTACCTGGGCTTCTTCAACTAACTGCTAAAATGTAAGGCTACAAAGCTTAGAACTTTTGTCTCTTCTATTTATTGCTGCATCCTCTGCATCTATAAAAGTTTCTACCATTAGTGATTGCACAGTAAATATTTTCTGTATGAATCAATGGTCTCCTAATAGGTCGCTGCTTCTATTCAACTTTTGCCACCTACTCAGACCTGGCTATGGTCTGATACAATAGCCAGAGTGCTCCTTGTAAAATGTCGATCTGATCCTTTCATTTTCCCAATTTAAGTCTTAACGTGGTATTCTACACATTCAGTATTAAATCTACACTCTTTATCACGGTCAGCAAGGCCCTACCTGATCAGACTCTTTGCTGCCTCTTCTACCGCATTCCCTGCCTCTCTCCCTTTCCTGCAACTTTGCAGCAAATTGGCCTCCTACTCATTCCTTTAACATATGAAGCATTTGTTTATAATGGCATGTTCTGTTCATATAACTCACTTTCTCACTTCATTCAGTTTTACGCAAATGTTACCTTCTCAGGGAGGCATTCCTTAATCACTTATCTCAGTAGCACCTGCCTATCCCTATATCCATTTACCCTTCTACTTTATTTTCTTCGTAGTTCTTATAATGAAGAACAATGAATAAGTGACCACTTATCTGTGAATAAGAAATGGGAATAATATGTGTTGAGAACTTTTAAGATACTGGTATAAATAAGACATATGTTTTACTTTTTAGTTCTTGATAGTCATGTTAAGTTAAAATGTAACCATTCTATTAATAACCAAGAACATAATACAAGTCTTCTGTCTTGCTGTTGATTTGCCACTGATAGTATACTTTCATATAGTATACTTTCAATAGTATACCTATTTTTCTTCAAGTGCTGAATTTTATACTTGATTGTCTTTTGAGATGCCTCATGTCAATAGCATGTTACAGAAATTTCTGGAGAAAGCCATTTGTCTATGGCTTATGCCTTACTTGTCCATTTATGGAACTATGAGTAAATGAGTGCTGTAATTAAAGCAGTACAGTATAATAAAAAAACAAGAGATGGAAAACTTGTGTTCTGATTCTAGTTCTACTGCCTACCATTTTGTAAATTCAGGCTTATCATCTAACCGCTCTGAATTTAAGGGTTTTCATAGGTAATAATAAATGACCTTTATGAAATGTTTACTTGCACTATTTTGTTTGTTTCCTTCTAGCCCAATGTGATAGGATCCATTTATATTATAATCTTTAGATAGAAATAAAAATGGATTCATACTGCCAGAAAGTAATAGAATAAAATTCAAGTGCAGGTGGTCTGATTTTACAACATATTTTCTCAAAGCTACACTGTACTATTCTAGTATAATATGAAGCAGTAATGCCTGGTGGGGATATTGTGAGAACTAATTTAAATCATAACTATAACAACACTTTGTAAGTTGTAAGATATTATATAAATAAAAGGTATAATGGAATACATGATGTAAATAATATGTAATAAATATAAACAGGAACTTTTAGGGGAAATTTCTTCAGAGCTTTCATACTTAGGACCATTTGATTTTCATGTTTCTTAAATGGGGGAAATAGTATTCTTTATGCCTGTTGTACTTGGTTTTTTTTTTTTTAAGATTTATTTATATATGCATCCAAGAACAGGGGTACAGGCCAGACACGCAGGAGGTGACAGGATTCACCAGAGACAGATTAGGGAACAGAATATGTGGATCAACTGAAACACACTGCTGTGGGGAGCAGTGGGCACAGCAGGCGAGGTCTGCTGCGCCATGTGGGTCACCTCCCTGGCCGGCAGCAGGGATCGAATTCATGCTGCAGTGACTGTGGTCTGCTTCATAGTGCGTTGCTTAATGCACTGTGCCACCAGGGAGGGCCCCATACTTGGTTTATAAGGAGTAAATTAAATTATACAAACATTTTAAACTAAAATATTACACAAATGTAAAATATTAATAATGAAGCTAAATGATAGTCTACTGGAATATAACATAACATGAAACTATCTTAAAACCACAGAAGAAAGTGACTAAATTGATTGTTGTAACTTCTTTTGAAATAATTGAAAGATTATTAAGAACTAGGAAGTGGTGTGCATCTGGTCACTTCTGAGCTAGAAGACACATACTAAAGATAGACTGCTTTATTTAAGAAGGCCCTATAGTAATGATGTCCTCTGAGTGTTATTAGTAGTGACAGAGTCCAGCACAGACAACTTTATACTTTTCCACAGTGACAGAGTAGTGATGTTCAACTGATTGCTTCACTTTCTTGTTTCAGTACTTTCTAGGGTATTAGAATGTACTTTATACTTTCATCACTAGGTTCTTTCATTGTGTAGCTGTAGAACCATTAAGAGTTTCAGAGTGGATGTTTTGTAGTCTTCTGGAGAACACTAAGGACAGTCAAAAACTACTGAAAGATTTTTGCGAGTGGCTTAATTAGATGTCCATTTTAGGCTGCAGCATGAAGAGTAGAAAATGTTTTTTGTATCTAGAAGAGATTCTATATCTTACCTTCAGTAAATATAAGGCCACTTTCATAAATCATAAAAAATTTCCTCATGAACAGTTTTTGCCTTTCTAAATGGCTTGACCTTTAAGCTTAACTTTTACAGCAAAATTTTTAAAACAGATCTTCTATGACATGCTTCATTTTGCAGAAAATAACTTATAGCAAAAATAATATGTTCTTTGGCTTTAACCTCCACATTGGCTATTTTATGCTTATCAAATAGTTTACCTTCTCAAAGAATAAACTAAGAAGAGAAATGAGTTGGTATAGAAGTCTCATATAAAAATGGAACTTTCAATATGGGATGACAGTATGTGAAATATCTAATATGAAAGATCCCAGTACAGGTAATCTACCTAAATATTTCTTAAACTGAGAATGAGGAGATTAAAAATGGCCATATGATGAATAGAGCTAGAAGGGATTGTGCTCAGTGAAATAAGTCAGAAAGTATGAGAAAAATATCAGATGGTTTCACTTTTAGGAAGACTATAAAGGAACAAAAAAAGGGCTCAAGTAAAAGAACAATAACAATTAAACAAACGCAACAAGAATAAAAAGGCAAGTCAAAGGCAATTTGAGAGTGGGGAGAGGGACTGAGATGAAGGCAGAAAGAGCACAAGAGACTGAGGTGACAGTACACTGGTAAATGGTGGTGGGAATTCCATGGGGACTACAATTGATGTCAAATATATATATATAAATAAATTAATTCATTTTTTAAAAATGGCCATGTGAAATCCTAATGAGCGTGGATTCAGTTTATCTGGTCTGGGACTCACCCTATTGGGCAGCCTGTTCGGTAGGTGATTCTGTTGCATGCACAAATAAAAATTATTGCTCTCATAGACTAGTTATTTTATAAAAATAGCAAAAATTACAAAGATATTTGAAACTCTTCCCCCAAGCATAGTAATATGGAAGAAGAGTATGGGTTTGAGAGCTTATATTATTTTCTTAAAACCAGTTCCTAATATTATTAATTAATTGAAAAACTTTTTGTTTCCAGGTTCTGAGAATGTCACTTGTGCTTGGCTGAGTCAACTATGTCTTTTATAACCCAATTATAACATTTAAATTAAATATCAAAACTTGGATTTAACACAGTTGGTTAAATATCAGGAAATGCAATTTTTGGAGTTCATATCAGGATGAGTCAAAGAGCCTTAATATTCTACTATCTGATGATCAACATATTTTCCAGTCAAGTTATTGAATATAAGCCTTCAGGTTTTGCAAAGAGAATATGGCTAGAATCTCTGTATTTAAAATAAATAAGAGGTTGCTTTTAAATATATCAAATTTTCATCAGTGTTCCTTAAGTAATTTTGTCACTGATCATTTCCCCTTTCAAAAAGATAAAATTTCTTTAATGTTTGAAAAATACATACTTTTATTTATTATTTCAGTGATTTGGTTAGAAAGAGTCAAAGGAAAAAAACTTGTCATTAAATTTGATAAACCAGAATACCTCACCACCAGTCTTTTTGGTGATTATTAATTCTTTTCAATAAAAACTGAAATTAAAAGAAGTTAATTTCAGATGTAAGAATCATTCAGGATACAAAGTGATCTCAGTCTGTAATCAATTTCTATAGAAATGTTATTTAGTTTTGTATTAGATCAGCATTTTTTTCATACATTCTCTTGATAGTACCCTGTGTTTCAGTAAAAAACTTATTTGCATTGAGAACTTTGGTTTTTTTCCTTTACTGCAGGGATTATTTCCAGCAAAGAAAATTATTAATAAGACAGAGTTCTACACCTTTGAAAAAGTTGTATTGATTCAAAATAACAGTGAAAAATTTAACTCAGTAAAAAAAATAAAAAGAAATCCTCTTTTAATGGATGGTGATGATAAATTTCTGAACTAGAAAAACTGGCCATAGTTTCTGTTTATATTAAATTTACCAGGTTTGAAATGCTGGTGAGGATGTGAAGGAAAAAGAACCCTCTTACACAGGTGGGAACACAAGTTGGTCCAACCACTAGGGAAAGCTGCATGGAGGACCCTTAAGATAGTAAAAATGGATCTACCATACAATCTAGCAATTCCACTCCAAGGAATATACCCAAAAGACACAAAAACATTAATTCAAAAAGAAACCTATGTTTATTGCAGCACTGTTTACAAGAACCAAGACATGGAAACAACCTAAATGCCAAGAACATTGGCATTGGATGAATGGATCAAGAAAATGTGATATATAAAAACAATGGAATACTACTCAGAAATCAAAAAAGATAAACTATTATTTGCAGCAACTTGGATGAGTTGAAAGGGTCTTAATGTTCAGTGAAATAAGTCAGAAAAAGAAAAAGATCAGGTTGTTGCACTTACATGTGGAATACAGGGAAACAAAACAAAGGGTCAGGAAAAAAACAAAACTAGTAAGCTGACCATAGATCTGAGGCATACCGTAGAGGAGTGGGAGCAGAGGGAAGAGCACAAGGAAACATGATGACAGTTCACAGGTGATGTAGTGGTGGGAGAATCATAGGGATTGCACCTGAATGGAGAAATCAAATATTGTACAAAAAATGAACAACTATGTAAAAATATTTTTTATTAAATAAAAAGCAAAGAAAAAAACTGAAAATGCAAACCTAAAAGAAAACATAGATTATAATTGGTCATCAGGAAACTTATTACATCATCTTTTATAATAAACCATGCTCTTAGAGGAAAAACAAAACAAAAAAAGAAACTGTCAGGTTTCACCTTAATTTGCTTATCCTAGAAAGCAAAACAAATAGAGCCAAATAGCTATAAAAGATGTGTGTGAGTTTCTTCTTTTCCTCAAAAAGTACACTTACCTCTTACTATAAGATACAGTTTACTTTAACAGCTGATTATTTTACCTCACTTTGTTTTCATTCCAATTTTCCAGACTTCAGCCATCACCCAGCGGATAAGCCCTTGCTCCACCCTGACAAGCAGCACCGCCTCCCCTGCAGCTGGCAGCCCCTGCTCTACCCTCCCCCCTGTCAGCACAAGCGCACCTGCCAAGGATTGTAGCTATGGGGCTGTCACTAGTCCAACCTCCACCCTCGAAAGCAGAGATAGTGGCATCATTGGTGAGTTGGCTTATATGTAATCACTTTGTGTATTTCTTTTTTTTTTGTTCCTTTTTAGATTAATACAACAATTCAAGTCTTTCAAAATGTCTTCTTTGAATTACTGAGATGTAGGCATAAAACTTAATCCTCTTTTTAAGATGCTGGGAGAGAGAAGTAAAAGTAAACAAAACAAAAGGCATCCCTCCCTGCTTACTGACTCCTATAAGGATATTACCTGATAAGAAGGGGTGGATAGATAAAATTCTCTCTACTTCTTATAAGTACACAGACATCATCACTCTGTCAATGGAAGTGATTCAGAAGAAGCTTATTCCTCACTGAAATAATAGTTTTATGGAGTTCTCAGTTCTTCATATACACTGCCCTCTGTATGCTTGTTAAGGGGAATTAGTTAAATGGAGATGAATGAAAGCTTGGAAAGTGAAGAAAATGAAGAAAAGAAATGCAAAGATACAATACAATGGGCAAAGGAGAATACTAGCAATCACAAAGGATGGGCGACAACTCTAGGTGCCACTCCGGATCCTTTCTTAGTCACCTGGACTGTGATTTATGATAGCCCCAGGATATAAGCCACCAAGAATTGCACAGTGGTTTCAGGGCTGTGCCCCAAAAGTTTACAGTCAAAATTTTTGTGTTCATGAAGCCACCCCAACAGCCAAACCCAGTTTTCTAGGTGTAACTTGTTAATAAACATCTATATCTGGGTGTTTCCAGAGGAGTTTCAAACAGCAAATTATAAATCATTAGTTATCCCAGTTGACCTTTTCTTGGCCAAGAGTCAGTACCAGACTTCTAGGCATCCCCAGAGATGAGCTTGGGGGTGGCCCAGTCTAGCTGTAAAATAACTCTATCTTACATAATAGTATCATCATCTTTCTTAGACTTAGAAAACTGGGACTCAAAAATAATTGGTCCCAGGTCACATAGATTATAAGAAGCAAAGCTGAGATTAAAGCTCAGGTCTGTATGATTTTAAAACCCATGGTCCTAATTGTTACAAAACAGTGTACATAGTACTGAAGTAATTCTGTCTTGGGACGGAAGACCTCAGACAGTTATCCAGGATTTAAAAAAAAAAAAACAAAACTTAGTTTTTGTCAACTATAGTAGTGAATGAAGATAAAAATTATTACTATTATTTTTAAAGTATATAGAAGGCAAACCAGTTTTCAAATGTGCAAAAGGTTTGAATAGTCATTTCATTAAACAAGACAGGTAAATGCCCACTGAGCCTGCAGAAAGGTGCTCCATAGCCTTAGTCACTAAAGAAGTACAAGTTGAAACCAAAATGAGATACTACATACCAGCTCAGATGGGCTGTTACCAAATATAAAACACCAAGTGTTGGCAAAGATGTGAAAAAACAAAAACCTTCGTACACTACCTGTGGGAGTGTAAAGTGTTCCAGCCACTTTGGAAAACAGTTTGGCATTTTCTTACAAGTTAAGCATAAACATACCATATGACCTAACAATCTACTCTCAGGAATTAATCCAAGAGAAATGAAAACATGTGTCCAAACAAAGCAGCATTATTCATAATAGCCAAAAGCTGGAAACAAACCAAATAGCCATCAATTGGTAAATGGATATGTAAAATGTGGAATAGCCATACAGTGGAATATATTATTCAGCAATAAAAAGGAATAGACTATTAATAAATGCTACAAAATGATTGGACCCCCAAAACATTAATCTAAATGAAAGAAGCCAGACATAAAGACTACATATTGTATGGTTCTGTTTACATGAAATTGCTGAAAAGGTGAATTTATAGAGACAGAAAGCAATTGTAGTTGCCTAGGACTGGGATGAGAACAGAGATTAAGTGCACACAGGCAAAAAGGAACTTTTGGGAGCTACGGAAATGTTCTAAAATTGAATTTTACTAATGATTACAGTGATCAATAAATTTACTAAAATCATTAAATTATATGTTTACAGTGGGTGCATTTATAGTATGTAAATTATGCCTCAGTAAAACTATTTTAAAATGTAGGGTGTTAATTTTATTCACACTAAGCCTGTTTATAAGCCTGTAATTCCTTCTTCTTCATGTTGTCTCTTCCTATGTGACAATATAAACAGATAATTCATGTAAGCCGGTCTTCATTCTGTGATAGTGATTTCTTTTTTTTTTTATTATATTTGACATCAATTGTATTCCCCAGGGGGTTCCCACTACCATTTCACCCATGCACCATCACCCCAGTTCCTTGTGCTCTTTATGCCCTCATCCTCGTCTTTGCCCTGCTTCCTTCCCCTCCCCCCCCATGGTCCCTTTGGTTTATCTTTGACTTTTTGGTCTTATTGAGTTTTTTGTTTGCTTTTGGTTATAATTGCCCATTTCCTTGACCTTCTTCTTCTTTTTTTATTTGTTTTGTTGTTGTTGTAGTTGTTGCTCTTTCATATTCCTCCTAATAATGATGCTATCTGATATTTTTCTCTTGCTGTCTGGCTTGTTTCACTGAGTATAATTCCTTCTAGCTCCACCCATGTTTCTATAAATGGCCCTACTTTATAATTTTTGATTGCTGAATAGTATTCCATTGTGTATATGTACCACATCTTCTTGATCCAGTCATCGACTTTTGGGCATTTGGGTTGTTTCCAGGTCTTACCAATTACAAATAGTGCTGCAATAAACATAGGAGTACAGGTGCTCTTTGGATCAGTGTTTTTGTGTCCTTTGGGTAGATTCCTAGGAGCGGGATTGCCAGATCATATGGTAATTCCATCCCTAGTAGACTGAGGAACCTCCATACAGCCTTCCATAGTGGTTGGATTAGCTTGCATTTCCACCAGCAGTGTACTAGTGTCCCTTTTTCTCCACATCATCGCCAGAATTTGTTATTGTTGGTCTTTTGTTTTTTTTTTTTTGATGTGTGCCATTCTTACTGGTGTAAGGTGGTACCTCATTGTGGTTTTAATATGCATTTCCCTGAGTGTGAGAGATGTTGAGCATTTTCTCATGTGCCTGTTGGCTATGTGTGTGTCCTCTTTGGAGAAGTGTCTTGTAAGTTCTTCTGCCCATTTTTTGATTGGGCTTTTTACTTTTTCTTGAGTCTTATGAGTTCTTTGTATATCTTTGTGATCAGACCCTTGTCCATTGTGTGGAGTGCAAAAATTTTTTCCCATTCAGTGGGTTTTCTTTTGTTTTGTTTAATGTTTCCTTTGCTGTGCAGAAGAATTATTTCCAGGTGAAACAAAGACGAGTGGAAAAATAATTAGTCTCCAGTAACTTCAGAGATTTTTCTGAGATAAAGAAATCACTATCTTGATTAGTCCCATCTGTTTATCGTCTCTCTCATTTTTATTGCTTTGGGG
>JAGFMF010012271.1:3275805-3286486 GCA_019455555.1 Galemys pyrenaicus
ACTATCTTGATTAGTCCCATCTGTTTATCGTCTCTCTCATTTTTATTGCTTTGGGGACTGCCACCTCAAAAGTGCTATTGAGGTGTAAGTCTTGCAGCATTTTACCTATGTTTTCCTCTCTATATTTATAGTTTCTGGTCTTACACTTAGGTCTTTTATCCATTTTGAGTTGATTTTCATACATAGTGTGAGATAGTGGGCCAGTTTCATTCTTTTTTACATATGGTAGACCATATGTAAAAAAATGGACCACCATATGTAAAAAAATGAAACTGGTCTACCATATGTAAAATAATGAAACTGGTCCACCATATGTAAAATAATGAAACCGGTCCACCATATGTAAAAAAATGAAACTGAATCACTATCTCACACCATGTACGAAACTCAACTCAAAATGGATAAAAGACCTAAATGTAAGACCAGAAACTATAAAATATAGAGGGGAAAACATAGGTAAAGTGCTGCAAGACTTACACCTCAATAGCACTTTTGAGGTGGCAGTCCCCAAAGCAATAAAAATGAGAGAGACGATAAACAGATGGGACTAATCAAGATAGTGATTTCTTTATCTCAGAAAAATCTCTGAAGTTACTGGAGACTATTTTTCCACTCGTCTTTGTTTCACCTGGAAATATAATTGGAAATATACTCTGAATCATATATTGTTGTAAACCAACATTACCTCAAACTAAAAGACGTAATAGGGACAAGTTAGCTGTAATGAGAAACAAATCCGTGTATTTTTCTGAAGCCCACTCTGTGAGAGTGGGCAAGAGGCCTCCTCTCTCAGCAGCCATTTCCACACCTGTGCTGTGGAGATGGTTACATCAGTCCCGCGTAATTGTTGTATTGATAATCAGATGCATTTATGTGATTTAAAAGTTACAAAATGCTTAGTACATGTTAGAATTTATTATGGTTACTAACATTTTTAAGGCTTCTCTATTAACAAAAAAGAAACAACCTACTTAATGCCTATCTAAGTTTTTTCTAGGGGGCTAATTTTTTACCAGTTGTCAAAAACCCTTTGGACTTGTAGCTGTTAAGCCCATGGAGTTGCTTTTTAGTTCCTAATGTACTCTTTTGAACTAGTTTCTGAATCTAAGAAACTGGTTTCCTATCTTTAATCAGATTTGCCACTACCTACTTTAACATCAGTGTCATGCTCCCAAGGAGCGGTCAGAATCTAAAAGTATGATTTTGCTTTCTTTCCATTCACTGTCTCCTCTAATGCATGTGGTGTGGTGCTAGTTTGTGTGACTAATCACTGAAGGGGAATAGAGAGTAATTTAAGTGGAATTGGAGCTTCCAAACACTAAGATTTTCAAGGACTTTCTGTGATATTTCTGATTTCCACCCTCAAGTTAGGTGCCAAATATGCCCTTCTCTTTTTTAATTCTGAGGATGACCTTTATAGAATACTCTTTTTTCTACTTGTGTCTATCTTTTCCTCATTCACATAGGGTTCTTCCTTAGTCTTTTATTCTTCATAACAGTAAAATCAGATTTTCTTTCTTAAAGAAAAATTTAGGTCTTCTTTGTAATCCATTTTCTTCCCTTGTTACTTATTACAAAGTCCAGAATCACATAAGTCTCTAAAGAGAAAATTCACTAAGAAAGTTCATGGGTATTATGTACTTGGGTCTCTTATTTTTTTTAACAATATGTACACTTAAAATGTAAGAAGAGAGTATGAATTATATAAAAACTTTCCTGGGGTGACATATTTTATTCTTGCTTTATAATTGTTACTAAGATTTTATAATCTAGATTTTGATTTTTGTAACCTTTCCATTTCTAGGATTGTTGAAAATTTTCCTGTTTATAATTAGGAGTAAGACTCGATAAAATTCCAGAAACCCTTTCAGTTTTTGTTTGCTTTCAGTGAGGGACCCAAGTGTAGGGCTAGAGCTCCAGAGAAGAGCTGTATAAGAAGACCTATGGTGTTTCCTATCTGGAGAGCTTCTAATTACTGACTACTTACTTTATTCTAATTCTTTGTTACAAATAAAGGACCAGGAAACAAGTGGAGGAAAATATAGGATAAAAAAGGGTATAAAGATTGTTTTGGAGACCAGGGGAAGGGGGATCTACAGTAATCCAAGAAAACTGTATCAGTTTCCTTTCTGATATAATTCTGAAATTCTTAGCACTGATAGGCCTTAGTTGTTGGTCCTTTAGCACTGATGTATGAATTTAGTTAATTCATATAAAGAGTTGTTAAAGGAAATGGATGACAAAGAGGAAAATTATGTGAGAGGTGGTTTTATTGGGGTTTTAATTATTTGCACTTAATGGTATAGATAAAACAAGTAACTTCAAAAATAATGTTTCTGATATTCTCATCTAGTCATGAATTTGGATAGCAGTAAATAGATTAACCTCTAGAGTTTTGGGGTTTTTTTTAAAATTGAGTTTATCCTTTTATTTTTCCCAGCTACATTGACAAGCTATTCTGAAAACGTAGAACGCACAAAATATGTTGGGGAGAGCAGTAAAGAATTAGGATCTGGAGGAAACCTGAAGCCTTGGCAGTCTCAAAAGTCCAGCATGGATTCTTGCTTATATCGAGTGGATGAAAACATGACGGCTTCCACCTATAGTCTGAACAAGATCCCAGACAGGAATTTGGAAACAGTTTTATCACAATCCGTACAGTCTATTCCTCTGTATCTTATGCCACGGCCGAATTCAGTAGCAGGTAAGGTGTTGGTTTTCTTTTTTAATGACCATTTATTTTGTGCATTTTTATCTTTAAATGATAATAAATTCTGCTCTCACACTATTTAAACTTTCCATTCATTGTCTTTGACTTAACGGTTTTTTGTGTTTTTTTTGTGGTTGAATAAAAAACTTTAATTTTTAAAAAAACTTTATTAAATTGAAGTATATTTCAGTTTAATTTTTATTCATCAGAAATCATCTTCCATTATGAACAGAATGGAAGGCAGGCAAGAATTCAATTCTCTCCTTCAGGAGCTCAGTATTTTCATAGTATTTGGCCTTACTAAAATAGAACAATTACGAAGTCCCTACATTTCTAAGGAATAACACAAACACCACTAGCAGTCTTGGTCATAAAGGATGATATAGAAGGTTAAGAGACTGGAAGGTGGAGCCATTATTCTATAGTGGATGTACCATTTTTTTAAAAGCTACTTGGCAAGATCTAGTAAACAGATATAAAGCATATATGTGTGTGTGTGTGTGTTTTGTTACCTAAATCCTAGCAGTTCCACTCCTGAATTGAATACCTGTCAGAAATATGTCCTTATGTTCACCAAAAGACAAATATAAGTATGTTCAGAGCAGTTTTATTTATATTACCTAAAAGCTGAAAATCATCCAAATGCCAGTCAGCAGTGGAAGTGAATAGACTTTGTGTCTGTACAACAACGACACAAGTGTACTGCTGGCATCAGCAACATCAGGTACATTTCACAGAGGTGCTATTCAGCAGCAGAAGCCGGGCTCGACAGAGTATATGCTGTGTGCAGTTTGAGTATCTATAAAATGTTCAGGAAGAACATTCAGAACCAGGACACTTCACTGGCATTGAAATAAGGGATGGTCACCTTTGTGGGATACCGGGTAGAGAAGGGGGCCTTCGCGTCTTGATCTGAGTGGTGCTTGTGTGGGGTGCATGCATGTAAAGTTATTGAGCTATTCACTTAAGATTTTTACACTTTATGTATGTAAAATCTTCGCAATTTAGAAAATATAGAAAGTGTATTTAGACTCCTGTCTTCCTGAAAGGATTTTGCCTTGTCTTTGGTTTAGAAATAGCAATCTTAGGCAGTATAACCAGATATTTTATAAAATACCTGTTTTTATTGTTGAAAAATAACCTAGTGACTGCAGCCAGTGGGTAATTTACTTAAAGTGTCCCACTTTACTGAGACTATACGTCTAGGATCAGGCTCTAAAACTGGCCAACATGATTCTAGTTGCCATCTTAGTTCAGTGGTCTGAGGTAGCAGTGTCTATGAGAATTTTATCTTGTTTCAAAGCAAGTATATTGAGCCATATTTACATATCATAAAAT
Organism: Galemys pyrenaicus; assembly: GCA_019455555.1. Taxonomy (NCBI): domain Eukaryota; kingdom Metazoa; phylum Chordata; class Mammalia; order Eulipotyphla; family Talpidae; genus Galemys; species Galemys pyrenaicus. Next base: position 3,279,854 of record JAGFMF010012271.1, read on the forward strand.
TCGCTCCTTTTAGTTGTGCAATTCAGTAATAGTAAATTTACCAAGTTATACAACCTCCGCCATATATCAGTTTAGAACACTTACATCATCCCAATAAGATCCCTCATGTCCATCTAATGTTAATTTCATTTCTGCCGCCCAGTCCCAGGTGCCCACTAGTCTACTACTTATAGATTTACCTTTGGGGAGCATCTCATACAGTATGTGGTTTCTTATATCTGGCTTCTTTCACTTAGCATAATGTTTTTGACATTAATCTATGATGTAGCATGTATCTGAAGTTTGTTCTTTTTGTTATAAGTAGTATTTTGCTGTGTATACAGCATTCTACCTATCCATTCACTAGTTGACAGCCATTTAGGTTTTTTCCAAATTTTGACTATTGTTAATAGGACTACTTTGAACATTTGTGTGCAGCCTTTACACGGACATGTTTTCACTTCCTTGGATAGATAGCTAGGCATGAAACTGCTTGATTATAGGATAATTTTATGTTTATGTTAGTCTTTTAGGAAACTGCCAAAATGTTTTTCAAAGTGACTGCACCACTTTTTATTCCTGCCCCCAGTGTATGGGGATTACTGTTTGTCTACATCCTCTCCACCACTGGTTATTGCCTTATCTCTTGTAATAGTTATTCTAGCAGGTAAAATGCTATCTTGTTGTGGTTTTTAATGACAAATGGTGTTGAGCTTTCTTGTGTGCTTATTAACTCTAATTGTACATTTTTGTTATTGTTGTTGGATTGTTTGTCTTCTTTCTGTTGAGTTACAAGAACTTGTTGCATATTCTGGATAAAATCATTATCAGGGATGTGTTTACAAAATATTTTCTTCCAGTCTGTTGCATAGGCTTTGATTTTCTTATTAATGTATTTTGAAGCACAAAAACTTAAATTTGATAAGGTTAATTATCAACTTTTTCTTTTATGGGACATGCATTTAATGTCATTTTTCTCTGTCTTATTAGTAGATAAATATTATAACAGTGATTTTTCTGTTACTGAGTTTGTTTTAATGCAAGTGATAGAAAATATTTCCTATGTATATTAAGTGGTTTTTACCCTCTTTTCCTTCATCTGTCCGCTCTCCATGTTAAAAACAAAAGGGATGATATTAACCTAGATTGTTATGCCCAAATACCTTACTGTTGATTTTTTTTTCCCACTTGTCACAGTGGTTATCCCATTGACTAGTAGATTTTCAAATTCTTAAGGACTCGGGTCATGCTTCTTCAAAGAATTGTAAAAGGTAAATGTGCCCTCAGAAGCCGGAGGGTTGTCCTGGAGAACAGGACCAAAATACCTCAGAGAATGATTTTTTTATTGGTGTTGAATATAATACAAGCAAACCCATTGTTTAAAAGACAAGTTGTAGGTCAGGGAAAAGTTTGTACTGGATTGGTTTGTTTTCAGTGTCTGGAAACAATGGTTTTGTCACTGGGCAAAGAGTCTGAAAACTGGCACCAGCTCTGGGTCCAGCCACATGCCAACATAAATGACAGCACCAGGCTGGGAAATGGGAAATACCTGGCCTGGCCGCCTAGGCCTCTCCAGCAGTTCTGATGTCCTCACAGAGAGGCAGAATAGTGAGCTATAAACCAAGTGACACAGGTTGGGTTTTCTCCTTCCAAATTTAATAGATTGTAGGTTGGAATGTTTCCAGGATGTAGAGAAAAAGTTTCTTACATAGGGAATCACCCTGCCAACTGTGTATATGTGTAAATATTTGATAAGACAATAACCATTATAGGCTTAAACAATTAGTTATCAAAATCATTTTTAAAAATAAATTTTCTTAGCTCAAAAAGGTCCTGTCTTTTCATTTTAGCTCTAGATGTGTGTCCTTTGCTACCTGATGTATATGTGAAAGTGAGTCCCCAAACAAGGGAAGAGCAGATACACAAATCTGTTTAGTGAACAGGCAATATTTGAGGATTGCAAAGAGATGAGCTTTGAAGTATAGGGGGATTAGCGGTAGAATCCAATATGTGTGTATTTATTAAACTGTTCTAAGTGTATGAAGTTGGAGTGGGGAAATGATGAAAGACTAATGATAAAGGGCTTTGTTCAAACCCTGTTTAAAATTTCCCTCCTTTATTAAACTATAGCTGACTATGAATAATATATTTATTTATTGTAGAGACCAAATAGTGTTGAAATATGATGTGAAAATGCCATTTGCATCACCTAAAAAAAAAAAAAAAAACAGAAAATTTCTTACGTGGTCCTTGCTGTGCTACATACGTCTCTCTCCACTTGGGGAAGAGACTCACCGCCTCTTACCTGAGTTCCTGGGCACCTTTATGGAGCCACATCTAGCAGGATCAGGAAATCATCAAGGAATTATTTAAAATCCTTGAGGATGCTAAAGTGAACCCTAAAGAACTCTGAAATTCTTTTACTCCATAAGACCCTTGATTTTTAAAAGACTGATTTTTTAAAATGGGTCACTCTTAGAACACTGACTTTTATGACACTTGGGCTTGCAAAGATTGGAATCAACTCATATGCATATGTGAATGGTGATACAATTTTTAAAGTTTTTCTGTCCCCTTAACTCACCTACATGCAACACAAATGGGAAAATACATTTTATGAAAATTTTAAAACAATCATTGACTTTTTATTAACTATTGAAATAGAAGTCTAACTAATAAAAATATGTCGGTCAATTAGATTTAGCTGACACTTTTAGAGACACCAAGACTCAGTCATTAGTTGTACTAACTAAAAGCTCCATAGGCTTTTAGAATATACTATTATTTACTGAAAACCTAAATTCTTTTAATTCAAATAATAGTGATTAAAGATAAATTTTGGTATCTGTAATACTAAGGCTTGAGTGTTTCCTGGAGTAACTTGGTTTTCTGGATATAAATTTAGATGTTTGTCCATCTGTTATGAATATTCTAAAATATGAAAAAAAATAGTGTTTAATATTTCCAAAATCTAAATCTCTATTGCATATTTATTTTTAAGCCTGTTGTGTTGGAATGTAATAAAGAACCCTGTGGACTTGCAGTTGCATGGCGGAAATTGCCAGAAAGTAGGCACTCTGTGGTCATCTGTGATACCTTAGAATGAGATTGACCATGAATTGGAGGGATGTGGGAAGCTGGAATTGTTTGCTTGCAACAGCTGTTCTCAGAGCTTTATGTGAGAATGAGAGTGCCAGGGAAACATCCAACACAGAAGTCAGTTAAAATATTAAATGCTCAACATCTACTTGTTAATGGTTGGAGCTGCACTTTTTCCTAAGAAAAGGATCTTAAGAATCAGGTAAATGCAAAATGGGAATCCTGGGAGATTTAATCATATATATGATTAAATGAATCCATTTAGAGTTGTAATGATTTACAAAAAAAAAAAAGTAAATGGACTTTTCAGCAGTCAGAATGTTGGCGTTCTGAATTAAGGGTGTGAGTGCATCAGAATGGCTTCTTGCCCAGCCTGTAGCAACTTAACTTGTCATACCAGGCTCCCTGCTCAGGTCAGCCAGAATGACATTGTGCTACTAAAATCTGTTTGTATCAGTGGCAACTGATATAAGAAGAAACAATTCAAACTCAATATAGAGTTGCCTCTGGAATGTTTTGTACCAAGTGTTGTGTGTTGGATTTCTTTCCACCCACTTGTGTATTAAATTATTTTGACTTCAAAAAATATGCCAAATAAATGTTCTATAAGTGAGTCAGTGCTTCCAAACTAATGAAATACCAAAGAAAAAGACCATATATATGATTAAATATTCTCCCCCTTTCCAGATCCCTTTCCTTTCTCTGAAAACAAAGCTTTTTAGTGACAGAAATTTTATAGTTTACTTTTTTAAAGTGTTTTCTTTTTAGATAAATTTTTGTTGTAGATTTTTTTTCTATTTATTTCACATCATCTTACCTATTTATCTTACATACTTATATCTGGAAAGTGTCCACTAAATATTTCAGTGTTCACTTGCCTTATCTCAAATTTTTTTCCAGTATAATTTCATAGTAGACTCTGAGGTGGGAATGTGTTTGTATGGGATGATGTGCATGAATTTTGTTGCTCTAGCCACCTCCTTCATCCTTAGCTTTCAAGTAGCTCAGCAAGATAAAACCTAATTTGATATTCACTGACTGTTTAACCATAGCTAGAACGTTAAGTGTATGTATAAGGCAATTATTTGTATTTTTAGAGTACATACCCCCACCACAGACACACACACCCCAGGCTTGAGCATCATCAGTAAACAAGACATAGATTCCCACCCTCATGGAGCTTATGTTCTAACTCGGGAAAGAAAAATAAACATTAAGTATCTGTGTAGTAGAATAGAAAGTGACATGTGCTAAAGAAAAAAAAAATAAAGATTTCTGAGCATGAGCCAAGCATATGACTGTCGTGATGTCTGTTAAGGATTAAGCAGAGCAATGAAGGAGAGGGAAAGAGGCAGACAGATTGCACAATCTCAACAGGACTAGTCTGAAATTCATGTCCACAGTGGGTGCTATGTGCAGGGCATTCTGATTTTCTCTGAAGGATTAGGATTATCAAAGATTCACCAGACACTGCTTTCTTGCCCTCAGGAACTTACTATAATCTAATAAGAGAAGAGGGACATGCAAACAACTAGTTGAATAACATAAGTTCTCATTAGCAATATTTGTAGGTGGTTGCTGAAAGGCAAAAGCAATTAAATGTGACTGTGGAATCAGTCTGGGAAGCAGCGATGTATAGCCTGAGCAAATTTTGATTAAGAGTAAGACAAGGTATTGACAAAGACTTTCTTAGAAAATGACCTGTAGGGCCTCCCTGGTGGCGCAGTGGGTTAAGCAACACACTATGAAGCAAACAGCAGCCACTGCAGCACGAGTTCGATCCCTGCTGCCGGCCGGGGAAGGGACCCACATGGCACGCAGACCTCTCCTGCTGTGCCCGCTGCTGCCCTCAGCAGTGTACTTCTGTTGATCTGCCTGTTCTGCTCCCTGCTCTCTGTGGTGAATCCTCTCACCCCCCCACACCTCTGGCCTGTATCCCAGTGCTTGTATGTATAAATAAATAAATCTTTAAAAAAAAAAAAAAAGAAAATGACCTGTAAATTCAAGTGCCCATGAGGCCAGTTCAGCTGCATACAATTAATAAAGCAAAGGACCACAGCTCACAGAATCCCAGATCTCCTTGCTAGTCTTTCCGTTTTGCCTCATTTCCCTTTAAATATGAGTTTGAAGGGACAAGAATTGTGAAAACAATGAAGATGAGAGAAACTGAAAGTAGGACTTAGGAAAACAATGACTTAATAAAATGGCAACAAAATAAAATTGGATTGTTTGATAAAATTTTGATAGATTCAGTGATCAACAGAAAGACATTAATTGAGCAAATAAAAAAAGAATGAATTTTCTAATAGATTTAGATAACACCAAGCATAAGTTAATTTAAGTCCTGTTAAAGCAATAGATCCCCATTTGCTAATTTCAGCTCTAAGTCCTGAACCAGGTCTCGGAGCTCCTGGGCTTTCCACTGAATATCTCTGCCTTTCCTAATTTGCTGTTGAGTATTTGAATTTGTGAAGGAATAAACGATCCATTCCGCTCAGTGATTACAGTATTGATCTTTTTTGCTCATGTCATCTGTCTGAAATTGAGAAATGTGCTCATTTCAGAATTTATTTACTGTGTTTCTTAGTTTTGTGAAATAAAGCAATAAAGCAATCCTAAAAGTTTTCTTAGGAATAACTATGATAAAGATTAGTGAAACTTCACACTAAACAGTCACATTTTGCAAAAATGCCAATTGCTCTTCATTGATTCTAAGAAGTTTAACAGGTGGAGCTAAGGCTCTAGCTACAAGATTATATAAACATTCATTTAAATCTCAAAAGTAGTACTTACAGGTACAGGTCTCCTTTATGTAAATTCTCTTAGAGACTTCATAGATTTTTTTTTTAAAAGACACTAACCTTATTAACACAGCTTTTTGCTTCACTCCATGTTATATTTCTATATCATTCTGCTTACTATTAATGAAATATGCATTCTCCTATTTTTAAAACTTATCAAATCAATTTAGTGTATTGGCATGCATAATCATTTTGGTAAAAGAACATTATTTTAAAATTGTATGGTGCGCCATTAATATCACCATAATGGTCACCAAGAACTTCTGTCCCTCATCCAGCTGTTAAGTTTTCATTTGACTGATGTTTTAATGTGAGCAAAAGATTATTGTTGTTCTTGTTTTCCTGTTACTCTTCTGTTTGTCAACTTTAAAAGTAACTTACAATTATTTCTCCCTATGAAAAAAATAACCACATTACAGCTTTTGATCTCTTGTTTCTTACCATGGAGAGTGTGTGAAGTGCAATGATTTATTAATCTATGTGAATTGGGTGCCTTTACGTTGCATTTAGCAAGACCTTTGGTGCTCAAGTTTGATTTTTTGCTCTGTTAAGCCATAAAAAAACAGAGTTGAGGGAAAGTGACAAAGATGAATAAGGGATGAAAAATAAGCCTTTTAAGAAAGTATTAGAGTATTAGTATTAAAGTATTAGTATCAGGAATGGAACTTCCATATGATCCAGCAATCCCACTCCTAGGAATATACCCCAAAGACACAAATACACTGATTCAAAAGAATACCTGCACCCCTATGTT
>JAGFMF010012271.1:3287008-3300178 GCA_019455555.1 Galemys pyrenaicus
GGTGATGGTGCACTGGTGAGATGGTGATGGGGAATACATGGGGATTACAATTAATGGCAAGTATATGTAAATTTTAAAATATTTTAATTAAAAAAAACTAAAAAAAAGTTCTTAGTATTACGTAAGAATGAAAAATAAATAAATAAAGTATTAGTATCTGTCTAGCTTTGAAAGGGGAGGGAGACACAATGCAAATAACTCTGCCTCTCTGGACTGAGTTATGGTAGTTGATTCCAAGGCCTGGCTCTAGTGATAGACAGACTCACTTTAGACAAATTGCTCCACTGAGTCTCCTCCAAATTGAGGGGATTTCACTACATTGGAGTCAACACACTTATTGTTAAAAGGCCACCTGGTAATTAGTCCAACAGGCCATATGGTCTCTCTCACAACTACTCAATACTGTTGTTTATGAATACCCAGTGACAGGTAAGGTTGTGATCCAGTACAACTTCATTTACAAAAATAGGCAGAAAACCAGATTTCATCCACAGGGCACAATTTGCTGACTTACAGACTAGATAACCTAGGAGATCCCATCTACACCCACTTTCTGTGTTACTGCTTTATTATCAGCATCATCTGTGAAGAGGATTGCTAGTCACTTATTTTCTATGTCATATCACTCAAGGCCTGGCTACACAGCAGAAGCCAGTTATTTTCACAGAAAATTCAGCACATAAAGAGGTTTTAATGAACTAAAAAGGGAGAAAGAGGACACTGAAGCATCATGGACTTAGCAACTACCTACAGCAGCTACCAGCTCTGCCTGTGAGACAGAGTCGGATGATTAAACCACTGAGGCTTAGAGGAAAGGCCCCATAAGGCTGAAACCAGTTGTATGTGGAGAAACTTGCTCAGTTGATGCTTATATTGTGAGCTCAAAGAGGCCTCCCTTTTGGGGGGAGCTGCACGATGATAAAAACCAAACAAAAGAAAATAGACTTTAATTAAAGCCAGAGGGATTATATCAAACATTAAAAAGTTAATTTGCAAGCCAATTTAGAATATCAATGAGAAAGGTGCTAGGTCATTGTCCCAGTGTTTTATAATAAGAGATTAGGTAGTTACCTATTCTGGACAGTTGCCATTTCAGAATGCAGAGATCAAGGTTATCTTTTATTCCTCTGACGTGTTCTCCCTCCTCTCCCTTCTCCCTCTCCTGGAACATGGTATTTAACTTCCCTTTCTTGGTTTAAGAACCCTAGACTGGCTTTAAAAAGACATTTATTTCTTATAGAAATTATTTAGGTAAGTTCCTCTTGTCTAGGTTTCCAATAGACCCAGGCAACTAAGAAAGGAAATAGAAAACATAGATACTTTCAAGCAACTTTAACCAGCTCTTCCCATAAATCAACACAAAGAACATTAACATTATAGAATGTCAAGTGTATATATGAATAGTGATGGTCAAACTGTACGTTTTCAACCTGCCAAGAGATCTTTTATAAAGAATTCTTACCTCAGACGATCTCCTTTAAGTTAGAAAAGTAGGTTCATTCAATAATATAACTAAATGAAGATCAAGTAAAAATAGCTAGACTGTCAGGGGTCAGACCTGGCATTCTTCATGTTCACTGGTCCAAAGTGTCAGTGGACCAGCTGGATATTTCAGAGTTGTTTATACAAACCGATTCAAGCATTTAATTCTAAAAATGTCTTTTGGAGATTTTAAAATAATGCACCATAAAATGTACAGCCATTCTAATTCATAGACACTTGGTTTAGTAATGACAATTTCTCATCTTTCTTCATTCCTAGAGACTGATTAGATCCATGGCAAAGGTACTGTGTTATGTTACAGTGCTGACATTTTTAATAAAGATTTTATTGTGGTTATTAATGAGTAAGTGAATGGACAAGCTAATGAATGATTATCATTACTGAAGGTCAATCACCATAAACAACTTAACTTGCTTGAGTGGAGATTTCTGTGCTTGTCATGCTTATTTCCTTGTGCTAATAGAAGCCTAGGATGTCTCCTCCTCCTCCTCCTCTCTTGCTTCTTGTTTTTATAGAGAAGTTCATTTATAATCAGCTGCCTGGCAAGGTAATTCATAACAATGGTCACCAAATTGGTTTATAAAACACCTTTGAGGCAAACGAACATGTCATCTTCTATAAATGTCAACACGTGGTACAATTTTGCACATACAGAAATACTCCCCAGTTGTTTGATGGCAATAATGCATTTGAGGCTCAGCTGCCAGGAAAAGGTCATCTTGGGTATTTTTTTTTCCCCCTTTTGCCTACTCAGGTTGGTCATTTGTGATAAATTGGAAGCTAATGTTTTCAAACAATGAAGCTGATTCTCTAGTATTTCTTTTAAATATTCATGAAAAGTGACTTTAATTTTCACTTCTTTAATTTTTAGTAGAAATCCACATACTACTTGTTTTGAGGATATCAATTTCCCTGTAGTTGTTCTCACTGTAGTTTTCATGATTCAGAATTGAGAAGCAAAGTGGCATTTTAAACTGGTAGACTGATGTGTCAGTGTTGAGATATGTAAATCTCAAATAATCTTTACAGTCTTCTGTCCACTCTATGAACTAAGGTTTTTATTTGTTGAGTTTGATTGCTTTTCTCTTTGTACTATAGATATTATGTATCTCTGTTTAAGGTTATAGGACCTCTTAACGAGTACAAATTTATGTCCAGTCTTACAGTAGCAAATGAAATGAAGGTTTTAATAATTTTCACATAAACACTTATTTGATTTTTAGGAAGCATAGAATAAATGTATTAAGTCTTATACATTATGTGTATTATGTATACATTAATATATGTGGTGTATATGTATATTATATATTACATTATACACCACTTGTTTGTTATAGTGTATCAATATTATATACATGTAGTATACATGATATATATCTTTGTTTTCAACAGGAAAAAGCAAATTTTTAGTTTTTTGCCTGATTTAGTGTTTCACCCTTGTATTTACTTTACTTGTTTTAAAAATATTTTTGAGGAATTACATGTAAAACTCTAAATATTAATGTTCTCAAAATTTGGGGGGGGATTCTGTTTATAAGTACTTTGAATCACTAAATGCGCTGTTATGTAACAGATACTCATTAGATTTTCAGTATTATATCAAAACCATGAGTCCTTTATGAAGAATGATTTAACAGCCACAAATACAGCTGTTTCTTCCTGAAAATGACAGGAAACAAAATCAGCCAAAGAGAAACAATATAACTCAGCCATAAAGGCAGCAACTGGGTATGTAGAAGGCAGCTATTATTGGTGTCTGTTGCTGCCTGCCATGTGATTATAGAATAAAAACCCTCTCTGGATTAGTTTCCTCACCAGTTAAATGGTAGAATTGAAAGATAAGATAAATATGTATTTCTTGTAATTGTTCTCTCTTCCTCTTCTCTGTTTTCTCCATTTTCTCTCCACTTTCCTCTTCTCTGTTTTCTCCATTTTCTCTCCACTTTTCAACTCATAGATCACTTATAACTCTCTGTTGTACTTAACACAGTCTACCTCATATCATTCTTATTTGTGTCTTATTGCTGGGGGAATGTGTATAATAGTACACTTGCCAGAGCTTACCGGCCATGAGAGAGTGAGCTCACTTTGCTTTTTCCCAGCCACTCAATATAGACACCAGAAGTAAACTGGCAAATAAGTCAGGGAGGGCACCAGCAGTAGTGCCTGGCATGTAGTAGGCTCTCATACTTGTCACTGGATGCACAGTAGTTTACATAGCTGAAAAAATCATTATTTAGGGTGTTTTCACATTTTATTCCCAACCGTGAAAGGAAAATATTGAAAATTAGAGCTTCATGGTTTTCTTACAGCTTAATGTAATTTAGAACTGTTTTCTCCACTAATGGTGTTTATATCTTGTTTTACAAATGGGATTCATGACCCAAAAGAAGAAAAAAACTAATCATTTTTGTAATCAGGTACAGATGCATCACCCGTGTTAATATAAAATGACTAAACTTTTGTCGAATGAAGACTTTGCCGCTAAAGAGAAATGTTGCCAGCCTGTCGCTGGGGCTCTGCGCCAGAGCAGGCAGTCAGTCGATAGTCAGGAAGGAGCTGAAGACAAACTGGACGTTTCCCAGGCACGTGTTCTAGATACTGGTAATAACTTTGAGCTTAGCAAACTCTTGGTTAATGTATCTGCTGGAGTAAGGTCTGATTCCAAAGTTACAGACGTATTGAAAGTGTTCTCAGCTTACCTGTTCTGACTAAATTCTTCTCTCTTGTCAGCCACAAGCTCTGCCCACTTGGAGGATCTGGCTTACCTGGATGAGCAGAGACACACACCTCTGCGGACTTCTCTTCGAATGCCGAGACAAAGCATGGGCGGTGCCCGCACCCAACAGGATTTAAGAGGTTAGAATTTCAGGAGAGCTTTGCCTTGGGGTGCTCTGGGGCAAATGGTAATGGGGTGATTGCACCCAACAGCATTTAAGAGGTTAGAATTTTAGGAGAGCTTTGCCTTGGGGTGCTCTGGGGCAAATGGTAATGGGCAGTAGGCACCATGTTCTTGGTCTTCACTTTCTACACTTAAGCCCCCCTGAAGAAGTGAGCACATGATAAGTTTATTTATGCTGAATCTAGAAGAGGAAAATCAACACAAATACATTGTATTTACCATAAGATGGCATTCAATTATCAACAATTGGAATCTTTGGTTTCTTGATATTCTGAAAGAAAACAAGTATATAAAGGGCTAGTGGCAATAGGGGGGATTTCAGAAATGATTGTGGTCCACTTGGGTCCTAGCCATATTACAGGTGAACTCAGTACTGATGATTGAGTTTTTCATAGAGTGTTTGTTTTGTTTTCAATATAATGGCCATTACTAGTGATTTTTATGCTCTTGGATTTAGACAATGCTTCTACTCCTGTGCTGACAGTACTTAAACAACTTATCCTTTTCTCACTGAGGCTCTTGTTTCTTTACACTCTTGGTAACAGGTACATGTTTCTACAGCCAGGAACTGGAACTTTTCAGACTCTCCTTTTGTTAAAACCATGGTCTAGGCGAGAGGCCTGCTAGTATCTGTGACCATGCCTTTTGTTTGCTAAGAATGAACCACTGTCTTTGAGAGCCTTAATAGGTGGTGTGCTTTCCCTATATCTAGTAAGCCATACCTCTTCTACTTATTTTGTCTTATAGATTATTTCCATCTTTCCTTTGCTCTCCTCCTCCTCCGTTGTCCAGTTCCTCCTCTAATCTGATTCATGCCACATATGTGACTCCTTCAGGAAGGAATCCAGACATGCCTGCTGTCCATTTTGGAAGTTATGATGCTGATAATTCCTCAAAGATGACTAAGCAACAAGGACATAAAATAATTTATTGTACTCCTGCAATTACTGTTCCCCCATCAACAGTTCTGAGTTGATGGTCTTAGTCACAGTTTTAGTTCTCAATCCTTCTATCCGTCTTGCTTGCCATTTCTTCAATTAGCCATATACTAGTCACCTGATATATACAACTTATGTATTTCTAGCCCAGAAAGTGGAATTATGTCAAAGACTCTTTAGTGCTGGTAGATTGATTATCTAAAGTCTGAATACATTTAATCAAGGCCCAATAAATGATTTGTGCCGAGATCAAAATGTACAGACAGATAAAGAAGATTGGACCCAAAATATTAATCTGTTGTCACTTGCAGAGTTAGTTGAAAATCTGCCACATGGTCATTATCTTGTATTTCATTACATTTACATTATTGATTTTATTTCTTACTAGTCATTGAATGATAGATTTTATACTATATAGGAAGCAAAATTAATTGAAGACTTCAGTTTTATATTTCTGAGAATCCTTCATGCCGAGGTCTGTCACTACATTACAGATATCTCTTTTCAGTATTTAACGTTTTACTGAGATCTTTGACAAATGCATTCCTGTGAACTTGACATTTTCACTCAGATACAGGTTTTATATAGAATACAACAAAAATCTTTTCCATTGCCTTGAGCTTCAGTCTGCACAGTCACTAAAACCAAAGTACATCCAAAGATTTTTCTAAAGCTCATCTAAATCTTTAGAAAGCTGTCTGTCTGAAAAATACATTCCTAACAAAAATAACTTCATATCCCTTACAGATAGTATCTCAGTTGACTGTTAACATTAATACTGAAGGTAGAGTTTTGCCCGTTAATAAAAGCGCTGTTTTATTAGTATTTCAGTTCCTCGACATCCTAACATTCTAGAGCTTTTCTTTTAGCCGTCTAAAATGTTAATGCAGGGGCCTCCCTGGTGGCACAGCAGGTTAAGCAACGCACTATGAAGCAAACCTCAGCCACTGCAGCACGCGTTTGAGCCCTGCTGCCGACCAGGGAGGGGACCCACATGGTGTGGCAGATCTCTGCTGCCTCGCCCGCTGCTGCCCTCAGCAGTGTGTTTCCATCGGTCTGCCTGTTCTGCTCCACACTCTTGTCTGGTGAATCCTCTCACCTCCCGCAACTCTGGCCTGTAACTCAGCTCTTGTATGCATAAATAAATAAATCTTTTTAAAAAATAAATAAATAAAATAAAATGAAATGTTAATGCATGCCATCCAGATGAGTGCCTTCATCCACAGAGCAGTATTTTATTTTTTGAATTAGCATACTTTAATTTAGAACTTTGAGGCCCTGAGAAAAAAATCTCCCCTCAAAAAATAACTAACATGTTACCTGAATTACTGTTTATAAAAGAGCTTTGTGGTTTATGACATGACTTAACATATGTTAACACGAATGGGAAGCAAACCTGGAGAGACAGACTGGCCTTATGTTTCTGTAGACCTGCCTGGCGAGGCCATATAATCTGTGATTATTACATCCAAACATTGCCCTTTATGTAGAAACAGAATCATACTGTGTTCCCAGCATAACTTTAAAAAACACATCACATCATGTTTTCTAATTTTATTTAAAGGAGCATACAAATTGCAGTAATGTGTCAGTTTTGTGTGTTTTTTCCTTCTGGTTTGGTTGAAACAAAACAACTTTATCCATGTAATAAATAATCTTAACAAGATTAAGAAATACATAATTTTTCTTAATCTGTGTTAATATATAACCTCCCACAGTAGAAGTTTATCTTTCTATGTTGTAACATATTACTCAAACAAATTCTATAAAATAGTTTTTAATCGTAATTGGTTTTCAGTGACCCCAGATCTTTAGACAAGATAGTTCATGGTGATGCCACTAAGTGTGTCTAGTGGACACTAATTTGGCCGACTCATTCCACATAGAGATCATATGCAATAACATCCGTTAAGTATCTGTCTGAAGAGCACTTGAGGCAGCAAGCATTTGGGGGTGCTTCATACAGACACGCTTTCATTTTTCTCTAGAATAGTAGTTTAAAACATTTTAGTCCTATGACCACTTTAAACACCTAAAATTAAGGACTTTAAAAAGCTTGTATTTCTATGTATTATATCTCTTGATATTTATAGTTAAAAGTTAAAATTGAGAAATTGTTAAAATAACTCTACATTTTTAAAAATACTAGACCCAAATATGTGTTCATGTCATATAAGTTCTAGAAAATTCTACTGTGTACTTGTGAGAGAATGACAGTAGAAAAAGACAAGTAACTTCTTAGTATTATGAAAATAGTTTTGACTTTGTGGACTTCCTGAAAGTGTCTTGAGAACCCCCCGGGATGGGGATCAGGTCACACTTTTAAGAAACACTGCTTTAAAAGATACCATTGTAACTGAAGATATGATTTATACCTTTAAAGTCCAGACACTCTGTTTAGAGATGCAGAAAAGTATAGCCTGAGAATGTGTTAGAAGTTGTTAGTGAACACAGGTTACTAGTGTGAGTAGAGTTCATCTCACTGTAGGTTAGATTAAGTATTTAGCTGCTTAGTAGTAAGGGCATAAGGGCATAGACCTTGTTAGACCATAAGGGCAATCTTTTGACTCTGAAGCAGAAGCTGCTGGGCTAATAGCTGAGCTACCATTAAGATCATCAAATGAGGTAGTAACAGTAACATTTGACTCACTGGTCAAAAATCTCCCCCCACCCCACCTTCACGAGACAGCTGTTTTGAACAACTGTTATACTAAAACTGATGTTTCCAGAGACCCAGCCCAATAATGGCTGAAGGTCACCTGCGTGCACACTGTCAGGACCCTCTGCCAAAAGTTGGGACTTTCCTGGCTGCCAGCCATTCAAGAGCTTGAGCTGATGCAATAAGTTACACAAGATCAGTTCCTAGTGTGGAGCATCTAGCTGACTGACCTACCACAAGAGCCTTTTTCAGTCCCCAAGCCTAATATCCATGACAGTTATTAACTTGAAACCTTATTAAAGTTTTCAATTCAAGTTTTAAAAATTGTTTTTGGAGTCCATTTTTAAAACTCCAATCACTATGACATTAATGTGAAGTTATGCTAGAAATTATCCACCTGAAATATCTCATTGAGATATGGAATCTCTTATTCCACAGAGAGTGACAGAATTAAATTTGCTATCTAATAAAAGAAGGAGAAAGGATGGATAAAGATAATAAATCTTGTGATGAAACATAGATAGGGAACCGGGGGAGTTAAAACACACAAAGCAAATCATAGAGTAATGACTTCAGCTAGTAGCTATTTGGGGTAAATTAACAACAAATTATTAATGATAAGGCTCTAACTGGCCTGATGTTAAATCAAGACATTGTTCTGCTTTAAAAGATTACACATTCCTAATTAAAACTTCATTTCTCAATATATATTGGTTTCCTTAGGACTTTCACTAAATCCCATTACTTAAATGACCATTCACAGGCATTGGACTTAGTTAATAGAAGCTTTAATAGATACTAGTTTGGAGGGCATATGTGCAAATGATAGTCTGACTCATTGGCAGAATTTATGTGAAATGGACCCTGGCGCAGTTAACTTGGCTTTGTCAGAGCAAAGAATTGAATTTTTATCAAATAAAATCAGTGCTTCACACCATTTATAAGCCCCTTTTCCAAAACAATGAATCCTTTATGAGAATGACTAAGTTGCATGTCATGAAGCTAATACTCTTGCATTACTGGCTGAGTCACAGGTCCCTGAGGTTGCTGAGTCATCTCCATCATTGCCTGGCTGACTCTATAAGGGACTGTTTCCATCTGTCTCCTCTATCTCATCGTTCATTATTTTATTTTTACAGGATTAAATTTGTTTTTAGCTAAATTAAAAATCCAGAGATAAGGTTGCTTATGTGCCTAAATATAACATTCAATAGGTAGATTGTAAGCTCTAATTGTATGTGGTTGATCTTGCTAGCCCTCTATCCCTCCACCCCACCCCCACCCAGCCACATATCCTTCTGCAATGTACCCTCACATTGAAAATGCAGTTCTCAAAGTAGATGTCTTTGAGTGTCTGCTAGACACTAGTTTATGCTCTTTGGAGTAGTCGGCCTGTGATTTTTTTTTTTTTAAAAACAGATCACCACTTGTTAATATTGCTCCTGATAGGTACTCAGATCAGGTTTTTATATAAGCCAAGCTTATTTGGTAATTTCCATCAGAAATTTTGAAACCCAAGCATTAGCTACAACAGAGTTCCTCCAACAAGCTGCACATGGGAAAAGTAACTTTTGAGGAGTCCATAAAGCACACTGTCTTCTCCCTGGTACATGTCAACCCCTTTTGTTCAGGAACACTCTACTTAAAGAAAAGAGGTGGAGGTCCTCCAGAGTTCAATCCCAACTAGAGATCTAAGCCACATGGCGCAGCAGACCTCGCCTGCCTCACCCACTGCTCCCCTCTGCAGTATATTTCAGTAGATCTGCCTGTTCTGTTCCCCGCTCTGTCTCTGATGAATCCTCTCACCCCCCAACACTGCCCCCTGCTGCCACACCTCTGGCCTACACCCCAGCTCTTGTATGCAAAAGTTTTTCAAAAATTAAAGAAAAGCTTCAGAGTAACAGGAAGGAAATTCTATCCATGATACTATTTCTTCGAGAATAAATCACTGAATGTAGTTTCATTGCCTTTTGTGGGGGGAAAAAAATCGCCATTAAGCCATTTTGATGTTTTGATCTTAATTAGATTTAAAAATTAGCTTCCCACTTAATTTTTTATTTTCTCCAAAAGTGGCTAAAAGCTTATTAAAGTAACCATAATGCAAGTAAGTTAACTTTTGGTAACACATTGCAAAGCAGTTTTTGATTCTTAAGCTTTGTAATCATGCTGTATATAAAAGACTTTTATTGCATAACTTCCCCCAATAATAATAAAATTACAGAACCGGAGAATTTCCTTTGTAGGGCCATAGCTATTTCACCACTAAGAGTTCACATAGAAATGTTTAGTCTTAAATTTCAAGTAATTGGCCAGTTTTAATGCTCTAGTAAAAATAAACCTATGTCTCACCATCAAGGCCAACACTCTGATAGCACTAAACTATGTTGACATAGCTATACAATTATTTTATCAAATGTTGTACATTTTTAAAGCTTTACTGCCTTTATGTGTTCCCTGCATTTTGAGGTATTAAATGTAAGGAAGCATGTCTGTTTCTTTTACTATTTTCTGAAGATCTTTGTTTCCTCCCTGAAAATTCCACTCAGCAGTGACTTTCAGACTTTTCTCAACAAATGTTTTCCTATAAAACTATAAAAAAGTTGATTTTAACATACAAATATTTAAAGATTCACAGTATTATTTTTCAGAGTAAAATAAGCCTCTCCCTTCTCTTATTCCCACATTAATAGAATACAATGGAATTCTTAAAACACCAGGACAAATGGGACCCTTTGAAGCAGATATAAAAATGATGGCTTGCATTTATTGGAGTTCTTAGTCTTTACAGCTGTAATGCTTTGAGCTTTAAATATGTTTTTACTTAATCCTCACAGCTCTTTGATGTAAGTACAGTAGTCAGGAAACTGGGACCTGGAGAGGGTAGAACTCGCTGAAAGTCACATTTCTGCTGATTGCAGTGCCAGTCTACACTCCAAGTCTACTCTTCACAATGTCATAGATAATATAATATGAAAAGCAGCAAGCACAGTAACAATAGAAATATTCTATACTCTGAGATGTTAGGAATGTGGAATAGAGTTGCATATAAACACTGTTTGCCAGATGACTGACTTTTCCACAGGGACTGCACTACCATGATTCATTAGTACAACCAGCTTCTACTTCCTTATTTCTGTTAATAGTACCCCAATTTTCCTCTCACTCAGGCTTTAAATCTTGGAGTCACCATCTTCATTATCTTCTATATCCAGTCAGTTACCAAGCCCTCAAGGTCCTTCTTTTTATAGAGTTTCTCAGGTTCATACCATGTTTTCCATTCTCAATACAGCTAATTAGCTTGTCTCTTCTGGTCTTTCCATATTCTAATCAAGCTAGTGCCTGGCTGTCAGATTAGTCTTTCTAAAATGCAGCTCCTATAGCATCATTGCTCTGTCTTATTGTTATCATGGCTGTCATCCTTGTCTAGTTAGTATAAGGGAGTAGAAAGTAGCAAAATTAAAGAGCAGTTTTGAAAAAGACAAGTTATGATTTATTATTACCTTTAAAATGAAAAAGTAGTCTGCTAATACTTAAGGAAAGCTAAAACTTTTTTTTTTAATGGACAGTAAAATAGAACATGTGATGGAGAAGAACCAAAGGTTTTGGGAGATGGTAAGCTAATATATGAGGAAGTGCCTTGATTAGTGCTTAGTGAATTTATTAATGTAGTCAAGCCCACATCACTTGTATGCTAGTTGAGTTTTAGCACAATAAATCATATAAGAGGCTTTTCTACATGAAGTCTTCAGGTAGAAAGACTTCCTTTAACCTTTCTTGTATTGTATGTCTCTGGTAATTAAAAATTTTTAGCTTTTAATATGTCTGAAAAAATATTTATTGTTGTTTTTTGAAAGGCACTTTCCCTGGGTATAGAATTTTATAGATGACAGGTCTTTTTCTTCCTCTTAATTTAAAGCTGCAGATCCAGTACCTTCTTACTTGGATTATTTCTGACAAGAAACATGATGACCTTACCTTTGTTCTTGAGTACTTTATTTTTTCTCATTAGATTTATTTAATTTTATTTGACAACATTTGTATTCCCCAGGGAGTTCCCACCACCATTTCACCCGTGTACCATCACCTCAGTCCCTTGTGCTCTTTATGCCCTCCTCCCCGTCTTTGCCCTCCCCTCTCTCGCCCCTCACCCCATGTTCCCTTTGGTCTATCTTTCACCTTTTGATCTTGAGTTTTTGTTTGTTTGGTTGGTTTTGGTGGTAATTGCCCATTTCCTTGAGCTTTCTCTTGTTTTTTGGTTATCTTCTTTTTTATTTTTTGTTGTAGTTGTTCTTTCACATTCCTCCTAAAAGTGAGGCCATCTGATATTTTTCTCTTGCCTTCTGGCTTGTTTCACTGAGTATAATTCCTTCTAGCTCCATCCATGTTTCTAAAAATGGCCCTACTTTATAATTTTTGATTGCTGAATAGTATTCCATTGTGTATATGTACCACATCTTCTTGATCCAGTCATCGACTTTTGGGCATTTGGGTTGTTTCCAGGTCTTACCAATTACAAATAGTGCTGCAATAAACATGGGGGTACACATACCCTTTTGGATCAGTGTTTTTGTGTCCTTTGGGTAGATCCCTAGAAGTGGGATTGCCAGATCATATGGTAGTTCCATTCCTAGTAGACTGAGGAACCCCCATGCAGCCTTCCATAGTGGTTAGATTAGCTTGCATTCCCACCAGCCGTGTAGTAGAGTTCCTTTTTCTCCACATCCTTGCCAACATTTATTGTTTTTTTGTTTGTTTGTTTTTTTGATGTGTGCCATTCTTCCCAGTGTAAGGTGGTACCTCATTGTGGTTTTAATATGCATTTCCCTGAGTATGAGGGATGTTGAGCATTTTCTCATGTGCCTGTTGGCCATGTGTATGTCTCTTTGGAAAAGTGTCTTGTAAGTTCTTCTGCCCATTTTTTGATTGGGTCGTTTGCTTTGATTTTCTTGAGTCTTATGAGTTCTTTGTATATCCTTGTGATCAGTCCCTTGTCCGTTGTATGGGGTGCAACGATTTTTTCCCAATCACAGGGGGGTCTTTTCGTTTTGGCTAATGTTTCTTTTTCTGTGCAGAAGCTTTTTAACTTGATATAGTCCCATCTGTTTATCTTCTCTCTCATTTTTATTGCTTTGGGGGATGCATCTTCAAAGGCATTACTGAGATGTATG
>JAGFMF010012271.1:3306835-3320141 GCA_019455555.1 Galemys pyrenaicus
ATTCTTAGTAGATTGAGGAACCGCCATACTGCTTTCCATGATGGTTGGACCATCTTGCATTCCCACCAGCAGTGTAAGAGAGTTCCTTTTTCTCCACATTCTCGTCAGGCAATATTTTTTTATTGCCTGTGTCTAGTGTCTTAAACCATTGTTTCACTTATTTTGTCTAGAGCTTTGTTCAGGGTTGTTGTAGATGGTAAGGCTCATCTAGTCCTTGTTACTCCTTCTTAGCCAAAATTGGAAATGCATGTCAAATATTTTAAAAGAAAATTATAAATGAAGTATACCACAGCCTAAATCCACCTCTTATTACAAAATGACAGGCTTGGTGGTTAGAATTGGATTTTCTCTAAACCAGAATACATATTGTACTTATAGTAATGAAGAATTAAATATGGTCATTATTTGTACAGTAATAAACCTCACAGGTATCAATAGCAAGATCTTAGTTACTAAATGGATATATATATAGAAACAAACTTCCCAGTAACATTTCTAAAAGAAAGGAAAAGTAGACATCTGAAAAATTGTGTCCTCTCTGGACCCTGTCAAGCTCATTTTCTCTTTCCCTGGCTCCCTGAAGGAATATTCTTTGATTGCAGTGCCTTGGCTGGCATCCAGACCTTGCCTGTGATATGCACAGAGCTTAGAAAATAACATTTTTCTATCTTGACTGTTTTGTTATTTAATGGCTCTCTTGTTTATGACAGTAGCCTTTAACCAGAACTGTGTCCCTGAAATGTGTCATAGTGCACAGCAGTGATTTTTCAAAGACCTGAGTTTGTGCCCTATAACTGTCTTCCTCTAGCCTTCCTGTTCTTCCAAAGCCAAGTCTATCCACTTTCCCTGCAGTTGAGAGTGGAAAATTCATATTCATTGTATTCATTCATGAACTCATTTATTAAACTTTATTGAATGTACTATTCATGTATTTGATGGCTGTGTGGGACACAAGGTTATTCATTAAAAACCTATTCAAATACAAAGTAAAAGCAAGAGATTTTGAGAACCTAGCATATGGTGATCATTCATTGAAGATTAACTAAGTTCTGAAATAACTAAAATACATTTTCTCATTCAACTTTATGAGGTAGATGTTCTTATTAACCTCATTTCACAGATGATAAAACTGAGACTTAGAATGAGCCAGCAACTCCTTCAAGCCTTTATCCCTAAAGGTAGTAGTGAAATGGGAAAGGAAAAAAGAACTGAGAGATGGTTCCTCAAGAACAGTTGATAGGGCCTGTGACAAGTTAGATATAAAGATTAAAGAAGAAAATAAATCCTGGTGAGACTTAAATTTCTCTCTTGAAAGACCAGGTAGATAGATGGTGGTATTTCACTAACTGAGATAGCAAATAAAAGAGAAAAAATAAATTCAAATAAATAAGATAATAATTTTACTTTTAAACATTTTAAGTTAAAATATATTGGAAATTCAAACAGATTACCATTGCAAGTTGTTGGTAATGCTGTACAGGAATTTAGGATTAAGGTTTGGAATAGAAAAATAAGTTATCATCACTTAGATGGTTGTAAAAAACCATTATTCTATCCATTTGAGATCATGAGGAAGAAAAACACAAAGCAGAGAACCTAGGACTGGCAGTATTATAGGGATGGGCAGAAGAGGAGAAATCATTAAAGACATGTCAGAAGAAGGAGACAAAGAAAGAACCTGAAAAAAGGATTGTCAATTAAACCCAGGAAGGGAATGCATTTCAAAAGATGGAGGCTCATTAAAAGTTTTAAATACTGAGGAATGATTAAGAAGCATAAAAAAATAATAAATCAAGGGCCTCCCTGGTAGTGTAGTGGATTAAGCAATGCACTATGAAGCAAACCACAGCCACTGCAGCACGAGTTCGATCCCTGCTGCCAGCCAGGGAGGGGACCCACATGGCATAGCAGACCTCTCCTGCCTTGCCCGCTGCTCCCCTCAGCAGTGTGTTTCAGTCAGTCTGCCTGTTCTGCTCCCTACTCTGTCTGGTGATGCAACTCTGTCACCTCCCACACCTCTGGCCTGTACCCCAGCTCTTGTATGCATAAATAAATAAATCTTTTTAAAAATAATAATAATAATAATAAGTCATTGAACTTAACAGAAAATCTTTAGTGACTTTAACCAAAACAGTATCAGCAGAGTAACAGGAGGAAGCCAGTTTAGAATGAGTTACTGCAATGGGAGTAAAGATAAATCAGAAAGAGCCTCAGTGAAAGAAGACTCAGAGAGTGTCAACATGTTCTCAATATCCTATCTGTTCAGTTTGTAGAAATAAGTATGTGTGGGAGAAAGAGACTGGCTACACTGGGTATGTTTTTTGGTTTGATGATATGGGTAATGATAGCAACTAACACAGTTAACCACCAGACACCATCTTAGTCACATTGCGTGTGTTAATTCATTTATCCTCACATTTTCATTCTTATCTGTACTTTAAAGACAGGAAAACTAAGAAATTAAGAACAAAAGTAATTCTCCTGAGTTCCCACAGTTAGAATACAAACTGAGACATTTTGTTGAAGTTCACATTTTTCCCCCACTCTGCTATGTGTTCCTCTGCCAGCCCAAAAAGTGATTCCATTTTAGTCCTATTTTTTAAAAGCATTATCTGAAATGAACATTTCTCAAACTTATCTTTAAAATTGTTAAGGAACCTGCTTCAAATTGTTCTACATTTTCAAAAAATTGTTTCCTGGGACAGGAACAACTGCCTATCATAGTCCTATTCCTGAGCACAAAGAATAAGCCACGGACCCTGAAGAGACTAGACTCATTAATGGGAGAAACTCAGTAGACAAATGAGTCCCTGCCTTGGCTAACTCAGTATTTCTTAAGAAAAAAAAAAAAATGAATGTTTTTTTTACTTATGTTTGGTGTTCTTGTGATGTCAGGTTCCATCTGAAGCACGTGTGTTTTCCCTTCTGCTTCATGGAGAGTAGCATGCAAGGCATGACCCTCAGGGACAAACCTGAAATTCTCTCTTGGTCAGAGGCACAGAGATGCTTCCAGGCCAGACTTTATAGTCATTTTGGAAGAATGTGGGGAAAATCAACTCTGCTCCTGTTTGCTTCAGATATTGGCAGCTTGCACATACCCTTTCTTCTGCCCGTCTGAGACTGACTGCTTTTCCAGTGATTCATGTTATATTCCATGAGTAAATATGCTTTACTCTAAATCCAGTTAGAGCTCTTTTACCCCCACCTTCCTTCCCTCTTCCCTTCACTGCAGCTGTTTATATTTGCATTTGGGCAAGCGGATCTGTTAGCCTTAGTGCACTTTCGTTTGTTTTTAAATGTTTAACTTTGCCTTAGTTAAAGAAAGGTCCATTTTCTCTATAAGCCTAGATGTATAGTCAGACTTATCAATGGTCTCACAGAGACTCTTTCCTAGGGAGAATTC
Organism: Galemys pyrenaicus; assembly: GCA_019455555.1. Lineage (NCBI taxonomy): Eukaryota > Metazoa > Chordata > Mammalia > Eulipotyphla > Talpidae > Galemys > Galemys pyrenaicus. Next base: position 3,310,239 of record JAGFMF010012271.1, read on the forward strand.
ATTCGTCAGCTGCAAGCTTCATTTACTTTGGGGAGATGGCAACATTGATCTGAGTCTGGAGTGGTTATGAAACCCCTTTAAAAAACTGCTTTCCAAAAAGCGTATACTGTTTGCATACCCTATTGGAATGCTTTGCTTTTTGTGTTTTTTTTTTCTTTCAACATTTTATTAGGAAAACTCTCAGATATATTAAAATAATTATATAGTAAACACTCATATACTCACTGCCTTGCTTGTATCATTAAACATTTTTATCATATATCCTTCTACCTATCTCTTCATTCAGCCACCATTTTTTATGAACTTTGAAGTAAATTACAGATACCTGTATACTTGGTTATGAATGAGATGGTCTTCCTGCTCTCTTTTGCTGCCCTGGCGCTACAATCTCTTGGGTACCAAGGATAGAGAAGCTACATCTATTACTAATGGTGCAGAATAGCTCATCTTTTTCCCATAGCTATTGCTACAGTGGTAATTTATCACTGGATTATTTTCTGCCTTAGAAAAATCTCTTGGAAGCCAGATGATACCCCAAATAAAGACACATTTATTTAGGAATATGAGTTCCACAGAGAGCATTCATTACTTTTGTATCCCGCAAATGCAGACCAAAGTGCTTTCTTGTCCATATGTCCTAAATTTATTGTTAGTTTATAGTAAGTGTGGCTTTCTTTTATCATATTGATCTCACAAAAGCCTTAGGTTCTAAGGTACAAAAATTTCTAGGCTGTTCTTGGTGTCTACAGTTGTTTTACCATATGGCACTAGGCTAATTTTGTCTGTTCTTCCCTTGAGGCTTTTGTGAATTGATTACATTTTTAGAAAAATTTTTAAATAACTTTTCTTAAATGTCAGAGCTCTCTCAGTAGAATAAAATATGATGAGAGATTACGTCAACATAAGAACAAGTTATCTTAATAGATTTTTTTCTCAAAACTTAAGCATTTAATTTGACTCTATACTTATTCCATATTATAAATTGGTACTGGTCATATTCATGAAAGCCCCTTTTGATACAAAATGTAAAATGATCTCTGACTAAAAGATATGAGTGCCTCGGTAGCACTTCTCTCTCCAGAAAGAGTATCTCTGGCTCAGCATGCAATTCCCCAAGGAAAGCACAGGGAGAAGTGAAGGAGGAGGAAGCTACCTAACCTATCAGCTGAACCTAATCAGTTCTGGTCACCAGTGAGATTAAGTCATGTCACTGAATATTTACTAATGACATCCTGTAAAAACAGCTGTAACATAATATAATAAAAGAAAAAAACCTGGTTTTGATTCTAGGTTTTGTCAGAACAAGATTTTGATTCTAGTTGTGAAAACAGCTTTGGGACCTCAGGTCTCTCTAGGCCAGTTAGACTCATCTGTAAAAATTTTTGTAAGAATTTTGTGAGGGGCCACAGTTGCTCCTCTGGCCAGAAGAGCCCAAACCTTAAGCAAATCTGGACTAGGTTTACATGCCCTTTTAACCACTCTGAGGCACAGGCCTCCTCCTGGGAATCCTGTGGCTCAACCAGAGCCTAGTACATCTGTATCAGTGTCTGTTCCTCCACTGAGGGGACTTAGATACTCAGGAACCCCCTGAATTCAGGAGCTCCAAGAATAAGTCCTCCTCTGAGACAGCAATCAAGCTGGCAAGTCTGAAAGAATTAACTTTTTTAGGACTCTGAAATCTATTACAAACTTATAAAGCAGCCAGGAGGGTGCTTAGTGATGACAGGGGCTGCTAAATTTCAGCATTTAATGAAATCTCTGTCAAGTCACAGGCTGACTGCTGAGATAATGGAACAGGGACTTCAGTGACCACACACAACAAATAATAAGAGTGCAAAACTAGTTTAGAAAAGTCACTGAACAAAGGGACAGTTGAAGCCCTTGTTAAGCAACAACAGCAAGCCCTTGAGAACAGGGAGAATCTGATTTCCAACAAAAAAATATAAGGCCTACAACGAAGCAGGAAAGTAAAACCTATTGAAATAAATAGATTGATAGAAACCAAGGAAGCAAAGACATTGACCTTACTAGACAGAGTAATCAGCTGCCTAAAATATGTTCAGAAGGCTAATGGAAACCAGGCCAAAAACTAAGGATAAAATTAAAAAAAAAAAACAAAAAAACCAAGACAGAGTATATTAGTAAAGAGCTATAAACTATTAGAAGGAACCAAATAGAAATTCTGGAGCTATAAAGTGTAGTAACTGAAATGAAAAGTCCTTTAGAGGGGTTCCCATAGATCCCAGCAGGCAGCAGATCCATGGGTCAGTGTGTGGGTGGAGAAGTGTCAAGGGGTGATATGAGAGATGGTGAGGTGGGGTGGGTAGGTAGAATCAATTGTTTCTACACACTATCTGTATAAAGCTTAGTATTGTTAAGATATCAATATTGCCCAAAGCATTCTACAAATTCAGCATAATCTTTATAAGAAATTAACTCAAAGTGAATCAGCAATCTAACTTTAATATAAAATTATTTTAAAGATGTTTAGCAGAAATGTAAAAGTCAATTATCAAGTTCAAATAGAATTGCAAAGGGCTCTGAATAGCCAAAAGAATCACAACAAAGAAGAATAAAATTGGAGAACTCACACATCCTGATTTCAAATCTTTTTTTTATTGACATTCATTATTCTACGTGTCATAACATGACAACCTGACATTTGTGTACAATACAAAATGTCACCACAGTAAGTCTGTTTCCCACTTAGTCTTAGCAATTTTTCAAATTAACAATACTAGAATTTGGCATGTGGACCCACACTGTACATACCTGATTTCAGATCTTAACCACAAAGCTACAGTGATCAAAACAGTATGAAACATATGTAGACCAGTATAATACAAGACCAGTATAATACAAGAAGCTAGAAATAAGCCCATATATCTTTGTCTCTTTGCTTTTCAACAAGGGTGACAAGTCAACGTGAAACAAGTAGTCTTTAAACATATGGCGCTGGGATGATTAGGTATCTAGATATACAAAGGAATGAAATGAGACCCCTATCTCACACATAAACAAAAATTAACTCAAAGCGAACCAGCAGTCTAACCTAACTATGAGAGCTAAAGTATAAGACTCTGAGAAGGAAGCATAGAGTTAAATCCTCATGACCATGACCCAATCCAAAATGTCACATATTGTATGTGAAATATCCAAATAGGCAAATCGAAAGACAGAATGCAGAGTATTCTTTGCAGGGGACTGGACGAGGAAGAAGTAGAGCATGACTGTTTTGTAAGTATAGAACTTTCTTTTGGAGCAGTGAAAACGGTTTGGAACTAAAGATGGTTGTGTTGTAACTGAATCCTACTCTTTTAAATGGTTCATTTTATGTTCACTCTGAGGCTCATTTTATGCTTCGATTTTACTTATAAAAAAAGTTTATGAAAACTCTATATAAAAATATACACCATGCAGAAAATACAGAAGGTATTCAATAATATTCTTACCCTCTCTCTTTTGCCCCTAGTCTTCTTTAAAATGTGCTGGACATTATCTTTCCCTTCATTGAACTTGTGAGCAAGGTTTACAATATATAAATAAGTATGTAATTTATTTATATATTGTATAAGTAACTTATTTATATATTGTATAAATAAGCATATAACTAAGCCCAAAATTGCATAGTGTAAACTAAGTTTGGGGACCAAAAAAATGAATGTGTATTAGATTAATTAGGAATAATATTGTGAAGAAGAGGAAAGTATATTAACCTGGATCATATGGATAGGGTTTTAATAGAAGAAAAGGTTGTTCAGAGAAGGACAATCTGCTATAAGGCCTAGGGACTGGAACAGAGCAGAGTATCATGATTCTCCCTGATCACCAGGTCTACTCAGGTCACTATCCAAGGTGAGCTGTGAGGATGGGGGGAGAGGTTGAGCTATGTTTTATAAAGAGAGCCTTCAGAATCTGGCAAGGAGCATAGATTTAATATGGCAGAAAACTGGGTCATTAGAGATTTTAGAAGGAAAGAAATGACATGATACAATCCTTGTAAAGAATTGCTCTGGTAACATGTAAACTGGAGTGGTTGAGGCAGGAAATGAAGTTAGGAAAGCCAAAGAGAAGAATAACTTAGAGAAAACCTGAGCTAGGCAGGACTAGCTGGCAGTGAACAGAGGTGATTGATAAGTCTTTCAAAGAAAAAATTCCTAAGACTTGGCGTCATCCTGGGACTAGTAGGACAAGTTAAATTCTTGGTGATGACATAGCAGGAACTTTGCTTTTAATTATAAACTTGAGATATATGTGGGCTCTGATATAATGACAAAACACTTCCTTCACTTTCCCCCACTCACTCCTAATATTTCAAAGTTCTTTTAAAAAAAAAAAAAACTCTGCTTCCCTTCTTTAGGCTTCTTTTACTCAGCCAGTGTTTCTTGGTCTTTGCCCTCTATCCCAGACTGTGTGCTGGCTGTACAATCATGGGGTCTGGTTTCCTAGAGCCTCGTTCTAGATGAGGGGACAGGAATGAAGAGGAAAAGAGTAAAGATTGTGTCAGATTGTGATACATGATAAGAAAATAAAGTAATTACTGTTTTCTGTAAATTCTCTGGGAGAAACATTGCTGCTAAAAAAGAAAAAAATAATGTGTGATAGAAGAAATGACTTTAAAATATTATTAGGGGAAGTATCTCTGAGAAAATGATATTAAGCTGAATCCTAAGAATGAGAAGGAGGCTGCATGTCAACAGCAAGGAAAGAACAACACAAGCCATCAAAACAGCAGATGGGAAAGAAACTGAATACTCTAGAGTGAGGGGACTTGATGTGAGATTGGTAGGCAGGGGCCCAGTCATCCAGAGCCTTGAGGGCCACAAACAGGGTTTTTCTAAATGTAGTTGGATACTGTGGGAGGGTTTTATGTAGAGGAGTGATATGGTCACCAGGCAGGCCTAGCACCAGCAGGGTCTTCCACTATAATCCAGGGCTACCTATAGGGGTGAGAGGATCAAGCTGTTTCTTTGTTAGTGCTTATCTGCGAGGTTTTTTCCCAATCAACTACCCTTTCTGTGTGAGCATGTGTCTAGAGAAACTCATGCACATTTCTTTGTCCTTCATGTAATGGAAAAATAATTATCAGCTAACTTGTCTGGGACATTGTCTAGGGTTTTCCTACTGCGATCCTAAACACATTCCTCATCTCAGTGGCCTACACGAGCTAGGGAACAGACAGTGTTTTTGCCCAGTTTTGCTGTAATTCATGCTCAGAGTTGAGGCCTCGAATCAGTATCAGACTGTCCCATTCCTGGTCAGGAGGAATTTAAATTGTTCCCATGGTCACAAAAGAATATGGGTATGCTCCTTTAATTTTCTATAGAATTTACTCACTGGACTATTTTGTTTTCCTGAGTTAAAATGTAAATTTGAGTATACCTCTGATGTATCCAAAGATTTAATCCTTTACCGTACAATATTGAGACTTTGTGCCTAGTTCATATTTGGAGGAAAGCCCCACAGAAAGAAAGTAGGAAAGCTATTTCTGTTACAGGGCAACCCCGATGTGAAATGGGTTGCCTGACTGTGGGTCCTTATCCAAGCACTTAAAAGGGACTTACAATAAGACCCAACCATAGGCACACACAAAAAGGTTAGTAAAGGGTTTATTTACAAAAAAGGGGAAATGAAGAAATGAATAACTCATAGAGAGAGAGAGAAATTGGTGAATGTGTCCTGCCAGTTCCACTGAGCTGGAACCCTAATAGCACGCTGACAGCTGGTGAAAAACCAAGGTCCCCCAAGGCCCACATGTCTGGTTTTATACCAAACCTGGCTGCTTAACTCCACCCTCAGTTCCCAGCAATCCTCCCTTCAGTGATAATGTTACAGGATTTGTAGTCCTTGGTGTCTTGGGTCTCTTTGGGCTGGGGTGGGGTCCATCAAGCCTGTTTCTGGAGTTTGTTCAAGACATCCTTTCCCCCCGACATTTCCATTCAGCAATTAATCCTTTCCTGATATATTAAAATTTTAGTGCACCTCAGTTCCTTACCCTTTCAGTCTTGAAACTAGAAAAATCTTTTACTTTTCCCCTTCCTTGTTTCACCATGTCTACTCTTTGACGGTTCCAGTGCCTCTCTCTACTCTTTCCATTCCTCACATATGTTATCCTGGCTCAGGCCTTTGTCACCTCCCAGATGCCTCCAGTCTGACTCTTCCTCCCCCCGTGAATCTGCACTAACATTAGATCCACCTAAATAGGTCACCAAAGGAAGCAGATAAGCTCAGTACTCAACCTAGTGTTCAAACTGTCCTAGCAGAAACAGCCTATTTCAAATATTTTCCCATATATTTTTTTCTTTATTTATATATATTTGACATCAATTGTGGACCCCCTCCCACCACCACTTCGCCAGTGCACCATCACCTCAGTTCCTTGTACTCTTTCTGCCCTCATCCCATTCCCTCCATCTATTTTTAATTTATTCTTGAATATAGATTAAAAAATAAATTTTAAACTAAATGTACTTTTTTAATTTTAAAAAATGTATCCACAGTTAATTGTGGAAGTAAAACACAGAGACTAGATTATATCAGCGTCACCTAACTGATATGTTTCAGTTAATTGTTGGATTTGGAAGTGATTATTCCTGGTAGAAGAATCCGTGACCTTGAACGATATTTGCTTCTTTTGTCTTTGGGTAAAGTAACAACAAATTAAATTTTCAGTTTTTATTATAGTTAAGTTATATTGAAGCATTCTTTCAATTAATTGTAAATAAAACCTGCCTTGTGCATATACTTGAACTTGTAACCTTAACATTCTCTTTTGTTTTCAGTTTCACTAAATTTTGTCATAAGTATTTTTGCTTTCCCATGATTTTTCAAAATCTTCAGTATTTCATATATTAAAGGCTTTGTGGCCTTGGGATGCAGTGGTAACTTTTCAGTAGCAGGAATTTGAACTGACATTGCTAAATATTACTATTTCCTTTCCTAAAAGTTGTACAAGTTTACATTGTCATCAGTAGTAAGAGTAAACTAATTTTCCCAAAAGATAATTTTGAAATTTATGATATGCCAAGAAACCATATTTCCTATAATAGTATGATCTACTTTAATTTTATTTCTGTAGTTGTTTCAAAGATAAACAGTTCTAATGTTTACTTTCTATGTTACTGTGTAAATTATCTGCGAGATATATTACTTATTACTTCCAAATGTGTATTGGCTAAAGTATAAGGATTATCTACCTCTTGTTAATAAAGACATAGTTATTTAACAAAATTCACTCTTTCTAATGAAGCTTTTAAATAATATTTTTGATTAGACATCAGAACTGAGTAAATGAAATGGACAGGGTTTATTATGGCAAATTTCAAGCTCATTCTGAAAATTGTTTTTGAAGCTATATTTTTCAAAATCTATTGAAAAAGTAAATACAATAATGGGAGACTTGCAGTCACATCTTATGACAACAGCTGAAACAGTGACACTGGAGCAGAAATAGACTAGGAGATAGGCAGGACAAACTAGATAACTCAAAAACAGGCTCAGTATAAATAAGATAAAGTATTTCAAGTAGATGACAATTCAGATTATCAGTGGGAAAATTTGATATTTGATAACACGAAAAAGAAAAGAAAGTTAGAAACATACTCATATAGCAGACTCCAAAATAAAATTTCTAGAAAAAAAATCTTAATATTTTCATCTCTCACATTGAAAGTTTTTTCAAAGAACAATACCAAAGGCAAAAACCATTTAAAAAATGGCAAGCTTGATCACATAAAGTTTTTAAACTTGTATAAGTTAAAAAAAATAAAAGGAAAAAATACAAAGCCAAAGAACTGGATAAATTACTTACAATAAATATGATAAAAGATTACTGTTATCCTTAATGGTAAAACTGTTCAAATGAATCAATAAGACAAAGATACCCCAACTAAAATGCAATCAAAAGATAATTCATTAACAGACAATTCACAAAAGATTGCAAATAGCCAACAATCATATTTTGTTTTGCTTAAACATCTTCCCTAGTCAAGAAAATATATATTAAAAACAATGGGATGCTGTCCTCACTAGATTAACAAAAATTAAGAAGCATGTTAGCCAGTGATGGTGAATTTGGTAGAGATGTGATGCTTATCACATAAGTGTATAAACCTTTCTGGGGAGCAGCTTGGCTAGATGTGTCCAAAGCACAATCTTGTGACCCAGAAATTTCACATCATTTCATTAAATGTGGTAGCGCAGTTTGCCAGAGTGAAGATCCATGATATTTATTAGGAACTAGAGCCAGATGAAGGATGCAGACTAAGGCAGACCTTAAGCAAATAGTTAATCTCTGTGTGCCTCAGTTTCCTAATCTGTAAAGCAGAAATAATAATATTCCTAATCTGTAAAGCGGAAATAATAATATTTATGTCATAGGACTGCCATCAGACAGGTTAACATGCTCAGAAACAATTCCTAGCTTTTAGCAAGCGTAGCTTCGTTGTTAGCAGTGATTTTATAACAGCCCAAATAATCTAAATGACAAACAAGATATTGATTCAATAAATCACATGTGTGGGAGCAAACAGCCACATGTTGTATGACTGAACTGATGAGCAATGTCTAGAATAATCAAACTTGCCAAGACATAAAGTCTCTGGTTGCCAAGGCCTGAGAGGAAGGGCCAGCTAAAGGGTACCAGGTTTCATTGGGAAATGATAAAAAGGAATTAATTAGTGATGCTTGCCTAACTTTATGAATATACTGAAAAACACTGAACCATATACTTGAAAATGGTGCATTTTAGGGTAAGTGAATTATAGCTCAATATGATAATGTTATAAAAAAGTAAAATTGAATTTGTTAGCTATTTGATACCAGAATTTTAAAAGAATAGTGTTTTAGTAAAGATAATGTGAATCAGGATTCACATTATAACCTTGTAGCTATATCCTGAACTCCACCCCCCTTTTCTTGTAAATTTGGAGCATTTTAAAACATGCAGTAAATTATTTACTTTTATTATTAGAGCTTGAACCTACATTTTTCATTATTTTAATGACTATAAATGCTTGCGTACCATCCTGATGCCTTTCAGACAGTTTAAATGAGAGTCTGTACATGTGTTCATTCTTGTGTGTGTATGTTCTCCACAGCCAGCAAGATCCCTTTTTATGATGTACAACTGGTTTTAGTTTGTTCTAGAATAATATTAGCAATATAAATAGATCTCATTTCCCTCTTTATGATTTCCATTTCTCCTGCCCTCATCCCCTTCCCATCCCAGCCTTTATTCTTCAAAATAGAAAATGGGATTACAATATAATTCCTTACTATTAATTCTTTCAGTAAGCATTTATTGAGCACCTACTGTGTGTCAGAGCACTGTGCTAAAATTAAAGATACAGAAAGGAAAAACTTGGTTCCACACAAATAAAGGCATTCATTGTAGAGGTACACTCAGAACTATCAAAAGAGTATTTAACCCAGATAAGAGTGATCAGGCAGGACTTCTTTTCACCAGTTATATAACTAGGTCAGTGTTCAAGACCAAATTACATCTTTTTTGCATTTTTAGAGAATTGTCAAAATACAACTCAAGCTTAACCCTTAGCACATCCCACCATAGAAGCAATTGCTTAAAAAAGCAATAGCGACCATCCAATACATGTCAATAAACCACATTCTCTTTGATTGGCATGAACACAGCAGTACAGGTGCCAAGACATTAGGTAAAGATTTGGTTTCTGATTCCTTAACTGCTTAACATGTTGAAGACCTTTCATACCATTAGAGCCTTTGCTTTCCTGATGAGGTACCTTTGCTAATGGTGTACCTGCTAGGTTAAAAATATTTGAACTCCAGAAAAACAGAAAACAACCCAGTCAAAAAATGGGCAAAAGAGCTAAAAAGGCAATTCTCCAAAGAGGACATGCAAATGGCCAACAGGCATATGAAAAA
>JAGFMF010012271.1:3320871-3427325 GCA_019455555.1 Galemys pyrenaicus
GGTGCACTGGTGAGATGGTGATGGGGAATACATGGGGATTACAATTGATGGCAAGTATATGTAAATTTTAAAATATTTTATATTAATAAAAAAATTTTTTTAATTTCCAAAGCAAAAAAAAAAAATATTTGAACTCCAAGGAATTACAGTTTTCATTGTTATTTTTAAAGGAGCAGACACTGCTCTTTACACTTTACACTGCTTTCTGTAGGACTCTTTTCAACCAGAATGTAGCCATATTGGTTGTTAAACACTGAAACACACCCCTACTTGTTGGTAGGAAGCTGATGCTATAAGCCATCTGGATGCTCCGCCCTAACCTGGCCTTGCCCAGGAGCTCCCCCTGTGTCTCCCCACAGGCGGCAGTTGAATTGTTGCCCCAGACGTAGCAAGAGTTTAAGGACCCTGTTCCTTCTCTGCTTTGCTGGTACTTAAGTCATCCCCATTGTTCAGTAATTTTGAACATCGCCCTGACTTTGACTATTCTGTAAATCATTACTGTTTCAGAAGTGTCTGTGCAATGCCTGTTGGCCCAGAGAGTGGCCCTGGCTTGCCTGCCACTGCTTATTTGTGTGGAACCAAATTCAGAGTTTATTCTCGCAATGACCCAGAATACATCAGACTGTAACTCTAGCCCCAGCGGCCTCCTAAACCACTCTGTTTGCTTGTTGTTTTCTCTCCATGCCAACGTTTTGACCTAAGTTCTGTGTTCTCTGATTGTTCTTCCAGTTCGCTTTGCACCTTATAGGCCTCCAGATATCTCCCTGAAGCCTCTGCTCTTCGAAGTGCCCAGCATCACCACAGAGTCAGTGTTTGTTGGCCGCGACTGGGTTTTCCACGAAATAGACGCTCAACTTCAAAGCTCAAACGCCAGCGTGAACCAGGGCGTAGTGATTGTGGGGAACATCGGGTTCGGCAAGACCGCTATCATCTCCAGGCTTGTGGCCCTCAGCTGCCACGGCACACGGATGCGGCAGATCGCCTCCGACAGCCCCCATGCCTCTCCCAAACGTACGTCTCCCTCTGTCATCTCACATTTTCCCTGACATGTACACTAGGTCTCATTTCCTTTCATTTCCCAATGTGCACAACCTGGCTTGCGTGCGAGTACCATGCTTTCAGAGTTGAGGGGAAGAAGGCGGCACTCTGTTCACACTTAACCCACATCTCCAGCAGTCACCAGAGTGTGACTGGAAAAACCTTCCTCTCAGAATAAATTTATGCCTCTTCCCACCTCGCTGTGTGACTAGTCCTTCCTGTGTGACTACAGCAGTCACCTCTATGGGCCCTTTGCGTCCGTCACTGCAGGTTGTGCTAAGCCTGCACCTGTGGTTTCTGGTAATGGGCCAGTGTGTTCTGTTTGTAGCCTGCATTTATTTCCCTGCTGTTGATGTCAGTATAGCATTGTGGGGGCTTGGACTTCATTGTGTCCTTGAGGGTTTCTCCTGCTTCCTTATGAAAAGATGCTGAGACCTCATATATATTCATGTTTCTGTCATCAGAGGCCAGGCACAGCTTAATGTCCCCCAGGATCTTGTTTATTTGTTTTTAAAATACTCATGTAGTCCTAACTGTGTGCCCATTTTATAAATATTAATTGATCCAGTCATCTTCACCACTCAGTGAGGTAGTCCCTGTTCGCTTCATTTCACAGTTCAGTACTCTGCAGTTCAGGTTTCAGGAAGCCTCTCAGGTTTCATAGCCAGTGTATGGTTCACTCCAAATGTTCACCTAGCGGTCACTGGAGGCAACTTAGTTAGTCCTAGTTAGAGAGTCCAGCACAGCACTTGACACCCAGCAGCAATTCACCAACTCACTGAACACCATCCCGGAATTAATGAACCGTCTCATGTCATCAAGTAGCAGATTGCCTTTGGTAAACTTGTGCATATCTGACATGTAATAGAAAAGCCAGTGTGTAGAAAGGAGACTAGTTGGGTAAAGAGTGCTGTTTATCAGGGAATCCTAAGAATGGTTATGGAGGTTTTCCCTGCCTCAGGACAAGCTCAGTGTCAGGATCGAAGCTCAGAACTTGAATCCCAACACTCAAATTAACTGTATATTTTGTACTCTCAAGAATTTTTCTTTAACTCAGTTTATTTCATCTATAAAAAGAGGAAGTGGGACTAAGTGACCTTTAAGACTTTGTTCCTGTACTAAAATTCTCTACTTCTAAGAACACCTTCATGGTTGAAAGTAATTTTCCACACCTATTCCATTCTTGTCCTTTGAGTGCTTAAATATCACACCAAGCTACTTCTGTCTGGGTAATCCAAGAGGTTAAAGATTTGAGTGTGTCAGGAAGAAAACCAGAGAGCTGGTCGTCTCTCTGACTCCTCTGTCTGTCACTGTTGCAGATAACAGGATGATAGACTTGGATACGACAGAGGATAAATTCAAAGGGTAAGAAAAGCGGCTTTCTCAGAAAGCAAAGGTGCCGAAGACCTCCTTCCTCCACCATGTAGTCTGGGAGAGCAATAGTTAATAGGAAACAGCCCCCAAAGCAAAGGTTCTTTAAAGGTAGTTCATTAAGTTACACTGCATTTATCTCTAGAAAAACTCTAAAAATACCAGGACACCCCCCCATTCATGAGATAAAGTATCCCATATGTTGAGACTGTAGATTTGATCCAATTGTTCACTTTCAAAACTTGGAAAGCTGTCAGAGGAAGTAGTCTGTGAGGATGTGTTTATCACCAGTACACAGAACCAACAGGCGCCTTCTTACAAAATAATTCAGGTTGTAATCTGCAGATGCCCAAACTACCTTCTACCTCTGCCAACTCAACCACACCACCCCTCATCCTTCAGAGAGGTTAAGAGATGAGGGTGTGCCATTTGTCAGCCTAAATTTGTTACTGGCAGCAGCAGAATTTTTTTCATCAGTGAATTAGGTTCATATCTGTTTAGCGAGAATTAACTTTATTTTTCACAGGGCTTAGTTTACATTAAGCTTAAATAGGTTTCCTTGGAATCCCACTGGCTTTCCCAACCCTCGATCAGCAATAATACCACTGATGTAGTTGTGGTAATAACTACAATAAGGAGAAGATCATTGGGTCTCCCAACTTGCATCTCTGCACCTCCTGACGTGGAAGCTTGTTCTCCTGCCCCTGCGTCCTCCAGACTGAGCAGCACTGCTGTGGGTAGTGCTCAGCCACAGCTCTGCACCGCCTGACTCTGTCCTTCCCCCACAGATGCTCAGCCCCCAGCCCACCCCCTCCCTGTCATTTCCCCAGGAAGGTACAGAAGAGCTGTCAAGGCAGGCAGTAGCCTGTCATCCCGCTTTCCGCCTACACCCCTTCCCAAACCTGACTCCCCCATCCTGCTCCACCACTGCCATCATCACCCACTTCCCAACACATACACACAAAGCTCAGAAAACATTTTGTGAAAATAGACCTGTTGTGTAATTCAGGCGTTATTACGTTAACTTGCAAGTGTACTCAGCACAGTGGTTAGGGAAACACTGTCCGATACAAGACTATATTTTTCTATCTCTGAAAGTCTCAATGTGGTTATTATTTGCATTTGATATTTGCCAGCAGCTGCCAAGCCCCCAAACAGCTGTTAAGTCAAGAACCTCTCCCCTCCCTACGCTGCTCCTTCCAGAAGTCTGCCTTGCCACCTCACACAGCCTGCTGCCCACCTATTAGCTTTTATTTCTGCTGTTCTCCAAATGCCAGACAAAAAGTAAAGATGCTCAGATAAAAAAGAAGGCATTTCCAAAAAGGAATAGCTAGCTGTAAGACAGGGTATTTGCACAATAATTACCCACAAAATGAAATACCAAATAAAAGGGGATGGGGTGGAGAGAGGGAGTGAACCACAAAACGATTCAGTGACAGTCCCTGAACTTTCCCTCAACACACACATTTCTTTAGGCTTTTTCTCTAGCATCCCCTACACCTGCCTGCCTACAAATATTCAGGAATCTACCCACTGACCAGGCTACCAGCTGCTTGGGAAAAATCTCAGTCGAGGCCTGCCAGTAGGGAGCTATATGAGACTACCTTCTCCTCCTTCTCCTCTTTAAGAGTTATTGGCCATCAAATAGCAGTCTATTTACTTGGTACCCACATCTGAAATATGATCTATATTCATAAATATAGCCTATAATTTATAGTAGTGGGTAATACAGTTTTTGAATAACATGAAGAATTGGAATTTTTTAAAGAATAGCTTTGTGAAGCTATTATTCACATACCATTATAATTCACCCATTAAAATTGTTCACTTTGGTGTTCTGGTATATTCACAGAGTTATACAGCAATCACCATAATCTAATGAGAACATTTTTATTCCCTTAGAAGAAACCCCATAACCATTAGTAGTCAATCTCCATTCTCCCCATAATTTCCTACCACCTACCCCCTGGAGAACCACTAATTTACTTTTGTCCCTATGGGTTTCCTATTGTAGGCATTTCGTAAAATTAGAATCAACAATATATGATCTTTCAGTACTGACGTATTTGCTTGAGTGTAATATTTTCAGTGGTTGTATTATATTGCAAGGAGTAGGTTGCTAGATTACAGAACAAAAGGAAATACACCTTCCTTTAGTCCAGAGTCTGATCTGATGCACACATCTCCTCCTTTTATCCAGATGTGGATGCCAACAGAGAGCTGCCGCTCACACAGCCACCATCAGCCCACTCATCCATCGCCAGTGGGAGCTGCCCAGGAACTCCAGAAATGCGCAGGCGGCAGGAGGAAGCCATGAGGAGACTGGCCTCACAGGTACGACAGGGTTCCCAGTTGGCAGGCTAGCTAGTTCTATTTTAACATCAAGATGGCAAAGGTTGGGAGACCTTTGCAGAACGAACAAAAATATATACAGGTATGTATGCCATGAGAGCGCAGAGAAAAGTTTCTCTGCTTTGATATTTCTAGAAAAGTACTTTGTTCTGATGAAATCAGAACTTTAGAGTTGGAAAGCCCCTTACAAAGAACCAAAGTTCTCTAATAATTCAAAAAGGAAGTTGAGACTCCAAGTTACATAGTTTGCCCAAGATCACAGTTTAGTGACTTAGTTAAAACTGTTACATAAACTTGTAATACATTTTTTTAATATTTGCATTTAAAATTTTTTTAAGATTTATTTATTTATACATACAATAGCTGGGGTACAGGCCAGAGTCGCGGGAGGTGAGAGGATTCACCACAGACCGAGTAGGGAGCAGAACAGGCAGATCCACTGAAATACACTGCTGAGGGGAGCAACAGGCGAAGCGAAGCAGGAGAGGTCTGCTGCGCCATGTGGGTCTCCTCCCTGGCCAGAGATCGAACTGGTGCTACTGTGCTGTGGATGCTTCACAGTGCCGTGCTCAACCCGCTGCGCCACCAGGGAGGACCTTAAATTTTTATTCATATCAAAGTAACTTACGCACATAGTTTAGAAATAACTGCCAAGCACTTATAGTACAACCCAACACTTCTCTTCCCCTCCTCAACCTACCCTCTCCTCAAAAACAATCACTTTCCACTCTAAGTGCTGTTTCTTTGGTCTTTGTTTCTAAATAATTGTTCATGTACTGCTATAACATTTTTCATCAGTTTACATATTTTCTGTGACTTCTTACTATGGATGAGAATTTCAGCTTCCATTGTGCCATCCTTCCTTCCCTCCACCACCTCAGTATAGTTAGACCGTGATTTATGTCTAAGTCTGTATTAGTGTTTTTAGTATTAATGCACATGTATTCACTGTGGAACCAAAGGTAGCATTTCCTTCTTCAGTAATTTTGGTTTTCCTGTGGATTATGAAATACCTCATTTTAAAATTTGCTCATTTGGAGCTCTGGAGGACAGTGATTGAGGTATGTGCACATACTGAGGTGCAAAACTGTACTCTCAAAATTATCTAGGTATGTAAACAAATGATAAATCAAAAAAATTCTGTTTTTCAAAATGTACTTTATTTTTCTTCAAACCTAGGCTAAGTCATCCCATAAAATGCTTTTCAATAAATTTTCCATATCAGTTACATTTTCCCCTATAGATATCCACTCACTGCCTCAGTGTTTTTCTAGAAGTTCCTGCTGTTTCTCATCGGTGCAACCAGGTCATCTTGCTTGATTTTGGGCCTTATTTTGGTGGAGTATATCCTCCAGTAGCTTCCTAAGAAAAGATGCAAAGAAGAAATTTTTTGACACTTAATATATCTAAAAGCATCTTGACTATTCTAATATTTTATCATGTGTTTGACATAATGTATAATTCTAGATTAAACTTTTATTCCTTCAGAATTTTGAAGATATTCCTCCATTGTCTTGAGCTTCCAATATTGTTATTAAACATGTAGTACTGTATTTAGTCCCAATCTTTTATATTTACCTTTTTTCTCTACACAGGCTTTTAGGATCTTCTCTTGATCACCTTGAACTTTATTTTTTTTTTTTCAAGTCTCTTGGTACCTAACAAGGCCTAGAGATGTTCTTTGATTCTGGGAAATGGTTTGACAATTTCCTCACCACTTCCTCTAGTCTCTTTAACCTAAAGTTAAGTTTCCAATTCTGATGTTCTGTTTTCTTAAGTTTTGTCTCCTGTTTTCTCTGCCTTACCGTTTGGGATTTTTAATCCACCTTAAAGAGGTTTCTTCAAATTACCTTCTAGTTCTTTCACACAAAAAAATATTTGTCTCTCATAGTTTTGATTTCCAATAGTTTTTTTTTAGTTGTCTCCTTCTTTCTTTATAGCACCCTGTTCTTGCTTAATGGATGCCAATGGTCTCATCACTTCCTCAGTAGTTAGACACTGAAAAATGGATTGGAAATTTGTGTGTATACAGAACTCAACTGTAAAGTCTTAGGATGACCCACCAGCTTTCATTGGAAATACCCAAAAGTTGGTGTTCATAGTTTTTTGGTTGTTTGTTTTTTGTTGTTTTTTTGTTTTTCATTTGCTAGCCAAGAACAGACCAGTGTCCGTCCTCCATGGATGGGTCCATATCCTGGGTGCCAGCACTCTGAAGGTCGGCAGGAAGAAAGAGCTAAAGTGTCACCATTCAGTGTACAGACTTTCAAGCTCCTTGTCTTCAGTCCTGCATTTGACCCCTACCAACTCTGTGTCTGGGGTCCCTCCATCTAGTTCCCCACTGGCTTAGTTTCTCTTTCCTGTGGGTGCTGAGGGTAGTCACCTGGCTGAGTTGGGTACAGATGGATGTCTAAGGATTTAACTTACATGAACTTCAAATAATTTCAGTGTTCCCAACTCCCATTCTTGGCTCCATTTTTTCATGGTATCTGGTGCTTCTAACTCCAATGCTTTTCTCAGATTTTACAGATTCCTATTGTTACTACCTACAACATGCATTGTTTCACCTTCTTTCTGTTAAGTCAGTCATGTTTCCTACATTATGAGTCTGACAATTTCTATTTTTATATATTTTAATTAGAGATTATAGATAGGTAAGTGGCGTTTGCATTTCTATTTCTTACTCTCCTTTTTACTTTTGAGGATTTTTCAAGAAAAGGGCAAAATATAAAATGTCTCCAAGAATTTTAAAGAAATCTCTGGTCATGGTTCATTAGTAACAAGTGGCAGAAGTCTCCTGCTACATTGTTAAGGTTCTAATTTCTTAGAGAAATCCAGTCCTGCTCAGAAACACCGTGCATCTGTCACCTACATTTTTTTAAATTTTTTTTTAGATTCATTTATTTATGCATACAAGAGCTGGGGTACAGGCCAGAGTCCAGGTTGGTGAGAGGATCCACCAGAGACAGAGTGGGGAACAGAACAGGCAGATTAATTGAAATACACTGCTGAGGGGAGCAGCCGGCAATGCAGGAGAGGTCTGCTGCGTGCAGGAGAGGTCTGCTGCGCCATGTGGGTCCCCTCCCTGGCCGGCGGCAGGGATCGAACTCATGCTGCAGTGGTTGCGGTTTGCTTCAGTGTGTTGCTTAACCCGCTGCGCCACCAGGGAGGCCCTGTCACCTACATTTTTAATGGTCTCTACTCACTGGTGTACACCCATTTAGGAGTGGACTTCTAAAACAATCTGATTTTCCTCATTTTCTTTGCTAACTCAGTGTAACTTTAAACGACAGCTCCATTTTGCTGAAGTTTTTTGTCTGGAGCTATGTAAACTGTTTCCAGCCTCTTCTTTTGAACAATCTGAATAAATATCATCTCAGAAATACACAAACACTGAAGCAGTTCCACCATCACAGTTATTCATTTATTCACCTAGAATGTGTGCTTGGAACACCTATAAGAGACTTAAGATAAAGCAGTGAGCAAAACAGCCTCACTCCCTGCTGTTATGTAACCCCATTCACACGGTGGAGAAGGCAAACAAACAAACAAATACCTGACTTGTCAGATGGTGATGAGTGCTAAAAAGAGCTCAGAGAATTCAGTCTCCCCACGTCACTTTTTAGTGTCTCTCCCATCAAGAGAACAAGGCCCAAGATGTTTGTGTCCAATATTTGGAAAATGTTAAATATTCTAAGTAGGAAGTAAGTGATTACTTACACTTAAGAAACATCATTTGAAATTTTGTGATTATTTCTCCCATTAACAAAATGTAAATATATTTCTAAAACCTAGAGGTGGAGTACTTTCAAGTTTACACTAAACATTGTACCCAGAATAACCTGTTAGTTTAAAGCTGAGTATCACCCCAGGAATTGCGCTGCAGTCACGGCCCAGACATGGCCTGGTACTCTGAAGGCACAGAGCAGAAGCTGTGTCTCACCATCCCGTGTGACAGGCCAGTCATCAGAAGCCACCTTTACATGCTGTGTTCAGACCAATGTATGCTTGGATGAAGCGAGCTAAAGTATAAGAAATTAAAAGTGTCCTGGGAGTCTCTTGGTTTGATGTACAAACTTCTTAGTGTCCGTTCTGGCCTGTCAGTGA
Organism: Galemys pyrenaicus; assembly: GCA_019455555.1. Classification (NCBI taxonomy): domain Eukaryota; kingdom Metazoa; phylum Chordata; class Mammalia; order Eulipotyphla; family Talpidae; genus Galemys; species Galemys pyrenaicus. Next base: position 3,329,737 of record JAGFMF010012271.1, read on the forward strand.
TTACCATTTGAGTCTCCTAGTATTCTAGTTCAGAATTCCTGTGCTACAACTGAATTGAGAACACAGATGTGTTTCTGTGCCAACTTTAGAGCAATTTTATTTATTGAAGAAATGCTTTCCACTTGAATAACAAATTTTGCTAGGTTGGCATCCATTAAATTAAATGTTTAACCAGTTAATATTACATTAAATGTTTAACTAGTTAATATTACATAAATCTCCTGAAGTATAATTGCAGTGGAAGGGCACAGAGATGTCATTCATGGCCTCGTTTGAGATGTGAATTAAAATAGAATAGCTACAGTTTTTCTAGGTGAGTTTTGTTTTTTTTTTTAACATTTCACATTTTATTCATTCTTTCATTTGAGGTCACATTGGTTGACATCACTGCATATGATCAGAGGAACAGGCACACCCCCTCAGATGTGCATCACCACCCCCACCCCAGAGCACCCTCGCCCCATACACCACATCCCACTTTGTTCCCATCCCCCACCAGTGCTCATTCTGCAGTCATGTCTAGACTTTGTTTTGGTTTGGTTCTGTCCATTTCTTTGTTTTGTTTCTCTGTATTCCACATATGAGTGAAATAATCTGGTATTTGTCTTTCTCCCTCTGACTTATTTCACTTGACATAACCCAAGTTTTTCAATCTGTTACAACCCAGTGGTCATGCATGCGGAATTCTCCAGACAAGAGGAGACGCCAGCTTCCATTTGCTGAGGGCTTAAATGCCTGTAGAGCTCAGTGCTCGTATGTTATTTTTGTTATTTCATTTCCTCATTCTTACCTTAATCCTGTGATATGGTTTTTAATATCCTCATTTTAAATATGAGGAAACTACTTCAGTGGCCAATTATTTTTCCAAGGTCATACTATTTGTAAGTGGCAGAGTTAGGATTGAGAACCAGCATTCAAATGGGACGTCTTTCCTTCTCCCCATTTTACAGATAAGGAAACCGAGACTCTGAGATTAAAGAACTTGGAGAAATAACTCAAATAAGATTTAAACTGAAGCAGGCACACTCTGGCACCCACACTCCTAACCACTGTGGTGCACTGCCCCTCTAATGTGACAGGAAGGGTTTCTTTTTTGGTGTTCTGTCAGAAAATCTATCAATAGTTGAGTTATAGCAAGAAAATTACAATGAAGGAGCATTTTAGTCATCACTTAAAATTCCTCTTCAAAAATGGCTTTTACGCAGCTAGAAGCTCCTGTCACATTAGGTAAGTTGTCACTGGCTTAGTTCTTAGATCAAGAAGCTAATACTCCTGTAATGAGCTAATTAGGGAAACCAACTAATTTTAAGAGGTGTCACAGAGACAGAAAAAGTTTCCCCTCACCTAAGGAAATCTATGTAAGGAAAAAGCTCAGATGTCATCCTTACCCAGAGACTAGTTCTGTACTAAATTAGGAAGGTGTCAGATGATCATAGTTCCTGAATTATTGGTGCTGCTGTTAGTGCAAAGAAATGAACATTTCAGCAGTCCTGCCACTGTGAGCACGCTGGGCGCTGGGCACACTGTGGGTACTGAAGCCAGAGAGAGACAGAGAAAGGACAGGGTTTGATTTCATTTGCAGTTGTCTCTATTTGAGAGGCTTTTAGGAAAAATGAGATCCAAACTAAACTACAGATTACCCATAGATGATGTTTTACATTTGTCTAGGACTTCTTTTCCATTAAAATTTAACACTGGAAAGTTTTCTAGCACAAATTTTGCAGTCAGCCCCAGATTTCATCTGTATCCAGGATACTAAATATAGGAAGCAACCTTGTTTGTTTCTGTCAATTTCTGCATTTTTTAAGTCTCTATCTTCCACCAGAACAGATCAGTTTTTAAATTATTGTTCACTGCTACATTCCCAGCTTCTATTAATAACATCTGTCTCATAGATATTTGCTAAATGAATGACTACATTGTAACCCATTCCCTCTACTGAAAACTAAGTAATCTTTCTAAAACATACATTTACTTTGGCTAGTTGAAACAGTAAGTGGCTCCTCATTACTCTTGAATGAAATGCAGACTTCCTTCTTAAAACATCACAGGAACTATACTGAAAGGGCCTTCACTTCTTTAGTCCAGGGTGTCTCAGTCTCAGCAACATTTTGGGTCGGATAAATCTTTGCTCCGAAGAGGACTATTTATCATAGAATCTTTAGAATCATCCTTGTCCTCTGTGCACTACCTAATAGCTTTTATTAGGTGTGAGGATCCAAACTGTTTCCACATTGGCACATGTTCCTAGGAAGCAAAGCCACCCCCGGCTGTATCCCAGCTCTGCCTTATCTCCTATCATGCCCCACTCATTCACACGGGCCACCCTAAACTTGATTTCACTTCCTTGAAAGTGGAGAGCTGTATGTTGGTCAGGGCTTTGCACATGCTGTGTTCCTCCACCTGGAACACGACTGCCTCTCTTCACTTCTCATCCTTCAGATCTCAGCTGAAATACTTCTAAGAATCCTTCTCCGGGCTCCCAAGTTAAACTTCAGATGCTTCATCTGTGTGTAGCCCAGGAACCTTTTATTTCCCCTCTCATAGTGACTTTTTTTTTTTCCAGTGTTATTGAGGTATAATTGACATGTGATATAATTGACCTATATTAGTTAATGATTTGATATTTGTGTACATTATGAAATGATTACCAAAATAAGTTTAGTTACTATCCATCACCTTGCATACTTTCAAAACCTGTTCTTGTGATGAGAACTCTTTAGCCAATTGCAAATTACAGTGCAGTATTTTTAACTATTGCTACCATCCTCTATAACTTATTTATCTCATAGCCCAGAACTTACTTATCTTTTAACTGGAAGTTTGCACCTTTTGGCCATCTTCACCCACTACCACCATCCCCACCTCCAGCAACTGCCAATATGTTCTGTTTCTGTGAGTTCAGTTTTTTTAGATTCCACATATGAGATCATACAGTCTTTCTCTGTCTGACTTATTTCACTTAGCATAATACCCTCAAGGTCCATCATTTTATCACAAATAGCAGGAATTCCTTCTTATTGTGACTAACACTCCAGTGTGTATGGATCACATTTTGTTGATTCATTCATCCATTGAGAGACACCAAGTTATTCCATGTGTTGGCTGTTGTAAATAATGCTTCAGTGAACATGGCAATACAGATGTATCTTTAAAATAGTGATTTCATTTCCTTCAGAAAAATACCCAGAAATGGAATTGCTGTATCATATGGTAGGTCTATTTTTAATTTTTTGAGGAACCACCATCTCATAGTGCTTATTATACTGTTATTATTGCTGTTTCCTGTGATGAATGTAAAGCAGTAATATCTTTATTGCTCATCATCTTATCTCCAGAATTAGCACAAAGTCTGTATATAATGAAAGTTCAATTAATACTCACTGAATAGATATAAATGTCATTATTTTCTACTAGGAAATGTTGGAACATTCATCTCTGAGTGTTTATTCATAATAATGAGTCCCAACCAACTTATTAGGCATTGTAGAATCAGATTCATGAGCCTCAGGAATGAATTTTGGTAGAGTTTGAAATTCCACCAGTTCTTTGAGATAAATTCTGGATTAAGTACACTTGGACTACTCATATTGTGCCAGGCAGGCCTACTTCTCTAGGAATCCCAGAGAAACTAAATAAATTAGTCACTCTCATTTAAACTTTGCATTCAGTGTTAGCCCCAACCTCCTCTGAGTCAGGTGATTAGTCATCTACAGTTGAATAGCAATAATCTAAGGGATGTGGGGACTCCCTGGTGGCCTAGGGGCTAAGACTCAGCACTGTCACCCCTATGGCCTGAGTTGGAACCTGGCCAGGAAGCTGAGCCACATGGCACAGCAGACCTCTCCTGTCTCACCTGCTGCACTCCTCAGCACTGTATTTCAGTGGATCCACCTGTTCTGCTCCCTATTCTGCCTCTGGTAAATCCTCTCACCCCCCTGCACCTCTGGCCTACAACCTAGTTCTTCTACACAAAAATAAATTTAAAAAAAAAATTTTAAATAATAATCTATGGAATCTGGCACTTTAGGTCTAGGACTATAAGAAAGCTAGGCAGTACCCTAAGTTCTGCCAGAACTGATTAAATGGTAGGACTCTGACTGCTAGATATTAAAGCATACCCTAAAGCCTGTATAACCAAAAAGTGCAGTACTGGCGTAAGCATAAGCAATAGGCCACCGCAACTGACTAGAAAGTTCAGAATTAAAGCCCAATATATTTAAACTGCTTGACAAATCAAGTATGGTACTGGGAGCATTCGACCACACAGATGAAAGTGACCCACATCTCATGCAATGCAGAAGAATAAGCCCCACATGGACTGGAAATCCAAATGTAAAAAAATTAAACCATATAAATGGTAGGAGAAAACCTGAGTGAGACTACCTCTTTACCCTTGATGAAGGGAAAGCTTTCTAAGTAAAATCTAAATCTAGAAGAACAGGAAAAAAGATTGCTAAATTTAACTACATAGAAAAAATTTTTTTAAAAAAGCATTCCGTGGCAAAAAAAAAATAGCCAAAAGACAAGCAGATAACTGAAAGAAAATTTCACAATATATGCTAGCCATAAAGGGTTAGTATCCCTTATAATTAAAGGACTGAACAGAGAACTAAAAACATCATAGAAAATTGGGGGACAGTTGAACCCAAAAAAAGAGAATTTAAATGGTCCTCAAACATTTGGAAACATTCAAACTCACTTTTTGTCACTGGACAAGGGAGCCGCCCAGGGCCCCTCAGTGTGAGATAAACATGATTAAGTGATTGGCTTGGAGTAACCAAGGGCACCCCTGGAACTGAATAATGAATATATTGTAAATGACAAAATGTGTTTTTCATCCTTAGAGAAAGTGTTACAAATGAAGAAAGGGAACTCTGAAATGAACCAAGTGGTACTGGATTCTGAAACCTGAGATATCAGTATATATTCAGTGTTTATTTTTTATATTCATAGATTTGAGAGAGAGAATGTAGAGAGAAAGACTTATGTGTGAGTTGGTACTTATACATGCATTTCTTAGCTCTGTCTACTACAAAAGGCCCAAAAGCAATCACACTTCAATAAGCGTATTGCTACAAGCACGCCTACTGCACAGATCTTGTTTTGTAAACACTGTTCCATGAAAGAAACTAGACAAGTAAATGGTGCCAGGTCTGGGGCAGGGTAAATACAAGATGAGCCTGGAACACCCTGTTGATGCCAGAAAGCAAGAAAGTGCTTTAGAGGACAGGAGCATCTTGAAAGAACACAGATGCTAGCCTGAAAGAGATCACAAATGACCAACACTGAAACAAATTGAGCAACAAAATTAATATAGCATTGGCTTATAACCCAGTGGAATAAAATAAGCCCATGTTTATTAGTTCAATTAAATTAATGCCTGGAGGGAAAGACACAACTACTCCTTCCTATAGATTCCAGTTAATGAACATCAAAGGGAATAGAAAATCAGTCTTAGACAAATCCCTCAGTAATAATTGTATACAAATATCTCAAAATGTCTTCCCCAAGATATGTCTGTGACAAAGGGACAAATAGAAACTGTGCAGTAGAGAAACCTTTCTCTTAACCAAGTGGTCAAGGCCAGCCTCACCCCTCACACCACCAAGAACCCCATGATATAATCCACTGAGGACACAGCATTGTTCTGGCATGTTCTTGCCCCAGAAGTCTCAAGGATATTATGTAGAAAACATCAGACTGACTGACGTTCAACAAATGAACTAATCTGTGTGCCTCACAGGTGTCGGGGTCATGAAAGGCAAAGACTGAGGGGCCATCAAAGACCCAGGAGACTAGGGAAAAACAGCAGGAAGGCGCAGTCCAGAATGGCCTCCTGGAGCAGGAGGAGCCCCAGGGGGCACTGGTGAACTCCAAAATGCCATTAGTTAATAGTGTTTTGTCAATGTTGTGGGGTTTTCTTGTTTTTCTGGTTTTGGTTTTGTTAATTATGCTTAAGGTTATATAAGTTAGTGATAATAAGGGAAGCTGGGTGAGGGATATACAGAAACTCTGTGTACTACTTTTGCAACATTTCTGTAAGTCTAAAATTAGTTCAGGATAAAAAGTTTAAAAAGTAAATAAAAGTCCTACTGCCAAAAAAAAAAAAATCAGGTAGAACTTCAAGCTGGAAAATTACTGAGACAGAACCCAAGTCTAGAGCCATTCTTAGCTTCCAGTCCCTGGGTGAGGATTAGAGTCACATTTGAGGAGCAAGTCATAGTAGTGATTTACACTGAGCCTCCAGAGCCTTAAAATATCAAAAGCCAAACTGCCGGAGGAGTATAAGAGGTGTGCTAAGTAGGAAGTTCAGGTTCTGACAAAGGAGTCGAAGAAAAGGTGGAAAGGAGCCATGGAGTAAGAACATGAGCACAGACCGGGGGAAGGACAGTCCAACATTAGATTAAAATAATGCAGAGTCCATTCATTACATAAATTAAACTGGTGTGTCTAAATGAATTCCCGATATGCAAAGCTGCCTTTCCTTCTTTTGAGATTAGCTTAATCCTGTCATAGATTCTTCATTCCAAGCAGAAAATGGTGTTTGAAGAGTGAAGGCATGGGACCCTTCGCACAAACCTGACAGATTTGCTGCCACTTAGTCATTTGATTAGGGCCTTTGATAAGGGTTATGTTTCTTATGTATTAAACTAAAAACTTTTTTGCCTGAGGCTAGACTCATTCCTCTCTCTCTCTCTCTTTTTTAGTATAACTTACAAAACTCCTTTTCTTTGTTCCTTCACAGGAGTAACCTAAAATTTGCTCACTGTCTCCTTCAAAGAATTAATGTAATTTTGGTCATATCCAATCTATTTTAGAGAGAATCTATTCTGGATAAAATGTTTAGGGATTTAGCATAAAAAAAAAACTAGAATTGGAAAAAAATGATATAAGAAAGAGCCAAAAATACAATTCCAACAAGTCATTTTGAGAGACAGGAATTCACCAAGGAGAAAGGTTTCACCTGCTAGTTTGTTATTGGGGATGAGTTAATTCTGAACCACTCCCAAAAGTTGGAATAACAGTGATTCAATACAGGGTGGTCTGGCCTAGTCTAGTCACTGAGCATTAATATATAAAAGACTAAAGAAAAAATTATATGCTCAGACTTGTTTTCTATTTTCGTACATAACAAAAATGGTAAATAATGCCAGTAGGACACTTGGGGGAAGCACCGAATGTCCTTGACAGGTGATACACAGACATACTGCGTAACTGATTCGATGACTCTAATGAGTTGAACCACAGTCCAAATCTCATGAACCTGTGAAATGATCTTTCTCCCTGAATTCTGCAAAGGTATCAAAATTTACTATTTGGAATGCCAAAGAAAATTTAAAATTAAAAGAGAGAAAGTTAGGGACAACTTTAGCATTGACCTTTGTTAAATAAAATCTCATTCAGACAAGACCACAAATGATTTTTAATGAATCAGTAAAAGAGCCCTCATTCTAAATTTCAGGACTTTTACCATCAAACTTAGATCTCATTACTTTAGGTAAAGGATAAGTCACGGCTGCTTTGCTCAGCTGTTTAGCCTTGGCGTCTGGAATCATTGAGGTAAAATATGATGAAAGTTCATATTGATTCAGAGTTTTGCTATTTGCTTTTTGTAAAGTAGAGATTTGTATCCATGTGGACCTAACCACTGACAGATCAATTGCTGACAGCTTCCTTATTTTGTGCTTAACGCGTAATATAGCAGTGAGAGCCTAGATAAAGAAAAAATGGAGTTTTGTTTATGTCCTTTTTTTCAATGCAGTTTCTCATTTCCAGTTCCATATTCTTAGACATCATGGCTTTACCCAAGCAATTCTTCTCCTCAGCTTTGTAGATATAGCAATATTTCCTGTACGTTCAGGGCTTTACTTTGTTTCATGAGAAAGATCTCAAATTTTTTTATGCTGTATGAGAAGTGACATTTGTAGCACTCCTGAGTGAACTAAGATGATCGTACCTATAGACAAGGAATCTTCTCAAAGCACAACACTTGAGTGATGTCTGTGTTCTCTGAGAGAGGAGTGAAGAGCTGGGAACCTAGGAGCACGTCTGAGAGTGTCCCTGGAGCACATTTTGCATGCCTGGCAGAGCTAGTTGAGTAAGAAAGGACATAGAACCTGGATGGTAACACTGGTAATGGAGAGGAGGAGGACGGGGAGGAAAGGATGGTGATTGGCAGCATCAGCTCCCATTGTTGAGCACTTAATATGTTAAGTACTTTCTATACATCCAAGCTGAACTGCCCCTGCCACTTAAATGTTATCTACATAGTCCCATCACTTTTCTGGATAGTACTGAGTCTGCAGAGTGATCCATATTTAAACCACCCATTGTTAGGCTTCCCTGGTGGCACTGGGGTTCAGCACTGCACTGTGGGACTTATGCAGCTACTGCCACGCTAGCGTTCAATCCCCATCCAGGGAGGAGACCCACATGGCACAGCAGACCTCTCCTGTCTTGCCTGCTGCTCCCCTCAGCAGTATATTTCAGTTCATCTGCCTGTTCTGCTCCCCACTCTGCCTCTGGTGAATCCTCACCTCACCCCCACCTCTGGCCTGAAACCCAGCTCTTGTAAGCATAAATAAATAAAACTTAAAAAAAATAAATAAACCACACATTGCTCTTGCAACCAGAAGGTATAGAGCAAGCTCTGTGCAAATTCAAACAAAAAACTTAAAACTCCAAGTTCTTGTCAGATAACCCCAACCCCAAATGATATTAAAACTCATACATTTTTTGAAGTTCTTTGAAGTTAAGACCTACATTTTACAAATATCTCACTTGTTTCCTTCCTCTTGTTTTCTGATTCTGTGTGCTCAGAAAACATATAATATTTAAATCTGGATTATTTTATTTTTCATATACTATAACTATAATTTAAAAAGTGATAACTTATAAGGACACCATATGCTTATAAAGCATAACATGAATTTTCTCTGATTATTCCTAGTGCTTTGTTATGTGATCAGACTTCTGTACTGTGCCATGCTGAATAATTATCAGGAAAGTTAACATAAATCTTTACTCTCATGCTTGCTTCCTATTTCTAATAATCTGAAGGGAAAACTCAATTTGTATTAGTAAGTTTGTTATCATGTATACAATACAGAAATATAATGTCAAATTTCTCATCTTAGATAAATCAGGCAGTTTCTGAGTGAGCAGGTTTTGTTTTCATTTTAAAAGATTGAGGAGTCAGGAGACAGAGGACAGTGTTAGAGAATAATTGCATAACAGCCATGGCCATTGCTCTTGCTAAGGATAAGCCTGTTTGCACTTTCATCTTTCCCTTGTAGGTGGTTGCCTATCACTATTGCCAAGCAGATAATGCCTATACCTGTCTGGTGCCGGAGTTTGTCCACAATGTTGCTGCCCTGCTGTGCCGCTCACCTCAGCTGGGAGCCTACCGCGAGCAGCTGCTGCGGGAGCCTCACCTGCAGAGCATGCTGAGCCTTCGGTCCTGTGTCCAGGACCCCATGGCCTCCTTTCGGAGAGGAGTCCTGGAGCCCCTGGAGAATCTCCACAAAGGTAAAGGAGGAAAGGTGCAAAGAAGGTGGAAAGTGGAGGCTCTAGAACCCACATTCTCCTGGGGTGTGCTGGAAAAAATAATTATTTTCATCACCGTGCCAAGACTAACTGTTCCCGAGCTAATGTCCTACAGGATACAGCTAACAGATAAAAGATTTTACTTGCAAAAATATAAAAATCCCTGCAGGAACTGCTGCTTCCTCCATTCTCATTCTCATTTCCAAATATAGCATATTTTCCTTGTACTAAAGATAGCACAGCTTCCAGTCCTTTCTGTGGAGTTCCAATAAGTCAGTAAAGTTACAACCCCAGTTCTGTGTTGAAGTGTCCCTATGGTTAGCAATCTCCTTCATTACATTTGATATTTTTTCTTCATCAGTTCAAGTGAAATGAAATGGCATATCTGTGGTTGCATAACCCTATATATGTACTAAAATACCTGTATGTATTTAAATATATATGTCCACTACATATATTTAAAAGGTACACAGGTATTTTTGAGGAGAAACAAAAAAGTCGAATCCGTGTCCCTCTCACACCTTCCCTCTCTGTTGCTGCTGTTGGCTGTGACCGACGTGCCCCCTGTCCCCCTCACCAGTCTCTCCACCTCACCTCTTTTGTGAAGTTTTGTCAGTGCTTAAAATCCAAAGAAACAACTGAAATGCTTAATTAAAAGCCAAAGAAACAACTGGAGTAAACATGCAGTTCCTAAGCAAACCTGTTTATTTCTGAGAGACTTATGGATCTTTCTTGAAGGTTTTGGAGGTCCTCCTAAGAAAAAGTGATGATAACTTCCCTTCTGACTACCATCTTCAGTTACTTCAACCTCCATGCTGGTTACCTGGATTTCAGAGCTTCTCTTCTCAGTTCTGATGCCCTCCCTCTGTCTGCACATCTGCCAGCTATTTTTACCATGTCCTAGACATTTTTAAAACTTGGAATTTCTCCACAAGTATTTTAAGCATATTTTCTGTACATTCAGTCAATTTCTAAATCCTGTTAATTCTGCCTTCATAATGTTTCTTACATCCATTCCTCCTATTATCATCCCAAAGGCTCTGCACCCAGCACATTATATCTGTATTATTTCCCTCCCTGGTTTCTGGGTTAGAGTTTCTTTTACATTGTTGCACATTTAGAAAATTTGTGTGGCATGCCGAGATTAAAAGAGTCACAACTCTTCAAAACTGGACCTGACTGGTCTGAAGCTGCATCATGTTGAGCCTAGTGTCTAGGAGGCTAAAGGGGTTCATTTTTTAGCACATCTATAACCCGTGCAGCACACCTGGGTAAACTCTGCCCCAGTCTGTCTTGTTTTCAGTTAAAGCTAAAGTTTCATAAAGCATTGCTTTTGGAGAGGTTCAAAAATCTCTAATAACTACCTATTATTGCTGAATTAACTTCCAGCTCCTTAATCTAGCATTTAAGATACTGGATGGTCTATGTTCCGGGGTTATTGTCTCTTGCCCTTATGTACCCTGTGTTTACATATAAACTAAAATGCTCACTAGTCCCGTTAATGCACTTTTCATACATTCACTCATTGTTTCATCCTTTTGCTGTACCTTCTCCTCAGTTCTCTGCCTGTCAGAATCCTACCCATCTTTGAAGAACCAACTCAAATGCCTCCTCATTCCTGAAATAGCCTCTGGTCCACACACCCTTCTCTAGTGAGAGGCAGTGTTCCTCACATTGACATTAAGGTTTTTTACACTTAGGGTACTCAGCACGTTGTTATAATACAGACTTAAAAATTTATTACTAACATTTCTTAAACATTTACCACTTATCAAATACCACACTTTATTTGTGCTTTATAGGAAATAGCTATTTCTGTATTTAACCCAACCACTTTGTCTGAATTGTATGCTATTGAAATGAGAAACCATTTTTATACTCAACTTTTACATTTCACCTTACTGTGAATGTAGCAGGCATTCCAGGAAATACGTTTTAAATATTATGTAAGTGAAGTTCATTCACATATAAGATCAGGAATTGATCTTTAAGGGATCTTTTAAGGGTTAGCCTTTAAGGGAGAAACTAATAATGATGATATGTCAGCTATACCTCTCTAAGTGATACAAGGAGTTACATCTTCTGACTAGTTCAAAGAGAAACTCCAAATGCTTGCAGACTCAGATTCTCGACCATGATCTGTGTTTGATAATTATAGATGTACCTGCTGCTCCTGTAGGTCTCCATCAGCAGCTTTAGATGTCCCTGGTGATAAATTTTTTTAAGCGAATCTAATTATTCCCCCTAAGTCTACAATAACTAAAGAATTTCTGTAAATCAATGAAAAGTAATCCAGTTTTAAAGTGAACAAAAGATTTCCATATTTCACCAAAGAAAAGATTTATGAATAGTCTACAAGCACAGGGATAGGTGTTTAACATCATTAATCATCAGCCACTTGCAAATTAAAATCACAGTGAGACACCACTTTACTCCCACTAGAATAGTTAAAACAGTCTAACATTTTTAAAGTTGATCATCAAATGCTGGTAAGGGTGTCAGCAAGCGGAACTCTCATACAGTGCCAGCAGGACTATTTGGCAATTCCTGATCCAGCTAAGTAAAATCTAACTTATGACCAAGCAAGTCTGTTTCTGTGGCATTGTCCAGAAGAAATGAAAACGTGTCTGCAAGAAGACTTACACAAGAATGTCTATAGCACCTCTTATTATAGACATCAAAAATTGGGAAGAACCCAGATGTCCATCAACAGAAGAAAGAATAAAAAAAAAAAATCAATCAGTCATTGGAATACTTCTTACTTATGAATAAAAGCAAACTAATAATAGGCACAATGAAATAAATGAATCTCAGAAACTTTATGTTAAACAAATGAAGCAAGTGTAGCCCATGGTGATGCAAACAGAACAGTTTCCTGTTGATGTCTGGCTTGAGGGAACAGTCTGGAGTGCTGGACACCTAAACTGTGTCAGTTTTCAAGATGGAGAGTATTTTAAAGGTATATGAAATTTTCTTTACAGGAAGATTCAGTGGAAAACACTTCCGATTTAGCTTCAGAAGATGTATGTCAAATTATACAATTTTCTTTAAAAATGAGTGTCAGTATTTTTCACAATATTTTAAGGTTCTGCAAGAATAGTGACTGAAACAGACACACACACAGAACAAGTGAAAACGTTTTGAATTTCCTCAGTAAGCATTTTGTTTCAGCCACCAATATGAAATGAAAGGAGATGCTAATTTGTTATCATAATTAAGTGGAAAGTAATTCACAATTAATAAGCAGCTTTTCTGAACAGAAATATTATATGACATATGTCTTCTCACCTGCTGCTTCGCCATTAGCAGAACCTCATACCCTGGGAGCCAGTTCTGACTTCCATCCTAGCTGCCTCCTCTTCTGTTGCAATCTCTGTCATTTTTTCTCTCTCTGGCACCTGTGGAGTCTTAGAATAAGACCAATAAGGAAAACTCTTCAAGCATTTGTTAAGTATACATGTAAACGGGAGCAGTGAGAAGTCCCTGAGTGAATATGCAAGGGATTAAAAACAAGGCTAAAGGGCTTAGAAAACCTAAGAAGTACCATTTCTCTTGGGTAAATATTCTTTCCAGGAACTTGACAGCTAGAACAGTGACTCTTCAGTGCCAGTCCTTTCAAAGTTTCCATCAGTCCCTGACAAAATAAGAAAAACAAATAGCCTAGAATTTGTGTGGCTATAGATATAGATGTAGTTTCTCACATACTTGTATGTAAAGGTTGGATGGATTTGGGGCCTCCTACCTTTTTAATGTCAAAACATTTTGTATCCTATGAAATAATGTAATGGTGGATAGTTGTTGTTCTTTAAATGTGCTTATGTGGGGCCTCCCTGGTGGCACAGCCGGTTGAGCGCCGCACTGTGAAGCATCCGCGTCACAGCAGCATGAGTTCAATCAAGGTGACTCACATGGCACGGCAGACCTCTCCTGCCTCGCCCACTGCTGTCCTCAGCAATGTATTTCAGTCAATCTGCCTGTCTGCTCCCCACTCTGTCTCTGGTGCACCCTCTCACCTGCTGTGTGTCTGGCCTGAAACCCAGCTCTTGTATGCATAAACAAATAAATCTTTAAATGTTCTTATGTGGCAAAATATGAAGTAGCATTCCCATGTTGGTTGGTCACAGTTTCGTTTTTTAATTTTCACTTACTGTAAATCTTTGAAAGGCAACTGAGTTAGAATATGCATTTAAATAATCTTCAAAAGTTTGAAAATGAGCATACAGAGGGGTGCTTTTAAGACTGTTTGCATTTGAAAGGCAAAGTCTAAAACTCATTAAGCTTTCACCTCTGAATTTTATAAGGAAGGAACCTCATCATTTAGCAAAGGAAAAGGAATTTCTCATGGTTTTACAATATTGGTATCATTTGGAAATTCTTTGCATTTAATGTTCTGAATCATAAAAAAAATGCACTTGTAAATTAACATACTATGCTTATTCCTTAACAAATGAAATATTTTTTGACATCTCATTTCACCTGTGTTAATAGGTGACTTCTAAGTAACGCCTTCAAAAGAAGGTAATCTTTAAAAACCAAAAGTCAAGATTTAAAACAATGTAATTATCTTAAGTGGGACATGTATTTCTCTTAGAAAAAATATGTATAAAAAAACGATGTCTGCTCACTAATGGGATGAATAATATAATCTGGGAATTTATGCAGGTGAAAATATAATTTTATTAACAGTTGAGTTGTTTTGCTCAATATAATGATCAGATTGTAATTTAGAACATGTTCTTGATCTTTATGCTTGAGAATGTGTTTCCCCCCCCAAAAAAGAAATCTTTATCATCAGCCCCTTCTCCTCTTGAAAATCATGATTTTCCTTTGAAAGTACCTAGGTCAACTTGAAGGCCATGTCATTGCATGAGTCCTGCATTGGTGGAGACAGTGACAGTGTGCTGGAACATGTTAATAGCCATTTGGGAGTGTGGGTTCTGACCTGTAAGATGGGCAGGTTCCCCTGTTGTAAATCAGTATTCCTACAGGGGGTACTTCAGGCGACCAGCTGCATAACAGTTAACTCTGGAAAATACTGCAGTAGGCAATCCTGAGCCGACCTGCAGCCCCTGGCTGGGTAGGGGAGGCGCTCAGTGACAGCGTAGGTCTCTGATCCCCAAGCAGGGTGCAATTAGAACGTTCCTCTGTGGAAATTGAAGAAACAGTTATGCTTAAGGGAACCAAGGTCCCAAAATCAAAACTATAAGCGCCCCCAGCAGTGTGGGTAAATCCCAGTTCCTTCCAAGCAGCTCCCCTCTCTTCCTTAATTCTTTGGTGTCTCAAAAGGAGTAGGTATTTGCTTAGAAGGTTGTTTCATTAGTAACCATTATTGGCAATCAGAGCTAGATACAGTTCATTTCTCCTCCTAAAAAGTCACCAGAAAGTAATAGTTAAATCTTGTTTCCTAAAGTCCATAGACTTTTCCTTCTGCCCCAGGCCCTTCACCACGTCCCTCCTCAGACATGTCCCACCTCAGGCATCCAGGGGCTTCCTGCTCTCCTCCTCTGCCTTCCACCCTTCAGGTCTTACCAATAATAACTTTTACTTGCTGCACTTCATTTATACTAAAATGTCCATTCGACCTAAGGGCTTTTTGATCTCTATTTGTTCAGGTTAGTTCAAGAGTCAGTAAGTATTTCATGAGTGTGGAAGCCTGAAATTTCCTTAATTCTTCTTCACCCCAGGACTAAAGACAAGCTAAATGTGTCACATGGGATAGTGCACATTCCAGGGAGGGAAGTGGACACAGAAGTAGCAGAGACTTGTCTTTCACACACACACAACTGCTCCTAGGAAAATCACCAGTGGTTCTCTTTGAAGCTCCTTTAGGTTCAGCCTGGGAGTTGCTTCTTCTGTGATATCCTGGGACCCATGCTGCCTAATTCCAGGCCCTCTGTTGCTTGGGTTCCGTTGCTCTGCCTTCCTCCCTTCCTTCCCTCTGTACTTCCATATGCAGCTCTATATATTGCTTTGATTTCCACCTTTTTTAGAAATTGCCAAAGGAACATGGAATACCGTTCTCTATAATGCTATCAGATAGATTTTTTTTAAATTCTTTTCACCTTTTTCAAATATGAGAGGAAAACCTAATTTCTATGTGAAATTCTCA
Source organism: Galemys pyrenaicus (assembly GCA_019455555.1). NCBI lineage: Eukaryota > Metazoa > Chordata > Mammalia > Eulipotyphla > Talpidae > Galemys > Galemys pyrenaicus. The sequence goes on from JAGFMF010012271.1 coordinate 3,345,395, forward strand.
TAACTGTAATGCTCAGGCTGTCTCACAACTGACAACCTGGGGAAATAACACTGATACATACACTTCATATATGTTAGATATTTAACAAAAGCCCTTGCACCTGGTCAAAACCAAAATCAATTCATTAAATTAATTATTCAGTGTCTTTGTACTAAATTATGTACCCTGAGCACAAAGAGAACAAAGAAACCTTTTCTAATATTTATTTTCCAAAGAGATATGTAATCAAAGACCCAAAAAGAGCTCCCTCATCCAAGCGGTAATTGTTAAGTGATTTGTTTCTTTCTATCTCAGAGAGAAAAATCCCAGATGAAGATTTCATCATCTTAATTGATGGATTAAATGAAGCAGAATTTCACAAACCGGATTATGGGGATACAATTGTATCATTTCTGAGTAAAATGATTGGAAAATTTCCTTCCTGGCTCAAACTAATTGTAACAGTTAGGACCAGTTTACAGGTATGTGTTTGTTTGCTTTTGGACCATAAGTTGTTTCCCCTGGAGACTGCTTAAACTGAAAAAGATCTAGTTCCTGATGCCCTTAGTATGCCTTTATAAGCCTCTGTGTTGTCCTAGAGCATGAACAAGAGTAATTCTCAAAGACCACTCCTTGAGAGTAAGAGATCAGATCTAGAGAGAACATTATTCTCCTAACTTACGTTCCTGTTGCTCTGGATATGTGTTTGATAGTGTCCTTCAAAACAGCACGAAAAGAAAGATCCTTTTTCTGGACTTTGTCCTGAGGACAGTGGTAGAAGTGGTGTCCCTAATACTCTAAAATACTGTTTGACCTTGGTTTTGCATTTTCAGTCTTTTAATGCTATGCAAATTCCAGATCAATCGAGAATGGAATTTTATAGTTCCTTCCTCTGCTTTTATTTGAACAGCTTTTCCATAGCATGAAGGTAGACTTTGTGTTGTATGTGCCTTCCTCCAAGAAATATTGGCAATGTTACGGGATTAAATTCAGTAGAACAGGAAGATGAGTTTTTCCATTATCTTCTCTGCTCACTCACTGGTCACTTAATGACCTAGCAGAAGGACTCTGATGGAGCACTGAGCTTGCAGAGATCTACGCGCTGTGGATCAGCAACTCCATCTTCCTTCATTCTCGTTGTAACTGAGATGGTATCTCCTATTCTTTACATATTCACACTTGGCTTGGAACAGAGCTTCTAAGTTTTTTTTCCCTAAACCATTACCTCTTGTGATGAACATTAAAATCTCACACATTATGTACCCATTTCACATTTTGATGCCGCCCCCCTCATAACAATTGCTAATGCACAGAAAATAATCTTAGTTCCCTCATTTCCTTTCTCCCAGGCACTAATCCTATATACTGACCAAAGATCAGAAACTATACTTCAATCCTAGTCATCCCCCTACAGACGTTTTTTATTAATCTCAAAGTAATTTGAGTGAAAGACTGTGGATGGATCTATGTAAGTGCATCTGTAAAACTAAAATGATATAGCTACCACTGTTTATCAGTAGCTTGATTAAAGATGAAGGATAAATAGAAGTTCCTGTAACACAGTCTGTGACTAGTTTTGTTAAATGTTTGCTTAGCCATGTCCTCATGCATATTTTCACATGTGCAATCTCACAAGATTAGCAGGCAAATTACTTTAGTTTTTCAGTCATGCTAAAGAACAGGAAGAGTACTGGACAAGAGTAAAAGACCACATTTCTGTGTCTTCATAGATCAAGACCTGCTACAATAACTTCCCAAACACTTCACTCCAAGGGTTTTAAAAAATGTTTGATTCATCTTTGACAGTACAATAATATGTAAGTCCTTTAAAAAATGAGCCCTCATATTTTACCATTATTTCCCCAGCACCTCTAAGTATGTCAGATACCAGTCTCACATCTAAGACTACACAACACTGAACAAGATAGACAATATCCCTGCCTTCATAAACCTCATATTGTAGTGAGGAGCACAAACAACACATAAGCAAAAAAGTGTAGACATATTAAAATTTTAGGTAGCATTAAGTGCTGTGAAGACCAGTGAAATAGGGTAAAGGGGTAAGTGGGGCTGAAGGTATTTTAAATAGGGTGGATAGGAAAGCCCTCTCCAAGGACTATAAAGTTCTGAGATCTGATTGCCTTTTTAGAGGATTTCTTTGGCAGCTGTGTTGAAAATAAAATGTAGTAGAGGGTCAAGAACAGAAGCATAAGTACAGGTGAAGGGTGGTGGATGGTGACTCAGAGTTGATTGTAGTGAAGCTCCTGGGAAGCGGTCATACTCTGGACTTATTTTGAAGGAGACTCAAAAGGACTCGATAATGGCTGAATGTAGGTGTGAGCAAAAGAAAGGATTCAAGAATGAATCGTGGTTTGGGGGAGCAATTGATAAATGCTTGTTTATGGAGAAGAGAAAGACCACAGATACCACCTGCAGTTTGGTGGTAGGGTTGGTGGTGATACCATTTATTGATATTGGAAGGTTTTGTAGTTGAGGGGAGGGGAAATTTAGTTGTCTGATGCGATGAAATTAGTTTGTCTATAAAACATCCAAGTGTAAATATTGACTAGACAGAGATGTAAGATCTGAACTCAGGAGAGAAGAATAAGCAGAAACATAAAGTTAGCTTTCATCTGCATGTGGACGAAACCATGGGACAAAGTTAATGGTTCTAAAATGTGAAAGAGGTGAAATGAGAGAAAAGAATGGAGACCTGAGCCCTGGATAGAATGAGAGATGAAAGGGAAACTAGCACAAAGGAGCAGGAAGGAGTAGCCATTGAGCCAAGAGGAAGATGCAGGGACATCAGGAAGAAAGATGTGACCTCCAGTGTTAGGGCCTGCTGAGAGGTTGAGGAGGATGAGGACTGAAGCAAGATGAAGGTCACAAGTAACCTTCACAGGAACCTTTTCAGTGAGGTGGTGGGGTTGAAGCCTGATTGCAGCAGATGGAGGGAAGGTGGGGAAGGGAGGAATCAGATAGTAAGTAGAGAAAACCTTTCAGTGCAACTTTGCTAAAAATGGCAACCAAGATCTAGGACAGTAGCTGGAAGGAATTGTCTGCTGATCCAGTAGAGAAGAAATTGATGCAGGAGAGGGAATGGTACTTCCAGGAGCAACGTCCATAAACAGATATGAAGAGATGGAATCAAGGGTACAAGAGACACCACAAAGCTCTGTCAGTATAATTTCTCTATACAGGCATATACAGGATATAATTCTGAACAGATCACTAAGGTACCGCCTACTATTCAGTGTTCTCTGGGCTAAGGCATAACCGTAAGTCCTACATTAAAATAAAGCCATTTACTTGGAGGGTTAGAAAGCCACATTTTCATGTGGCATTCTTTGCGTCTCTAACCTTTCTCTTACTGAGTTGTACTTTAACATTGTGCCGTTATTTACCCTGAGAAAAGTTATAACAAAAGAGTTATATGAAACTCCATTGTCTATTTTAGAGATATTATTTAGAATATTACCAATCCTTCCCAAGATACCTTTTGTTAAGACCCATTAAAAGTTATTTTCATTCTCAATATTAGGAAAAGTTGTGACCCTCCTGTGCAGCTCATTGTTTTAATCGGTGGATTCTAATTCTTGGTTATAGTTCCCTCTTTTCCTCGGCTGCTCTGAAGTTTAGGCTGTTTGTGGAACCTCCTAGTTTATCAAAAGAGTTAGGGGAAACTGAAGGTCTTTCTGTCTCTCTCTCTCTCTATCTGTTTTAGGAGATTACCAAGCTGCTGCCTTTCCATAGGATATTTTTGGATCGCCTAGAAGAGAATGAAGCCATAGACCAGGACCTGCAGGCTTACATCCTGCACCGGATACACAGCAGCTCAGAGATCCAGAATAACATTTCACTTAATGGCAAAATGGACAATACTACATTTGGCAAACTCAGTTCTCACCTCAAGACTCTCAGTCAAGGGTCCTACCTATACCTGAAACTCACATTTGACCTCATAGAGAAAGGCTACCTAGTATTAAAGAGCTCTAGCTACAAAGTAGTTCCTGTCTCGCTCTCTGAGGTCTACCTTCTCCAGTGCAACATGAAGTTTCCAACCCAGTCTTCCTTTGACCGGGTGATGCCTCTCCTGAACGTGGCAGTGGCCTCTCTCCACCCACTGACTGATGAGCATATCTTCCAGGCCATCAATGCTGGCAGCATCGAAGGCACACTGGAGTGGGAGGATTTCCAGCAGAGAATGGAGAATCTCTCCATGTTCCTAATCAAGCGCAGAGACATGACCCGGATGTTTGTACATCCTTCTTTTCGAGAATGGCTTATCTGGAGAGAAGAAGGAGAGAAAACCAAGTTTCTCTGTGATCCCAGGTAAGCCAGAAGTACTGTAATAAGCAAGCCTGTTTTATATTTGTTGCCTGAAGTGTGAGTATCGAAAACAAGGAGAGGTGTTCATTTGGACATCACACATGAAGGGAATATCAGCCCTGTTCCTTCTCAAGATGAGGCTGTAATGAGGTCAACTCATTCTTGCACCAAGTCATTTCCTTAAGATATTTGAGGAATCTGTGTAGATATTTATACTGTTCCCCTACAGTCCTGTATTTTCCTAAATAATTTTCTCTGCCCCCACTTAGGATCCCAGGCTATAATTAATTTAGCCACTTAACAGATTCCTCTGTGTTCTTCAGGTATGAAGAAACATATGATGTGTTGTTCATCTCTTTGACTTAGGGCAGAACCATTGTAATCTGTCAGTGCCCTTTTAAAGCTACCAGTAACTGTCATTGAAGTTGCCAGTGAGTGACCCCATGAACACCTACTCCGTGGGCTTCACCCTGGAAAGCAGTGGAAAATACTTAAAGAAAGAAGCTGATTCAGCCACTCTACCTTTAGATAAATAAGATGTTGTTGTCCCTGTTTTACTATAAAAGTCTTAAGGTGCTTGCCCAGTGCCACTAAGTTAATAAATAGGTGGGAGAAAGGAAGAAGGACTAGAATAGGGGTGGCAGACATAAGTGTGCCCCCCCCTCTCCCCATCCTAGACCCACCCCAGCACTCTCCTGGTGAGCTCAACCTTAAGTATTTTTCTCACCTCAGTAAATGTGATGAGATGTGAAACTATTTCCCTTTCTCTTGGGTAGAACTTAGATCTTTAGCATCCTGCTAGGATGTGCACTCAACTCCATACCTCCTTTTTTTTTTTTTTTTTTTCATACCTCCTTTTTAAGAGAACTATTTCTTTAATAAAGTCAGTGGTTTTAAAAGTAGGTATATTGATTTCTGGGAAACAGATCAGACACCAACAACATAGCCAGCAAAAGCAGCTTATTCTAGCTAAAAAAGAAACAGACAGCTTCTGTGACTCACCCAGAGACTAACCCTCTCTGCCCATGCTGGGGCTGCACTGCTCTTGGTAGGGCTCTACTCCAGGCCTTACTACACAACACCACAGGGGTACGTGCTGCTCAGCCTGCTTCACACCAGCGCATTCGAAAGTGAGTTCTAGCTTCTGAGGAAGATATTAAGCCAGCAATGGATTTTGTGGTATTTTCCTTGAGATGGAAACTTTGAAGGAACTTGCTGCAGTAGAAAGAACATGAACTTTTGAGTCAGATTATCTGCATATAAAGCCTACCTTTTCTAGGAACTGTGACCTTTGGAAAGCCCCATAATGTTGCTGAGGCAGTCTTTTTATCTACATAAAAGGGATAATCGTTTCTAGAGCTATTGAGAATTAAGTGAGGGCATGTAGAAGAAGGCCTAGAATAGTACAGAGTACAAAGAAAGCATTCAGGGAATGTTCTTTTCCTCCCCTTTCTATGCAGTAATAGAACCTTCACCTACACCTTGACTGAATCCTGTGATAATTGAATAGGCAGCAACAGTCTCTGCTATTAGCAATTTGGGGCACAAGACTTAAGAAGAAAACAACAAAACTGAGTCTGAGCCTCTTCTGTGATATATATGGCATCCCCAAGAGGATTTTACTGTAACCCCTTTTTGTACTGCTGAGGATGCTTAACACCTACAGTTTGCAACTACATATTTTAAAAAGAGCCCAGTGTAGAGTTGCCTAATAAACACTTTGAAATAAGTCTCCTGAGAGACTTTCCTAGCTGATTTAGTCTCATCCTGGAACGTCTCAGAATTTAAAAGCTGAGGTCCAAAGCAGCCACACTTCCACGGCACTGACACTATTATACAGTGCAATCTCGGGGCGCCCAGAGGAGAAAATACAGTAGTTATGCAGCCATGCCATGGCGGTACAGTGTCAGTGTCTCAGCATGGTTTATTAACCAGGAGCATTTCTGCAACAGGCTGATGTGCTGGACAAGCGCAGACACGACTCACTACATCGCCTGTTCCCTGGTGATTGAGTAACATTCAGGGGTGCTGAGGGATCTTCTTTTATCACCTAATGGCAGAGAGTAAAAGAGTGAACAGAACCAGGACTCGGTAGAAAAGCTTCCTTACATCTCATTCTGTATCCACCTTCCACCCAGCACTGCCCCACATCAGCTTCGTTTCTAAAGTATTGATCTCAGAGCTTGAGGCCTCCTGGGTCAATGAGATGGAAATTCACTGAGAATTTAATGCTTTTGGCAAAGCCCAAGCCTTTCAAAGAAACTGGATGCAATTGCTTTCCATTTCAGGCGAATCTGATTAACAGACTCCCCAGGCAGGGTTTGTCTTTGTGACCTTCAGCCCCTGCTTCCTGCGCATGTCACTCTTCTCTGCTTTCTCTCTAGCTGGTTTCTAGAGCATCTAACACATTTCAGCAAACCATGGGAGGCCATTCAAGGCCTCTGAGACCACACTAGGCCAGTGCCTGACACACGTGTCTCTGAGGTGGGAACCTCTCTCTGACAGACCTTTCCTGGGCTCTCTGCGCTCTCTTGTTCTCTTGTCCTCTCTGAACTTGTTGGCCTTATTCGGGAATTAGACAGAGGAGAATATCTTACTAAAGCCAAAAAGCAGTTGATCTCCATCAGAAATAGGCCACCCAGGGAGGTACTTCTGCTAAGCTGGAGAGAGTCAGTAATCTGAGGATGCTGCTGGAAAGAGGAAGTAACAGCCAGAGGTCAGCACTGCAATTGAGCTAGTTTTCTTCATTTTAAACACCAGACTGCCTGTTGTCCCAGAATCATCCAGGCGGAGCACTGACATCCCAGAAAGAATGACCTGATGTTGCATAGACATTTAACTGTCACAGAAATGAATTACGTATAGGTGTCTTTTCCTGGCTCAGTAACGGTATGCCTGTGTTTATCAATCTCAGTCTCACTGTCATACTTCTGTCATACTCTGAAATTAATCTGCCCTATATTTTATTCCCTCAGGCACTGAGAGATCAGATTAACTCACTAATCCAATACACCAGTCTCTGCTATTATGTTAATGAGAGGGGTAGAAAGCCCATTTGAAACAACATGTTTGTTTTCAGTAAATTTTAAGTAAAACCTTTGAGAAGAGTAGTCACAGCCTTTGTTCCCCAACCTATTAGAGACAGAGACAGTTGAAATTTGAGGGTGATAAAATAGAAAGTTGGGGGCCACCAGCCTTGTGTTGTGCCCTTACTGTCTAGTACTTCTGTATGGCTTTGGGCTTGCCCTGATTGTATCTCCGCTTTTTTATTGTTTTCCTTTCCTCCCTTATTATGTCTTTGTTCATGGCTTCAAGACTCCCTTCCCAGAGATCACTTTTAGATCATCTCAGATCAGAGTTAGTCTCTGTTCTGGCTCTAAATCTGCTTTTCTTCCCATTCTTTTCTACCAAAGGGGAAGTCAGTTTTCTGACATGGTGATTTAGATATGTAATTTCCAGGGAGAGATTTTATTGATCTGTACTATTACTGGGGATCTGTCTTAATTTACCAGTACATTGTTTTCTTTATTATCTAATCCAGTTTCTAACTCACTATAGGCACCAAGGATAAATCAGAGGCTCGTATCTGAAATGCTACTCTAGTGATGCAAGGTCACAGTCTTGTTATATAATGCAAGGGAGAAACAACATGAACTCTCATGCTTAGCTTGGAATATGTTCATTTCACCTTCTGCCATACTCTGCATGAATGTCCTTCAACTTTACAAGTTTGTTTCCTCTTAACATAAATCTTGGGACCTGTTTCTGTTAATTATATAGCCAAACTGTTCCCACCTTTAAGACTCTTACTTCCAAAAGTGGGCAGCAATAACAATATTCTTTTTTTTTCCAAATCCAGATTAACTGGTAATCAGAAATTTTCTCCAACCCAGAATTGAGAGCTGTGTGTTCTTATAAAAAGTCATATGAAATTTTCTAATAAATATATAGAAAAATAGTTCTGTTGTGATAAGATGGAAAGAGATCATCATTATTAATAAATTATATAATACTATGTAAGGTTTTTTTTTTAAGATGGGGTGTAGGTAGTATAGCAAATAGTTGTTTTAAAAAATGGGGAGCAAGTGACTGAGGGAAATTTTTGATAGTATAAGTAGCATAGGAAATAGAAGCTAAATTTGTCCTGTTAATGAGTGTCTGAAACAGGACGGGCTGAATGAAAAGATGGGAATCCCACAGGCTTTCCTACGTTGTCAGACCAAGATGAATGGCACAGCAATCAGGAGTTACCACCAGCTTAGTAGGATATGACAGCACATCTTTTTAGGGAGTAGAGCAACTCACTCAGCTGTCTCTGGAGACTTTAAAAGCAAATAGATCTCCACATTTGGTAAAATCAACCCTAATCACCCTCTGGCCTCTCAGTGAGGACCCACAGCTGGGAGACAGGTATTTGTTGTCGCCGCCGGGAGTTGTGTCTACCACACATTTTGCTTATCCAACTCTGCTGACTAGTTAAAGCTGTCGCGTGGACAACTTCAGTCTCCTAACCGGTCCTTCCTTCAGTCCATCCTCTACCAACAGCCAAAGTGGTATTCTAGACATAAATCAGACCGCATGCCTTTTTCCTGAATATCCTGCAGTGACTACCTGTTGTCTTTAGACTAGAATCAAAGCCAGATTTTTCAAAGGGGCCTTCTGCCTACCTCTCTAACTCATTCACACTCCCTCTTATTCCCAGGTTTCTGGTTATATTCAGTCATCTGCAGTTCCTAGGATTTTCTAAGCTCTTTTCCTACACCTGGGCCTTTGTTTTCATCAGTTCCCTCCATCTGCAGAACACTTTCCTTAGGATATAACAGGTCGGGATCTCATTGTTCTTCACATTTCAGTTTAAATGCTACCTCTTCTGAGAGACTTCCAGTTGTCACCCTGTTGGAGCAAATCCCTCTCGATAGTATCACATCCACCATCTCCCTTCTGATGCTTATCAAGATTTTCTAACATTTACCATATGTGAATATTTGTTTAACATCCACTTTTTCCTTTCTGGATGTGAGTAAGCTCAGGAGGTCAGGAACCTCTCTGTCATGGTCACCTTGGCCTTCCTGAGGGCTAGCAGGGCATCTGGTACTCACTAAGTACTTTTTAAAATAATGAATTAACGAGTGAACAAAGTTTAGTGGGCCATACCCTTGGTTTACTACATCACCATGTGGCAAGGGTAAGGGAAGCTGTGCACATCAGCGGGCATGCAGGGAACATTTATTAAGTCTTATGTCCAAGGCGCTGTGTTAAGCTCTGCAGGGGATACAAATATAAATAAGATAGCTTTATCTACCAGATTTATAAGTTAGTGACTTTAACAGACACATTTACAATGAGCTATAATTCTAGGTGAAGTGCAGCACTGGAGGGGTAAACAGAGCTCAGGAACGTGGAGGAGGAAGAGAGACACCATCAGTCTTTCGAGCCCTGCTAGTGGTTCAGGCTGACAGCTCGGTAGAGACAGCTCTTCCACCTCAGGAAACCCTGCCAGCCGCCTTGCGTCCTTGATGTCGGCAGAGGAGCGGTGTCCATTTTCCTAGGGCCAGTGAAGCATTCACAGAACAGAAGGGCGGGAGAAAACTGTGAGGCCAGGTGGGAGAAAACAGGCACAATGCTGTCCAAATTATATGTCTGAAAAGAAGTGATGCTATTGCGCCCTTTCTGTGCACTCACAGGCTGTCGTGTACAGCTTATCTCGGGCTTGCTCACGTCCATGTCCAGTATGAAGTAGTGGGACAGGCTGCCTGGAATTGTATTTTATATTCAGATTTCCTGAGAAAGTCAAAGAAAGAACGTACCAAAGTGGTATGATAGACTGAAGATGGAGGTGAGTATTTGCAAGGAAGTGTGGGTATCATTTTCTAGGATTGAGAGCAGCAAGGATACTATCAGGCAGCAGCCACCAAAGTTTAACTGCAGTCAGGTTTTTCAGACAGGAGGTAAAAAAGATCAGGATCATCAGGCCATGCTCAAAATTTGAGTCATAACCACACTTACTTCACAGTCAAATGGTGGCAACAGATACGCCTCAAATTCAAGGCTGAAATGGGCAGTGAAATGCAAAGCAGATCTGGAAATCCTTGTGTTGCTCTTCCTCAAGCCCATCTGTGCTTAGTGTTAGTCACTCATGAAGCTTCACTACATTTCTGCTCTGTACCAGGGGCTATGCCAGGCACTAGAGAAACTTGGTAGAATGAGCCACCCAGGGCACTAACGCCATTCCCTACTAAACACAAGTCAGACACTTGGCAGCCAACAGTGCAACAGCACAAATTATAAGAGGGGCCTGGACAGAGGTGACCTTCCCGTTCAGCCTTGAAAGACGAGATGATTCCATTAACCAGCAGTGGATGGGAGAGCACTGTGTAGGCTGGGAAAGGTAGCAGGGGCAGCAGAGGGGACTGTGAGAATCTGGGGGACCCTTGGGGAATTGTGAGATATGATTAGAGAATCATACGCATGCTCAAAAAGAATGGTAAAAAGTGTCACTAGGAAAAACTCTTCAATGCTATGTTTGAGAATACAGCATTCATTCTGTAAATAATGAGATGTCTCTAATATTTTGAGGCAACAACAATCAGATAACTGTGATGCCATGAAAAATAGCTCTGACCAGTGGGGTATGGAAAGTGGATTGAAGAAGAGAGACTGAGGTAGGGACACTAGTCATGAGGTCCTTAGCAGCAGTCTAGGCAAAAGGTGCCACAGCCCGTGAGGTGAGGCTCGGCAGCAGGGTATGTGCGGGAAAGACATTTTGGAGGTGTTCAGAAGCACTTGGTCTTGTGCATGTGTGGAAGGTAAGAGCAGAGGGGCCAGATCTCATCTTGAATGAAGAGGCATTGGGAAGCCAGCAGGACACTGCCTAGCAGAGGGGTCTGGCAGGAGCAAGGCAGGAGACAGAACAGGCTTAGAGATGTTTTGATGGGTCACTTCCAAGGAACAATGCATAGATATATTTAGAAATGGGACTCTGGAAAATAGGAAGAGAACACTCAAAGCTCAGGATTATGGATTTGGAAGTTAAGAACAAATAACTCAGTAAAAGGACTGAAAAAGGTCAGCCAAGTTAAGAGTATAAAGCAGGGAATTTAGAGGCACAAAACAGAATAGTTATATTTAAATGCTCAAAGAAAATAATAAGCCAAATGATCGTTATTTAAAAGGATAAAATTAGCGTTAGGAGGAGAAATGGAGAGTGAGATCATGAATGTCACAGGAGAAGGTTGCTCTAGGTGACTGTGAAGCACAGGGTGGCGGCTGCTTGGGTCCTATTAGCCAGGGCTCAGCTGGGTGGCCCCGCAGGGACATGGACACAGCGTCCCTGGCGAAGTAGGGGCATCTCAGTCAGGACTTTTGACCATAGGAGGAGCAGCTTCTGTAGGTGACCATCTCTCTCTGCCCCATAACTCTGGTCTCACTGGATCTCCATTAGCAGCCCCCACACTTCTCTGTCCTGTAAAAGCATCACACCGTAGCACCCTTTACTGCAGCCCACACCACAGGATCGATGAGGTCGCTCAGATGGCGCATGGTGCCTCCGGCGGCTTGACCATATCGCTGTAGCACACCCAAGCACACCGAGAGACTGTCACAACACCCACGGGGTGTTTCTCTGAGACACTGATGTGTCACATCTCACACTGGATTCCCAAAAACCAATGAACTCAGCGTGACTGCGTGCTGGTGACTATCACAGACCATCGGAGAAAGCGTCTGTGCTAGAGGTATCTGCGTCCACTTGTTCACACACTTCAGAGCTGGGATGGAAGCTTTGAGACTAGCCCCACCCTGGGACACTAAGTGAAAGCTCTCAGGAAAGCAGACAGTGCAGGGTAAACCACCACTACCCACCTTGCAGACTGTCAGTGACAGGGAGGGGACAGTGGGGGGGTGTGATTCTTGCTTTAGAAGGGGAGTTTTTTTTTTTTCCCTCTAGAAACACTTCAACGCTGAGCTCTTGAGGTTTTGAGAAACAGTGACTGAGTAAAGGGAGCACCTCACTGCCCTGTAGCCCTCGTTGTCCAAGGGGGGCTATTGCGGCCTCTGGGAACCATGTAGAACGGCTTCTGATGCCCGCAAGTGAGGATGGCGGTGGGGTGCCCTCTGCTCTCCCGACGCTGCTTTCTCTGCCCATCTCAGAGTACAGTGGGTGCAGCGGGTCCTCCCATCGCGCTGCCCTGGGCTCCTGGAAAATATTACCGTCAGCATGATGTGCAGTGAAGCCACATCTGCCTCAGGGCAGTTGGTACCAACAGGCTAATTCCTCTGGCATGTTTCTAGTCACAGAAACACCACCAGATTTCTAAAGGCCAAAGCCACTTCAAGCAGTCAACAGTCATTTGTATTCATTCTTCTATCCACTTTCCAATCCCTGTCCCTGCAGCGCAGGACTCAAGGGCAACCAACTCCAGCAGGAAACACTTCTGGCACATCACACGCCCTCCCTGATGGGGACAGCCCTGGGGATGTGGGAGCACCAGGGAGCTCATGGACTTGGGGGTGTGCACACATGAGGACAGTGGCCCCCAGCAGGGGATCCATTTTTTTTCTTTTTTTCAATATTAAAGCAACATTGAATGAAACAATGTTATTCTAACACCAGCTGTCTGTTCAGGATGGAGAAGGGACAGTGCTGGGGAGAGTCTTGAATTCTGACTTGTGATTCAATTCCTAAAATATTTAAAATCAGTAAATCCTGAATGTAAGGGTTAATATCCTCCTGAAAACCTCTGGAAAGCTTGTGTTCCTCCTGTTAGCTTCTCCCCTGACCCGTGAAGGTAGTGAGCAACATATGGAGGGTAAGGCTTGGGTTAAAGCAGGGTACTGCTCTTCTCCCCGCAAGAGTAAAGTTCCATTTGAGCACACAGCCCTTTGCCATATGTTTAAAGTCACATGTGATAACTGTTCATCCCTGTAGAGTAGTTCCATGCTAGTCACTACAAAGGGCCTCCTGCTGAATGCATCTCTCATGGCTCTCCCATAGCCCTGACAGATAGCTGTCAGCAGCTCTGTCTTCCAGAGCAGCTGGATAACTTACCCAAGGTCGCAGAGCCTGCAAGTGACAGAGCCAGGATTTGAATAAAGATGTGTTGGATTTGGTTTCAGAAAGGAAGAGAGAACACTGTGAATGCAGGTGGGGAAATCTGCGAGGTGACTTTGAACCCCAGGGCCATCTCCTTGTGTAAGCCGTGAAGAGATCATTCTTCTGCCCTCACTACTGCCCCCCATTTTGTCTTCACAACCACCACATGTGAACCCACATTAAAGTTAACCTCAATGACCCGCATCTTCCAGGGTGAGGGAACAGTTGTGTTGAACCGCACCTGCAGTCCCAGCACACTGGCAGGAGCCACACTCTTTTTTTTACTACTCTCCCAAAGTGCCAGTTGGAAAATGTCCAAGTTTTAACAGCTGTTGGTTTTAATTATGTTAAGTTTGTACCATACAAATGGACCTCTTGTTCTTTATATTGGTTGACTTTTTTACACGAACGTGCCCAGAAATGAGAGCTGCATTTCTTTTTTTTTTTTTAAAGATTTATCTATTTATGCATACAAGCACAGGGGTACAGGCCAGAGGTGTGGGGGGGGTGAGAGGATTCACCACAGAGAGTGGGGAGCAGAACAGGCAGATCAACGGAAGTACACTGCTGAGGGGAGCAGCGGGCACAGCAGGAGAGGTCTGCTGCGCCACGTGGATCCCCTCCCTGACCGGCAGTAGGGATCAAACTCATGCTGCAGTGGCTGTAATGTGCTTCATAGTGCGTTGCTTAATCCACTGCGCCACCAGGGAGGCCCCGAGAGCTGCATTTCTAATCTCAACATGATGACAAAACTAGGTTTCTGCAGCCCCTGGGTGCTCATGCCAGCTCTTCCCTGTCCTTGCTCTGTCACCTGGGTCTGTTCTTCCACCTCACTGCATCTTGGTCAGTCTTCCACTGTAATGTGAGGACTGGTATTTCCTCCTGTACCTGCAGTGTAAGTGTTCGTGGGAATCTAAGAAAGTGTCCAAAGTATCTTGAAAACCATAATGTAGACTACAAGTGTAAGATGACATTAATCACTCATTCTGCAAACATGTGCTCCTGTTGTCTGCAGTTACAATGTGAAAAAAATATGGTTTCCATCCTCAAAGTCGTCTAGTGGGAAGGCCGGCGGCATGCAAAGAGACAGAGGAGCCTCTGTAGGAGGCCATGAGTTGGTGTGTACAGCACCCTCAGGGACAGAACCCGTGGGTCTGTCTGGGAGACCAGGGAAGAGAATTCCAGGCAAAGGGAAGGCATGTTGGAAACCCTAAAATAATTTAATCTGTCTGGAATTAAAGTGCAAAGAGGTAGAGAGACAAATAGATAAGGAACGAATTATGGGGTCTTTGAATCCCATGTTAAGGAGTTTAGATTATGAGTAGGAGGAAATATAAAGCCATTGATAAATTTTGAACAGAATTTTGGCCAGTGTAGTTTTTTGTCATGGGCCAGAAAGAAGATGGTGGAGAAAATAAAAGTTTTGTGATTGTCAAGTAGAGAAAGTATAAAGGGAGAGAAGAACAATTGCGAAGATTTATGGCTGTGTAAATGAGATCTTAAAGGGACTTAGTTTTGAGGGAAAGCTTTGACTTTGTCATTTGACAGTCCATTTAAAGTATTGTTTGAAGGCAGACAGTTAGAGAAGCAAGACAAGACCCCCTCCACCATCTCCACAGTAGAGATCTCGTCTTTCCAGCCACATGGAGGTGAGCGTTAAGGGGATTAAATGAGAGTGAGCTAGGGGAGAAGAAGAAATGGGAAATAAAGAAGTTATATCACTGAAGGAAATGAAGGAAAAAGTACCAGGCTGGTGTCAACAAAAGAGAAAGTCTCCGTAGGGCCTATGCTGGAAGGAAAACATAAAAAGATTAAAAAGATCAAAGGTGAAAAGAGAGCCAATGAAGAGGCTACTGGTGATCTTAGAGAATGGCCAGGCCAAAGAAATGCAGTTCAGGTGTGAGCGGATAAAAGAAAAATAGTAATAAATATAGACAAGTACAGTGGAAAGTTTTCAGATTGCAGGTTGGCACCATATTTTATCGGAAGGCTAAGGTACAAATGGAAATGCCGCACTTAATGTAAATTGCTATTAACCTTTGTGTCCTGAACATCAGAAGCTTTGAGTTCAATGACTGATCACGATCACTCCTTTATGAATAATGCACGTGCTTGTGCCCAAAAAGACATGAACTGCAGTTGCCACTTCCTCCTCTCCTTGCCCCGTATCGCTTGCTACTGCTCTCAGTGCTGATCTCCCAGCAGGCACTGCCACCCAGGGCGAGCTGAAATGCATGGTAGAGATTGTGAAGGTCTTACCAGGATTTCATGGTCATGGTAGTAGAATGAAAGCATGAGGGTAAAAAGTCAGTGCTGTTCTAACTTAAAATTCATTTCCTTTTCAGACATGAGTTTTTTGCCTTAATCCTGATAGTCATGGATTCTCACTAATGCCTGAATCGTAGATAGTGGATGAGAAGTCTGATTCAGTAGCTACAGTCACTATACACAGCCATGGCTGAGTCACTTGGGGCGGTTTTCTTACACCAAGGAGGCTACAGTAATCTCATTGTTAATAACTAGATAGGATTTTGAGGTCTTATATGAGGCACTGTATCCATGTTTCTCACTGTCTTCTAACTTACCTATACTCTGTTAAAATAGCCTGCAAAACTAACTGGACTTTCAAGGGATACATAACAGTTCAGTAGCAATTCTACATTTTGTGCATGTGAAATGCCCCTGGGCCTCAAATGTTCATGATGGTTCTGTGCAGGCTACAAGAATTACCATATGAGATGTCCCTTCACCTAAATAACTTCCTTCCCACTGTGGTTAATCCTATCCAGTCACATAAGGCGAGCTGATATCTACTAGAACTCAAGAATTCTGTGAAGCCAAAGATTGGAATGTGGTAGCGTTTGGTTTTTAAGGCTCATCAGAATCACGCCTCTTGGGGACGATTCTTGTGTCACATGGGAGCTGGCCCAGCCCCTGTTCTCTGAGTTCTTTACCAACCCTTAAAAAAGAAGAAAGAAGGAAGAATGTGTTTCTTTTCAGACTTTATAGTGAGGCATCTTCAAATACCAAGTCTGGCAGACTGATCAGTCTTGAATGGGAGAGAAAAATCATCCAATAGGCATTTGGGGTCTCCTTCCAGGGAAGTGTCGCCCACAAAAATTCACTTGCTGTTCTTCCTCTGATTAATTCATCAGACTTGAAACTGAGATAATGGTTTCATTTCCCTCATAATGACACCCCAGTGAAATGAGTAGAAGAGCTGTGTTACCAATGATACTAAGAAGCCTACTGACCAGGAGCAGAGAGACGGTTTTCGGCGTCCACAGTTCCCACAGACTGGAGCAGGTGTGGTGGGAAGGAAAAACACAAGCTGACCCGGCATCCTTCCTTCAGTGCCCAGTTCTCTTCTGAAGAATTTTATTGAAAATTTTTATATGTAATACACTATGGAGAATACATTGATAAATAACTCAGACTCTTTGTCACACATGTAAATGGAAATACAACCCTTTATACAGGTCTTACACACATGCACATACTTTCACACATATATTCACATTTAAGGGAGCATATCATGAGGATGCTTTGAGCCTGAAGAAGAGAAAACCCCAACTCAAATAGATTAAACAACCAAAAAAAAAAATGGACTGCTTCATGTCTCAAAAACCAAATGAGGCCAAAATGCTGCTGTAGGGTTCAGGCTGTTGTCCTCTTCTCTCTCAGTGTAGCCCTCCCTGGGCTCTCTTTGTGCTGCCTCACCACACACCTACAAGAGCTCCACACACATAAGGCACCACACAGAGGTAGAAAAAAAGGAAGTCTCTTTCATGAGCATATGGGGGTATTTTAACAAGGGATGCCCTTGGTGTCATAGAAGGGCAGGCATGTCATGGTGTGGTGAATGCTGTACAAGACCAGGTAAAGCCTAAAATGGTAGCACCAGAGAGAAAGCACTCCCCTCTCCCGAGTGTGGGATGGGAGCTGGGGGAGCCGAGAGGCTCATTAGGGAAGACTCCCTGGGGGAGGAGGCAGTTAATACCCTGGGGATAATTTGAGTTTGAGTTATTGACTGTGGGACCTCCCAGAGGAGAAATCTAGTTGGCAAGGCTGAGAAGTCTGTATACTAGAGGACTTGGGTGGTGGAGAGGGCCCTGAGGATGGCTGTTGCAGAGAAAACAGACTAGGACTGAAACCGATCCTGAGGAACACTGCCACTTAGGACAAGGGTGAGATGAGAGGAGCTGACAGAGACAGAAAATAAAACCGAAGATCTTTGCATACCATCTGTGTGTGGGCTGGGTGTAAGCCAACTCAAAATGACATTTTGTGATATTCACACATGCGATTTGAATAAAGGACTGGAAGAGCTAGGAGCCTCCCCATATTCCCCACTTGCCCCGTAGCCAGGAGCATATTGGGGGTCTGATAACAAGGGATGCCCTTGGTGTCGTAGAAGGGCAAGCACTTACAGTGTGATGAATGTGGTACGAGACCAGGTACAGCCTGCAGGGGTAGCCATGGATAGGACGGAGCTGTGCTGGAGGTGCGGCTGACCGAATGCAGAGTGAGGCTAGTCACGTGGCTAAAATGAGCTGCTTTTTCTTTGCAGGAGTGGTCACACGTTACTTGCCTTCTGGTTTTCCCGCCAAGAGGGAAAACTAAACCGACAGCAGACCATCGAGCTGGGACACCACATCCTCAAAGCACATATTTTTAAGGTAATTGGAGGAGTGGGGAAGATTCTGTCCTTCCCTGTCCAGAAGGCTTTTGTCATCACTGGAGGTACCAAGCCACTGTTACTCCAGGTGGTTCCTGCTTTCTGAAATGATGTTATCACAGAGTTGGTCATCCCTAAAATACATGGCCTGTCCCTCCCCTTGGCCTTTGGAAAGAAAACCACATTTGTCTCTTCCCAGTTTAACAGATCGCTAGACGTCTGGGAAGTGTACACATACAGCCATGTAGGTAAGAAGCACACCTGTGTGTCCTTCACAGGTGACGTTCCACCACGTGACGGCCACCTGCTGGAGCAGCTAGCTACGGGTCTTCGTGATGACTTAAAAATCATGGAGAGCACTCACTCTTCATTTTCTTATAATCACTTTAGTGATGCTTTTAATGTTTCTGGTGCTGTGATTTTCAAGCTATTTATCTGGAAAGTAATTACAACCTTCCTTTGAGGTACTTCTCCCATCCTCTCTTCCAATTATAATCCCAGTTTTTCCTCCAGTAGTTGTAAAACTCCTACGATCTCTACAGCACCAGGTCCCCACCTCCCTCAGCATTCACAAGGCTGGGGGTACCTACCGGGGAGCACACAGTTCATCTGTTTGTGCAGGTATGATTCATCTGTTTATTCAACACTGCCTGAGGCCTTATATGCTGGCACTAGGGGTACAGAAACAAAAAGATACAGTTCCTAATCTCAGGGACTTTGTAGTTCTGATAATAGTTGTGGGGTAACGCACAGGAGTCAAGAAAAACATTTGTTCTTCTGATTTCTTAGCCCACGGTTCTCTGTTGTGTCTGCTGGCTCCAGTCCCTTCAGTCTCTTCGAGTGCTTTCCTTGCCTCGGGATTGAGAATCACAAGTATCTTTAATAGTTCTCCAGGTCGGACTTCCCCCAAGGATACCTTTAAAGATAAAACAGCTCTCTTCAGAGAGAAAGATGGCATTGAGGGCAGCGCTGAGAACCTCGTCAACCCTTCCAGTGCATAAGCACACAGCCAGGAAGCTTGTTCATCAGATGCACTGCAGTGACGGGCCCTTTGTTTGAATCATAAGTGTCTTGTCTAACAAATCACTGTACCAGAAATGACCTTACTAGTAGCAAGAAAATGAGACTGAAATAACAGGCAAGGTATCTCATTCCAATCTCAAGTGGTCTAAAAAATGTCTTCTCTTCCTACAAACTCCAAGACCATTTTCCTTCAGGGGAACGGAGAAGTGCATTTAGTATAAACATCACTTTAAGCACTGTGAGGCTCTAACATCACTGCCTCCTAGGATCAGATGAAAAGGAGTCCTTGTCTATTTGTATGAAGTGAGCACCACGTTAGCAAATAAATGCCAGGATGTTTCATTTAACCCAGTGTGATTTTGTCCAACACAGGAAGACAGTATAAGCCCTGCAGTCCCGTCGCTGACATGGTTCTGTCTCAGTTGCTGCACACAACAAGGCTGCCTGAGAGAAGGCTGGCTCTGCGTGTGCCCCAGGCCGAATACCCATGTGCATGGCTGTGGTGATGGCATGCCTGCCAGCTGGAGGGCGTAGACTTGGGCACTGTTTTTCCTGATGCTGCACTTTTCAGGGTCCTTGAAGTGCAGACCGATGCCCCTTGATAGGCATTAGCTCCTTCCAGACTTGCTGGAACTCTCAGTCTGCACCCGCTGGGTTGTGGAAAGGCACAGACAGACTAGTCAGCCCTTCCAGTCAGCGATGCCATCTATTCCAATTTACGGTTCTCTCCAAGAAATTTTAAATTTCCGTGATTTTATCTTTGTGAAACATTGCATTTGATGTCAATCGCTTTAAAAATTTAAGAAGGTTGGGGGTCTGTACTTTGGGCTATTTGGCAATTGATAGAGCCCTTTTTTAAAGAAACAGCTTTATTGGGGAATAACATATCATAAAATTCACCCATTGTAAACATATAAGTCAATAACTTTGTATTTACAGAGCTGAGTAACTATTAGTGCATCTCCATCACCTTAAAAATAAGCCTCATGCCGGGCCTCCCTGGTGGCGCAGTGGGTTAAGCAATGCACTATGAAGCAAACCGCCGCCACTGCAGCACTCTTCCGATCCCTGCTGCCGGCCAGGGAGGGGACCCACATGGTGCAGCAGACCTCTCCTGCCTCACCCACTGCTCCCCTCAGCAGTGTGTTTCAGTCAGTCTGCCTGTTCTGTTCCCGGCTGTTTTTGGTGAATCCTCTCACCTCCCTGGACTCTGGCCTGTACCCCAGCTCTTGTATGCATGAATAAATAAAATCTTTAAAAAAAAAAAAATAAGCCTCATGCCCACTTGAAACTGCTTCCCAGCATCACCACCACTCCCCGCCCCCTGGTCCCTGGCAGCCGCTCCTCTACTTTCTGCCTCACGGACCTTACTTTGTCAGCATTTCCTGTGTAGTGTGTGGTCTTCTGTGTCTGACTTCTTTCACGTAGCATCATGTTGTCAGGGTCCACACATGTCAGAGCAGGTGTCAGTCCTTGGTTCCTTTTTAGTGCCAAAAAGTATTCCATTGTGTGGCTGTGAACCACTCTGTTTACCAGGTGGCTGTCTGGGCAGCTCATACTTTGTGGCCGTCGTGATGCTGCTCTGAGCACTGGGGTACAGATTTTTCTGTCTTTGCGGTTTTTTGAAATGATATCAGCCATTTCAAAGTGGCATGTAGCAGGTTCACAGGTTAGTGTTTGGTTTTTGTGTGGACTTGCCTCCACATCTTTTAGAGACACACCTAGAGAAAGAGACTGCAGGCTCACCTGGCAACTCTGTGTAACATTTTGAGGAACTGCCCACCTGTTGCCAAAGCGGCTGCACCATTTTGCAGTCTTACCAACAATATATAAGGGTTCCAGCCTTTTCTCAAATCCTGGCCAACACTTGTTAGACATTATCTGTGCACCCATTTTAGTAGATGGGAAGTGGTATCTCATTGTGGTTTCCATTTATATTTCCCTAATGACCAGTGATATTGAGCACTTTTAATTCTTTCATAATCTTCTAACTGCCATTTAGATTTTTTTAATCTCTGAAAAGAAAGTAGAATGTGGTGAGAGATATTTCAGTCTCGTTTGTAGTATAGGGTGGTTTGCTGGGTTTAGTGTAACCCTTGGAAGGATTTTGCATTGCTCTTGAGATTAGCTCCCTAAATGCTACTCTCTAAAGTGTTCCATTAATTGGGTAAACCAGTAAAATTTATACCAATACAGAACTACTGACCAGCAAAAAGAGTGCTGTAAACTGGCCCTTAGAGGATAAGCATCAATCAAAAGGCCTGGGTCCAAGATAAACTCTGCCTCTTAAGCATCTGTTTGCTCATCTGTAAAATGGCAACAGTATTTAACTGTCAGAGCCATTATGAAGCTCCTAGATACAAGATACAGAGGAAACAGCACATTATAAAGCACATAGCTAACAAGGTTTTATGATCAAGTTATTAGCAATGATCATGTTCCTCGTAATTCCAGGTGGTACCATCTCCCTTTTGCTTCAGAGGTTCAAACCTTGCATCTTCCACACAGTGATCAGCAGATAGCGATCTATGGTTCATATAGTGTCCGTTGAAACCAGTTACCTCTGACAGTGAAACTCAAAAACAGCCAGAGGCAATACAGAAATGAATGGGTGAGGCTGTATTCCAGTAAAACACAATTTATAAAATCTGGTGGGAAGCCAAATTTGACCTCAAGCATGGTTTGCCGACCACTTCCCCACTATGAGAGGCGCCAGCCCCTGTGTGCCTTTTACTTACAGACCCGACACAGTCACATGGACGGTCAGATAGAGCAGCAGTAATCCACCTGAGACAGTTGGGCTTTTGACAGGTCGATCGCTAATGATATACGTGTACAGAATTTGTTTTAAAGAAACTCTTTGTATAAGCCCCAAGTTGGCTTTTGCCATGATCTTAGGATACTCGGGCCTTGCTAAGGTTTTTAAGAAAAGGTTGCTCTTGATTCTTAACATTTTCCCTGTTTTCTGAAAGTGTTCAAATAGACTGAGCAAGCTCACTACCAGCAGCTAAACTAGATGCTAACAAATATTTAACTGTATCACCATTTATCTCTGACAGGAGAGATCCCTTCTTGCCTGAGCCATAATTTTGGATATTGCAGAAAGAGAGACTTTGCCTAGTGTTATCCAAACCTGAAGTTCTCTTTAAGAATCTATCAGCTCAGAATTTAATTATGGTCTATTTTTGCCTACATCCTGCCTGGGAACGGGGTCCTGCCTGTCCCCTCTGTCAAGCTGAGTTTAACTAAGTGGAAACTATCCACCCATACTTCATAGGAGCGAAGGGTCAACCCCACCAAAGAGAAGTCAGTTGATACAAGTAAAACTAACGCTCCAAATCCTAGAGCCCGCTCTGTATTTCGGGCTCATTCCCTGTGTATTTGCTCTGCCTCACTGACGGGCGTTTACCAAGATCTATTCTTACTCCTTTTCCCAATTTTTTCCCGTCTAGCTCTTAACCAAGTCAACTATCTCAACAAACAGCCTGGTCTGTGAGTCACCAAAAAAATCAAACCCATTGAGTGTGATTAATTTTAACTAGTCTCCTCCTCTCACCAACAAGTCAGTCTTTTATCATCTTCAATTCTTACCATCTTCACTCTTCTTTAGCAGGGAGAAATGTCCCTTTTTGTTCTTAATTTTTTCATGAAATATTTCAAATATATAAAAGGAAAGCACAGATAATCAATTAATCAAATACTATCTACCAGATCTTACAAATGTTAAGGTTTTTCTGTTTGCTTCACATCTTTTTATTTTCATGAACAAAATGTAACACAGACATTTGAAACTCCTCGTGTATCCCCCTCTTAACCCATTTCTCTCCCTTCTCAGCAGTAATTTCTGTCCTAAAATAAGCATGTGTTCTTCTCATCCATATTGTGTCCTACAGGCATGTCATACACAGGCATGTGTTCTGTTCTCTTGAAACAGAGTAAGTCAAGCATAACATACCTGTAACATTAAATTGGTCCTTTACATTTTTAAGTGTTTTTAAAGCAGTTATAGTATGTGAACCCCAATTCATACAGAAACTATTCTATTTTTTTTTTGAGATATTCAAGGAAATTTGAACACCTTAAGTATTTGATATTACAAGTAGTCATTTATTTTAAGCATGACTTCATGTTAGACTATGCTTTTAAAAGAATTCTTATCTTTTAGAAGCACTTACTAGAATAAATAAAATAAATGTCATAAAATGTCTGGGATTTGCTTCAAATGTTCTATCACGGGGAAAGGGGAATATGGACAGGAGTGTAATAGCAATAAAACAAGGATACTGGGACTGCTGAAGTGAGATGAGGGCTCGTGGCAGGCTCTTTACACTGTTACTTATACCTTGGAACATGGGATTGAAATGTTCTGCAATAAAGAATGTTTAGTAAGTTTTATATCGTTTATAGATACACATGTCTGTGTATCTGTGCATGTTTGTCTATGCATAAAAAAGCTCTCAAATGATAAGCCCCGTGTTTGAATAGTAGCTGCCTCTTAGGATTGAGGTAGGAGGTTGGAGATACTTTTACTTTTAATACCATACCTTTTGACTTGATTTTTTAAACTAAATTTGTACGACCTTCATCACTCCAAAAACCTAAATACTAAGATCTATATACATACGGATATTCAGCATTAGAAGCTTCTGGACTTCCCTGCCCCCATATTTGAGTTGATCTTCATGTATATAAATCAGGAAAACAGAAAGAGTCTACTTTAACCATTTCTTGGAAATATAACCTTTAATCTAACACTTTAATGATTTAATTTCAGGCTGCATCAGATGGTTCCCCACAGGGGGAGAAAAATGCCTGTCAGGTGAAGCTTTTCAGATTGTTCATCAGTACAGCCTTACTCTGGCAGTGCTCTTCCTCCAGCCTGTCCACTAGTGAGAATTCCCTCACGGGACAGCTGCTTGACACTCTCTGCAGAGCCCACAGCTGCTGAGGGGAGGCCAGGCCCAGCATCACTTCATGTTCTAGTAGAGGAGCCTATTCCGTGAGCAACTCCATCTGTAGAGGCCCCTCTCCTGTATGCTAAGCATGCTAGGACCTCTAGCTGATTGGACATGAGTATTCTAGGCAGGTACAATCCACATTGCACAGAAAAAAACAACAATAAAATAGCAAATAGCTTAAGTTATAAAGAAGAAGACCTGCCAAGGTTCACTTTTTAGGACTCACACATTATTGTGGACAACTTCCTGCCTGAAGGATTTATGCTTTACCTCACAGCCAGGTATGACCCTCAGGAGAGTCTGACCCTCAGGAGCCTCTGAAAACAAATTATTCTAATTTCCTTTATGAGAAATTCAAAGGAGAGGGGCAAACACTGATGTGTGCAGTGGAGAAAATTTGTTGCAAAGACAATCATTTTAGGTCATTTTAGGGCGCAGTAGTCAGGGTGAAGGGTATTCACGAGCCTGAAGATTCTCAGCAGCTTCACACACACAGGGTTATTGTCCTCTTCCATCGCAGCAGAGTGCAGATGCCACAGACACCTTCCACATAGCAGTTCTGAAATAACCTAGGGCCTTGGCATCCTCCGTGGGAACATTACAAGGAGTGGAGAGGCACAGCGGAGATCTGGGCCAGGCCTGTGTGTGACATTTCCCTCTGCCCATGTTTCAGCAGCCAGAACTCAGATATATGTCCTACCTGACTGTAAAAGGAGGCTGGAAAATAGAGTTTTCGTGCATCCTCAGGAAAAAAGATGACAGTGATCATTGCATTCTATCTTTATGGTCAACTGAATTTAGGAAATTTATTCAAAGAGACTAATAGAAAAGGTATGCAGGGAGAGGACGATCACATGGAGATACAGGAGAAAAGAGAGGGATTAAGTAGATTTGTTGCCGGAGAACCCAAGGTAGATGACTTAGCTCATTCCTGCAGGGCTAATCTTTGTCCCCAGCAGTGGATTGGCCATGGAGGGCACAGATGTCATCACAGCGAGACTCACTCACTAGCACCACAAACCTGCAGACTGCAACCTGCCACCCAGGCACTCTTTAGCTGGGCTAGTTGTTTAACTGTCTCTCTGTCTCTTTTTCAGGGCTTGAGTAAAAAGGTCGGTGTGTCATCCTCCATCCTCCAAGGCCTCTGGATCTCCTACAGCACAGAAGGTCTTTCCATGGCCCTGGCATCCTTACGAAACCTCTACACTCCAAATATAAAGGTAAATGCACATGGATTACAGGTCGATCAGAAAGAATTAACAGTGGAAAAAATAAAATGAGGACGTTTAAAGCCATTTGCCTTTGACTTGCCTGAGACTGTCTCCTAATTAGTATCTTATTGATAATTTAATGTATTTTAAGCAATTATTTTACTCTGTGAATTGAAGATCAAAGCTATTGACTCTCCACCTCCGTACACTGACTCTTACTGGGTCAGGTCCTGCTGGTTCTGGGGAGTAACTCAGTCTCGGGGAGTCTTTGTTTGGGTAGCAGCTTTTCTGACCAGGAGTCCAGCACCACGGGTGACGTTTGCTCTAGTCCCTGAGAGTCTGCCTTTGGAATGGCAGAGAAAACAAATGAAGATGGTAAAACAAAGCAATTGCTAAATGCTACTAGACCCTATTGTGGGGTCCCAGGTGACTTAATAAAAGATACCTAAGAGGATGTGACTGATAATTGCTGATCATTGTTTCTATTTACTTTCTCATTCCTAGGTCAGCCGACTGCTGATTTTAGGAGGTGCCAACATTAATTACCGGACAGAGGTTTTAAATAATGCTCCAATTCTGTGTGTCCAGTCTCATCTTGGCTACACAGAAATGGTGGCCCTGCTGTTGGAGTTTGGGGCCAACGTGGATGCCTCTTCCGAGAGCGGCCTGACACCTCTGGGCTACGCAGCCGCAGCAGGCTACCTGAGCATCGTTGTGCTGCTGTGCAAGAAGCGGGCCAAGGTGAGGGGGGCCACCTCTGCTGCTTTCCTGTCTTCCCTTCGTCTTTCCTCCCACTGTACAGGTTTCCTGACCCCCCATGCCACCTCGTGGGCCCATGTAGAGGTTCCTGAACCCTGCAAGGGCAGATCAGAGGGAACACAGTCTGTGCACTTCCCAGTGTTTGCCCATCGCTGTTGCCAGGCCACACGGCATCTGGACACTGTTCTAAAACCTTTCAGAGGCACTTAAGAAACTGCACTTATCAGCAGCCACAAATAGTCCCTACCTGACAACCAAGAAATCCTCCACTGAGCTCATAGTGAGAGAGAAGTGGAGGAGCAGGGACGCTGCAGGGGGAGGCCGGGACTGGGGAAGCCCCACAGATTATAACCTTTCAGTGTAGAGAAGAAAGGTTAGCCATGGAGATAAGAACAGAGACTGCTTCCCCTGCAAAATTCTAGGGCCAAAAGGAGAGGAGGGAGGGAAGGAAAACAGTTTTTTAATAATTCACCACTAGAGATCTTGCTATACTGACAATATAAAATGAATTTTTTATCCTTATGGGGGAAAAAAGAATAGAGACCAGGCCCCCTAATCCTAGTCTTGAAGACCTCACTACAGAGGAATGGGGAGGTGATTCTGTTTGTACTCAGACTGACCGGAGGCACTCAGAACTGCTCCTCTTAGTACATGTCTGTCCTCTAAAAAGATTTCCCCAAAACCTGCTTGCTCTATAGTATCTCAAGCCACTGATACAAAAGAGCTCAGTTTCAAAATATTGCTGAAAAGAAAAATGTTTGTCTCAATGTAGGTCTCTGGGGGAAATTCTAACCTTGTGGTATATTGTCTTAGTCTTTAAAAAAAAAAAATTTAGGATTTTGGTGGTTTTGCGGAGAAATATAAAGAATAAGCCTGACCTTGTTTTGAGGTGTCTTACCAAGAAAGAAAGTGGGGTTCCTGAGACCCCTTTGAGAACTGGGACCTCAGTGAAATCGAGAGCCTTGGGTGTTCCTGAGACAAAGTGGGGGTCCAACATGCCCCGTTCATTTGAACGAACTCTAGAAACAGAATGATACCCTTGCTTTACCATATTACTGTCAGCTCAAATCCTCCTCTCAGCCAGATCTGCCCTGGTGCTCAGCCCAGGTTCTGTCTGCTTATGCTCCTCACGAGACCCTGTCACACCTCTCCCGCCTCCTGCATGGCCCCAGGGAGCTCACCTGCATGTGTCTTTCTCAGAGAAGGAGGTGCCTACCCACCACCCAAGGCAGTTGCCTCCATATTTTTGAATCCAGTAGTATTTCGTCAGTCTCTCTCACTCCATTTCCTTGTTTCCTAAATTCATAGTACCTTTACTCTAGTTTCTACACACCCATAAATTGTCTCCTCTAACCCCAAAAGAAACTTCGTCTCTCCTGCTAGCCAAAAGCTACCATCCTGTCTCTTCCCTTCCACTTCTCCAACTCGGTCCTAAGCATCATCCCCCTCTATAGCTCTGCTTCCTTTCCTTACCCTCGCACCGTCTGGCTCCTTTGGGAGAGAGATGAGGTATTAAAGTCATAAACTTTAAAATCAAACAAACGATCAGATCTTAATTCACACTTTCTACTGAGTCACTTAGCCTCTCTCCATCTCACTTTTTTTCCTCTATAAAAAGATTAATAGGGTCAGCATGAGAATTAAAAGCAGTAAAGCCTTTTTAAAAAGAAGATGAAGTCTCTTAATCTCCTGCAGTGCCTAGTAAATAATATCTTTTCAAAAAGAAGCAAGCCGCCCCAGCCTGTGGGCTCTCAACCACAGCTGCTCTCTTCAAAAGTCACTACCAAGTGCCATTCAGCAGAGAAGGTGACCTGCTCCTTCTCACCCCCTCAGCCTCTCTGCAGTATCGGCCACGACACTTCTCCAAACGTGATCCACTGTCCCGGTCTTCCTCCTGCCTGCCTGGCTGCCCTCCTCTCTCCTGAGACTCCTACCCTCTGTCCTCTGCCCCGCTCCTACTTTCCCACAATTTCGGCACTAAAGTGCTGAGAACACTAGCCAGTTACTTTTTTAGAAAGTTCTTCAGCTTTAGTTTCTCTGACATTTTCTCATCGTTAGATTGACTTTATGTAATTTTGGCAAGAATACCACGGACGTGGGGCGGCGCCTCACAAATGCAGCGCTTCAGGGGTTCATGATGTTGCTGTCTTAAGGCAGGCACATCTCTCACTCAGCTAAGGGGGCGTCTACCCAGTTTCTCAACTCGGTGGTCACTGCTTTTCCCTCAGTGATTAAAAAGTGTCTCTAGGGAGCCGCTTCAAGACCAGGCAGATTCCGTTTCTCATACTTTTGTCCACTGATTTCACAACACAGCAGTAATTCTTGCTGCAATAATTATTGTTTGATATCCACCTAATGGTGATTTTCTGTTTCCCTCATTCCTTCAACATTTATTATTTGAAAATCTGCTGTAAGGTAGAGCTTTCCCTTCCCCAAGTCCTCCCCAGTTTTTTCAGTTTTATGTATAGCATATGGATTCCTAGATATTTATTTTATGCTATGCCTTGTAATCCATTATTATTACTGCTATTACTTTGTTGCTAAGATTGTCCCATATGGCTATTGGGAGCTCCTTCAAGTTGGTTCCTGTACTTGTTCAATCCCCCACCCCATTATTTTATGAGGACCTCTTTTCTGGGACCACAGATGTTCCTAACTCATCTTTTAGTAGTATTGCCCCAACCCTGGAATCAAATGTTTCTTCAAGGAGCCAAGATTTCTTTTATTATCCCCTTAATTTTTGGAAATACATTTCTGAATGTGAAAATTCTCAATGACTCTTCATTACTACTGATTAAGATTCGGACCACTTAGCCCAGCATTCAAAAATATCCTTGGCCTCTTTCCCAAAAGTCCTTTCAACTTTGTAGTTTAAACTTCCCCTTCATGTACCCTAACTTCTAAAAACTAGAATTAATCATTTCTTATCTCAGTCACTTGGAATAGGCCTTTTCTTAGTCCATTTGGGCTTCTATAACAAAATGCCATAAACTGAGTGGCTTATAAACGACCTTATTTCCCACAGTTCTAGGGGCTGGGCCCCAGGGCAATGGTGCCAGCAGAGTCAGTATCTAGTGAGAGCCTCCTGGCCCCCAAACCTTCCCGCTGTGTCTGCATGTGGAAGAAACAGGGCAGTCAGGCTGTCCGAGGCCTCTTTATCAGGACTTGAGTCCCAGTCATGAGCACGGAGTCCTCTAGTAGGCCCACCTCTTAATACATCACCCTGGGAGTTAGAAAGCTAGCGTGTAATAACTTTCAGGGGCTGGGGAGAGAGGTCAGGTTCCCTCAGAACCATTCCTGATTCTGGCTGGGAATTTTTTCCTTCGGCTAAAACTTCATGCACGTTTACTTTCCTCTTGACATTGGTCACATCCGGCCTTGTTGACAGACTTCTGTCATGAGGGTCACATCTCCCCTAGGTTGCTGAGAAGTAATCTGTGCACTACCATTTCATCCACCTCCTTATCCTTTGGGGTGCCTTGCACACAGTAGACGGTCAGTGAGTTACGTGGGTGGCTGGATGGAACTGAAGTGCGGCAGAGCCAGATGCAGGCCTCACATCTAGCGCTGCAGCTGCTGCTGGACAGATGCCCGCCCACTTGCCAGGAGCAGCTGCTCAGTGAGGAGACTTGTGACCAGAGAGAGACGTCTGGTAGATCTTAGTCAGGCTCGCCCTTCAGCCTTACCTTGTAGCCAGCACTGCAGTTACAGACACTGCTACTAGCTAGAACTTAGCCTGGCACTGAGGTCCAAGTCCCGTAGCCATTTTGTCCAGATCGTTGAGATTCTGCACTCCCATTGGAAGAGAGAACTGGCTCTGCCAAAGCCTGGTGGTCACATGTGTGATTCATGATACATGAGATGTTTTGCTTCTTCAGAAGACCAAAAAGTGTGAGCTTCAAAATGGCTTTCTTTCCTTTCATGATTTCAAAGTCAGTTTTCTGTGCCAGCAGAGCTATAGGTCTCTCAGATCCTGGTCTGAAAAGAACTATTTGAGGATAAAAGAGACTGTACCTCGGGAAAACAAAGCTGGAGCTGGGAGTTTTGGGGTTTTGGTTTCCTTTGATTAAAAAACAGAAGGTCTAGCATTTTTGAAAAGAGCATCTCCCCAGATGGACATCTGCCAGTATTGTAGCCCAGGGTGATCCAGTCTGAGGAGGAGAGTCCCAAATTTTCTCAGAGACAGGGGCAGGGATGGGAAGATGTATCTTGGTGGCCCAGCCCCACTCAGTGGACTGGTGTGACTGAATGGGGAGCACAGCCCATGTCTTGCTCACACAATCTCCCCTGCCCTTCCCCTTAGGTGGATCACTTGGACAAGAATGGGCAGTGTGCTCTGGTCCATGCTGCACTGCGAGGCCACCTGGAGGTGGTCAAGTTCTTGATTCAGTGTGATTGGACCATGGCTGGCCAGCAGCAAGGGGTGTTCAAGAAGAGCCACGCCATCCAGCAGGCACTCATCGCTGCCGCCAGCATGGGTTACACCGAGGTAAGGAGGCAGCTGACAAGGTGTGGGTGGGTTGGTTGGTTTTTTTCATAGACATATTTAGGAAACCAAGAGAAAAGGGATTGCTTTACTACAAAATTACCAGCCCGATAAATGTGAATTAGCGTTTTGGCCCCTACTCTGAGAAACAGGGAGATTAAACTCCATGAATTCTCAATCCCCAGGTACCCTAGAACTCTGGGCCTAGAACGTGAGTGTCAGAAGGTATCTACTCCAATTCCTCCCCACCTCTCCACCCCAACTTGACAGGCAGTGACACTAAAGCACACAGGGATCATTTACTGACCTGTACTCACATGGGCAGGCAGGATGGAGGGGGCAGATCACAGCATTTGGAATCTCAGAAGGACCAGGTTGGGCCCCAGCCTTGCTACTCGTGAGCTCTGGATTTGAGCAGTTTATGTCTTCTCTTGGAACCTTAGTTGCCCATAAGTAAAGTAAGGCTAGCACATCCTTGTTAACAAGGCTGTTGTGACAGACACACTATACAAGTGGTGTTTTCACTAATGTATTTATTAGTGATAATACTAATGTAGTGACAAACTATATGGAATTGTAGATCCTAAGAAATGTTTTCATAGCTACTCTGGGGAAAGAAGAGGACTGGAGCAGGAGAGAAAGAGAAAGTAATGTGCCTAAATTTGTTTTAAATTCTACTGATATGAAGGACACAATTTACAAATAATAATGAAATACAAAATGCTCTTGATTAATGATTTTGGTGAATTTTGCAAAGTTTGTGACTGTACCTGTGTTCGTGCCTCAACAATGATTTGATAAGAGTTGCACCCCAACTTACTCTTTTCCCAACGATTTTAATAATAATCTGAAAAGTGATCTACAGTTAAGTCACTCTTCGTCCTCATACAAATAATATTTATTAAACTGAAACCTCTTTTCAGCTTTCGTACTAGATCAACCCCTGACTTGTAATGTCTGCCAAGTTCCAGGATATAAAGAAATACCCCTACCATGGCCAGTGTGACATCACAGTCTTAGCACCCTATTCTGTGATATCCCCACTGTACAGACACAGTGACTATAAATAACCTGAGGAGAGCCTGGGTAATAATAACATGTAGTTAAATCAGGAAATTATGAGGTTTTATATTTTTTGCCTTTGCTTTTAATGTAATGTACTTGTTGTCATTGAATCTTTAATAAACGTCTTTGTTTAACAACTGACTTGCAAAATTCCTGGAAATGCAGCAGCTGGCTTTCATGAGCTGGTACAAGTCTGCTTACCGTGTGTGGGACGCTTCAGTGGCTGCCACCCTGTCGACTGACCTGATCTGTCACTAAGCAAACATTGAGTAAAATTAAGAGTTTTTGTTACCTCTGGGAGGTTTGTGAACTCTCGTTACTGTCAAACTCCTGGGAACAGAGCTGTCATTTGCTACTTGTTAGCAGCCTCTGTACTTCTGAGAGGAAAACAGGAGCTAATTGCTCTGCTCTGAAGAAATATAGGCCCTTCGCTCTCTCCATATTTATTTACTGGTTTTTGTTTCTTGGTTTGTTTTGGTTAGTTACTTGCTTGGCTTTTTATTGAGAAGATGAGGGTTTACTTCTTTCACATAAATATGAAGAATAGGCAATTTTTTTATGACAGAGTATATGTAAGAAAAATTATGTTGAAGGGAAATTTGTAAACTCTGACAGTACAAATGCTCGTCACGGTAGCTTTGGGCTCTGACTTGTCTGTGTGCGAGAGAGTTCACAGCCCTGGGGCCATCCAGAGACCTTCCAGCCTCAGTCTCAGTAGAATTTTCCATCTGAAGTTTCAGCTGACACAACTTCTTGTTTCAGATTGTCTCCTACCTACTTGATCTTCCAGAAAAAGATGAAGAGGAAGTGGAGCGAGCACAGATCAACAGCTTCGACAGTCTCTGGGGAGAGACAGGTACTCTTCATGCACCTTCCTCTCCCCTTGTGACTGTGTTGTGTCCGGTGGAGACATCCTCCACCCTGATTTCTTTCTGGGCCATACCACTGGGGGGTTGTCTTGTGGCTTTTGTGTTGGAGACCAGTTGAGCCTAAGTAAGAAGCCAGACAATTTCCTTCTTTTGGTCCTTTGGATTCTCTGTGCCTTTCACACTAGAGTCTTCTTTCATACAAAACTTTCCCCTGCTTCTGTGTCCAGATATTTTTGAAAGACTCAAGTTTCCTTGCCACATGCCAAGCCAGAGAAGTTATGAGTTTCCCTTTTTTTTTAATGTGATCCTTGTAGCAATTAGGAGTAGACATTTTTCCCATCAAAATAATTCTTTCACCTGTGCTTGTAAACCAGAAGGTTCCATTTCTGTCCACACCTCTGACTTTACCAAATGGTACGGGGCAGATTGGTGTCTGACCTGCGTAGCCTGACACAGCAGGACAGAACTGCTGTCTACACCCAGGATGAAACTACCACCCTGAGAGGTGCCCACTCATGCAGTTCTTAGTGATCTGTGGAAAAGTGATTTTGCTTGGTACTTGCTTCACGAGCAACCGCCTCTTCAGTGAGGCCTCCTCAATGTGGATTCTTGTCTTTCCCCCACATCTGAACTGGACCATCTGGAGAAACATTAGAACCTTTTGTGTGCTGTTATGAACCTAGGACAAAGAAAAATGTAGTCTCTGCAGAGTCTCTGTAAAGACTCCCAGCAGAGTCTTCTCTGCCAGGAGAGGTTGACCAACGTTGGCCAATTAAGGGAGAATATTTTCACTAAATATGGTTATGTGTTTTGGATAGGGTCCAGGTGTTACTAAAAAATAAGGCACTTGAATTCATTTAAACTTTATAGTGATCATTTGAATTGTGAGGTTTCCATTTATGACAGAATCTTCTGTAGCTGTCACAGTTCCTTTAACATCGTGTAGAATGACCCAAACCTCAGGAATTTGCTTCTCAAACAATCCCTTGCTCTGGAAGAACCAAGGGAGCAGATGCTGGGGCAGCTGTAGCTTAAGAGCCCATGACAGATGAGAAGAAAATGTGCAGCTGGAAACAGCTGCTGTGTCTGGGACACCACCTTGAGGGAGCTTGGGGACAGATGAGGGGAAGTGACTGGCTGGCCAGGAGGCAGCTGTTCTGAGAACACACAGTGACCACGAGCTGCAGAAGGGACACATTGGCTTGCTCTCAGGTCAGCACGGCCCCGGGACAGGCCTCTCCAGGACAGGGCTCCCCAGCAGATGCCTGCAGCCCAGCTTACCCGCAGCCACTGGGGAGGGCAAAAGACAGTAGTGGCCCAGTGACGCTAATGGGGAGAGAGTGCAAGACAGACAGGCACGCGATGAACGTTCTAGTGCTGCACATTTCTCAAAAATGTTCAGGAAGGGTGCGAACGAAGTGGAACACTTATTTTTATTGATATGAATTTCTTACTAGAGTAAAACCTTATGGCCTCAGGACTTTTTCAATACTGCATGCTTTAAACTTGCAACAAATTTTGTTTCATTAGTATCATAGCTCAGGATTATCAGTTATCAAAGTGTCATGTTAATTTGCTGGTAATCAAAATCCTGTTGTAATTAACTTGATACTTATGTGAAATATTTTCAGCATGATAAACATGAAATGCTATCTAAACATGTCAGAACAAAATGCATTTGTAATGTAATTTATAAATCTAGAAAAAAATTTGACATCAGAAAAAAATTCTGGGAAGGAATATCTTTGCTATGTAAAAATGCCCCTACAACTCAAAATAGTACAGGACAGAGTATGAGATACTTTTCCTTCTAGGGTGATGGGTTTACTAAGTAGACATATTCTTTTCTAACTTATAGCGCATAATCATTTAAGATTTATAGTAACCCATTGAATTGTGGGGTTCTCTCCCATGGCAAGTCTTGGTGTGTTTCCCTTGTATAGGGAAGGAAGGCCTGTGGTAACAGGTTGCAGTCTTTTATCTGCTACTCTGGACTGATTGTGTTTCCAACAGTCTGTCACTTCCTCTATCAGATGTTAACACACACCACCACCTCTAAGAAGCCATGTAACTACTATTTCATGTGCCCCTGAAAAAAAAATCTGCCTATTAAAATGCTATGATTCTTTATTATTACATCAATTGCAAGATACATCTTGATTTCAGAGATGTTAAAATGTGAAGGAAAAAAGGTCCATCTTAAATCAGTGAACTCTAAATTAGCATAAAGAGGAATGCTAATTGAGGTATTGAATTTTCTAAAAACATACCACCAAGACACCCTGGTAGTTTTGTCCTCCTTTTGAAGCCTCTTTAACCTTCCACATAGCATCTTCCTACCACCAGCCTCAGCTCCTGGCTGAGCCTCTCCCCTCCCACAGGGTGCCACAGATTTCTTATGGAACAAGATAGAAGGAAAGCAATTAAGGTAACAGGATTGCTCATGGCTCCCACCTCTCCCTTGTCTGATAGCTTAGAGGACCCACACTGAAAGCTTCTAGCAATTCCAGAGAATCTGATCGTCCCATGGCTAGAAGAAGCCAGAGATCACAAAATAAACAAGATACCCTAACTCATGCCCTCATCACCCTTGGCCTAAGCTATTGCACTTGACCCCCATTTGATCTTCCTGTTCATCTCCCAGATATCAGCCAAAGTAATCTTTCTGAACCACAATCTGTTCATATAGCTTTCTTTTCTTTGTTTTTTAATTGTGGTAACAGTGATTTACAACACTATATATGATTTTTTTTAAAGATTTATTTATTTATGCATACAAGCACTGGGGTACAGGCCAGAGGTGCGGGAGGTGAGAGGATTCACCACAGAGAGCGGGGAGCAGAACAGGTAGACTGACTGAAACACATTGCTGAGGGGAGCAGCGGGCGAGGCAGGAGAGGTCTGCCACACCATGTGGATCCCCTCCCTGGCTGGCAGCAGGGATCGAACTCGTGCTGCAGTGGCTGAGGTTTGCTTCATAGTGCATTGCTTAACCTACTGCGCCACCAGGGAGGCCCACTATATATGATTTAGAAGGTTAGTATAACCCAACCCCCTTCAGGTGTGGTTACTGCACCACCCCCACCACCACACCCATTTTCGGTTGTGCCCTCCACCCCCTCCCTATTTGGGCCACCTGCCTGTTCACCACCCTTCACAGACCACCTGAAGAATAAGTTCTTAATGAATACAAAAAGACCAGTCATGCTGTCCAGCTTCTGTGCCTCCTGTCATCTCTGGTAACCACAGTTTCAAAAACTGTCTATTTCCTAGCCCTGTGACCGGCACACTTCCCTCTTGTTCTTCGTGCCTATAAGATTTCCTGTTTCTCTTCCACCATCTAATGCAGGTTGTCTTCTCTTCCTGGATACCTTCTTAGACATTTTTCCCTCTCTGCCACCCACCTAAACCTCTAGGGACTTAATCTCTGCTGTGCTTCTCACCCTGTATACGAACATGTTTATTTGGCTCTTCTTACTTAACTATAAGTTCCTTGAGAGCAGACAGTGTCTGACAAGTAGCACAATAAATGTTTAACTAATGTTGTTCTGCATAACAGCAATCATTTTTGTCTCCCAACCACCTCCTCACTGCTCTTACATGACCCATCTGTACTGAGCTCTTTCAAAGTCAAAATACACTGACAAAAGAACCCTTTGTTTTACTGCCTTCTCTTCCGCTTGGGCAGCCCAGGCAAACCAACTTTGACTGTTTCCCCAACTCTGAACTTTGCAATATCTGCCTCTTCAACCTCCTTAGCTGTTTCCCTTTGAAAATGAACCATTTATGACAGATAATCTCGTCAGATGTTGACAAGCTAGGGAACAAATTATTTTAGGAAAAGACAAGCTGCTGTGTTTGCTCTAAGAATTAGTTTCTTGTTTTACAGAACTGTTCTTACCTTAATCTTTCAAAAAAGACTTATAGATAAGACTTATATAAGATCCAGCCAAAACAACTGCTTACTGTTGGATTTTGAAAAGTACAGTTCTCGTTTTACATAGTTGTGTAGTTCTGAGATTAAATTAGCTGGCTGTGTTAACGACCGTGTCCGGCTATCAGCTGAGATTGCTGCCAAGTGACATCATAACCGAGAAAAAGGCCAAATGGTACATTCCTTGTGATATAAACTAGTAATCTAGTCGGTTGAAATGGGTCAGCAGAGCAGTACAGCCCCAGGTCAGAATGGACAATGAAAGCTCAAGGTGGACACTGGTGGTGAATCTTCAACAGTGTTCTGTGAACTGGCACCAGTGGTGAGAGGCTTGCTTCTGAGATACCGCTTTTCTCCACAGCACAAAATTCTTTTCTATAAAAGAATGTATCTACCCCCAGCCACACATGCAACATTAAAAAGGAGGTTTGATGCAACCCTGTCTTCTAGTAGCTACTTTCAATGGGCTCCCAACAAGCGACTTAAAAGTTTTCCAAATCATTTGTTTTATATGTCAACAAAGATGATTCTCATAGTTCTAAACAAGTGTCTAACCGGTCAGGCTCCTTCTCCTCAGCCTCGCCGAGACATCGACGAATAACACTATACATGTTTTAGGTGGACAGTGTGATCATTTCTAGACAAGTTCTTACGCGTCACTTGTGTTCAGACCACATATGGTACTACAGTTTTGTTTGAATTGTTAAGAATATAAACTTGGGGGGGTGGTGAGGGTTGGAGGGGAAAAAAGATTAATTTAAAGAACAAGAGACTAAGCTTCCTCTTCAAGTAAATAGTTGTGC
The DNA here is from genome assembly GCA_019455555.1 of Galemys pyrenaicus. NCBI lineage: Eukaryota > Metazoa > Chordata > Mammalia > Eulipotyphla > Talpidae > Galemys > Galemys pyrenaicus. Next base: position 3,382,580 of record JAGFMF010012271.1, read on the forward strand.
CCATCAGCACCTGTCCTCAGGGCTTAGAAATGGCCCTCACCTTAGAGAGGAACGAACCTCCAACCTCCTGTGAGAAACTGAACAGCAACGCCCATGTGAAGAGTTCCAAAATAAGACTCAAAACATACAGTAGACAAGTTATAGGTACATCAAGTTTAAGAGTGTTAATAGCTTCTAAAATTGCTATTATTTTCCTTCATCAGACCTTTGTTTTAGAGAAGAAAAAGATTATTTGAAGCTTTGTCTTAGTGGAAATTACAGGTGGTTTTAGTTTTGCATATGAGTCATTTGTGGATAAAATTGGCTAACCCTAAAGACAAAATGCCATGATTTGCACTTAAATGAAAAAAACTACCACTGACCATTTGATTTGAATTTCAACTGCTTCTCTGATTAGATGCTAACATTTGCAAACTGAAAGATCATCTGCCCCTGCCAAAACGGTCTCTTTCTGATTTGTCAGTGGAATAGGTGACCTTAATAAAGGGAGGATCTGCTGGCTGCCACACCAGACCTCTAGTCAGTCTGGGAAAACAAATTCTCTTGTCCTCTTTAAAAGCATAACTTCTGTCATTTCCTTATAATGTTTCCATCCTCTGTACCTACCTCCATTCCTTACATACTAAAGTTAGACATTTGAGATCCCCTAGTGAAATACATATTTGTTCAAATAGGATTGCCACTATAGGAAGGGAACTGGAGAATGAAACCAGGGCTCACAGAAACCCCCACTGTCCAGAGATGGCAGGCAGGCAGGGAGCAGCAACACAAAGAGAATGTTCAGTCTCCTTCTCCTGCAACCCTCTTACTGTGATGATTTTTTTAGTCTGTGGCTCCATTATTTTATACTCAGAAAAGATCCTTTTTCATACCTCTTCATACCTCATACGACTATTAACTTGAACATTTCTGATATTCATATAAAAATTGTTGCAGATGTACTATTAATTTCTATCTCAACTAATCAAGAGAAAGGACAGGAAAGAAAAAAGAAAACTGGCCCAAGGACCTTCAAATAAGTTCCTGACTTTGTTTCTCTGGCCATAAGGACCCATAGTAGAGGCTGGCCAGATGCAGCTCCAAGCTAATTCTTTGAAGGAGCTTTCTCTGCAGAGGCCCTTCTCTCCACAGTCCTCACTCGCATGGGCCAACAGCAGAAGGTGTGTAGCTAGAAGGAGGTACCAAAATAGGTAGATGAGGGCAGAGAAGGAATGTCTAGGTGAAAAAAATCTAAAGCAAGTGACTTTGATCAAAGGTAATTGACCATATATTGTAAGCCCCTCCACTTTTTATTGTTTATGTGCCACTAGTTTGCATAACTGTGCAATCTGGCGTACCACTGCATACCTCCATGTGTTTCCGCCTCACCCACCTTCCACCAAAGTTCCAGTGCTATAACCCTACTACCCCCCACCACCACCCCTCTCCCTCCGGTACCCAGTACATTGTTCAGAGTCCAATAATTATTTTGTTGTTTTGCCAGTTTGTTCTCTTTGGTTATTTCTATTCTGCAAATAAATGATATCATCTTGTAAACCTATTTAAATGTGATTTTTTTTCATTACTATTACTTCAAAATTTCCTTCATGGAAAAAGTAGATAAAAGCATGATCCTTGGAGGTAAAGTAGCAGTTACACCAGCCAGAGTCACACTGCCACACTCAGCACACAGGGCTGGCGAGGGTAAGGAGTGCCTGTCCTCAGTCTCTGTTCTTTGCCCGCAGCGCTGACAGCCGCAGCCGGGAGGGGCAAGCTGGAGGTCTGCCGTCTGCTCTTGGAACAGGGGGCTGCGGTAGCCCAGCCAAACCGCCGGGGGGCAGTGCCCCTGTTCAGCACCGTTCGCCAGGGTCACTGGCAGGTAAGCAGGGCAACTACTTCTAGTCCTCAGGCAGGGGTGATTTTCTAGGTGGGAATCTGAGATGCAAAGAGCAAAAAAAAAATCACAGGTTACCCAGCAGTCATTGAGTTTGAGGACTTGGGCCCCATTTATTAATATTCAGGTTAATTGAGAATACCAAAAAATAATATTGAAAATCATCATTATAATCTAGATTGTATAGCAGAACTAACCACTTTGCTCAAGGATTGACCTGAGTCTTCCATTTCACAGGATTCTCTAGAAGGCTCATGTCTTAACAGACTCCTGCTAATTAGTTATTAGCAAACTTGTCAAAAGGCAGTGTAGTGTATATAAATTCAGCTATGTGATCTTTCCAGACATTTGGGATTCTGGATAAATGCTCATTTTTATATACTTAGGACGAGAAAGACAAATTATTGACAATAATCTTTGAATGTATCTGAGTAGAAAAGAAAGGCCCTAGAAACCAGAGGGAATGCTGAGGAGTTAGAGGTGCTTTGTTGTCTTCTGTTCAGTCATAAATACTCTATGCAGGCAAGTTTGCGACCCTAGAGGTCAGTAGAACGGCACCAACACAGTAGTGACTTGTGCTGGAGCTCCATTATAGGCTTGCTTGGTCTGTGCTGCAGCTTTGTTGTTAGTGTTATTTTTTATTTTCTACTTAGTAGCTGAGTCAGAAATTCAGGGTTGAAGCCTTCCCGTTTGGCTGTTCCACAGAGATTCGAGGATCAGGTCCTATGGTAGCAGGTCTACAAGAACCCCGAGGGGTTCTTGCAGTAGAAAGTTCCTTATAGTGGCGACTCACCTGTACCACCCTGCGGACTCAGCGCACAGGCATCAGCAGGCTGTGTCTGCCCAGCAGCTGCTCCTAGCTCACTGGCCCTGCTTCTCTACTTGCAGATTGTTGATCTCTTACTCACCCATGGCGCTGACGTCAACATGGCGGACAAGCAGGGCCGCACGCCCCTGATGATGGCTGCTTCCGAAGGCCACCTAGGAACTGTGGACTTTCTACTTGCACAAGGTCAGTCCGGGGATGCTAGAGCTGGATACTCAGTGCCCATAACGTCTCAGGGAGCTCACAATGACGTCCAAGGGTTGTTGAGAACCAGTGTTACTAGTCCAGTTGGTTAGAAAGTAAAAGTCTGTGACCTCTCAGACAGTGGGACCCTTCTAACTATTGACATTCTCTCCTTCCTCCCCTGTGGCTTAAGGGGTTTTAGGTAGTCTGATCAAGTTAACATATTGTAAACTTCAACTCAGTGATCTGCAAACTTTGGTTTTTCTAACATACACTCAGTAAATATTTATCTTCCAGGGATTGTATTGACATTAGCTTGATCAATTCTTTTGTCAACCTGCACAACTAATATTTTTCTTGTATACAAAGGAGGCCAACAGAAGTTAAGATAATCACTGATAATGGGGCCCTATTTGAAGATTCAAGCTTTGGTATCCTGCTGGTGTAATAAATTCCTTTTGACATTTACCAACATCCACATATTTCTGATGAATGGGAAATAAGTAAAAGGAAATTGTGGTCATACCACCATGGAAAGCATTTCAGGCTCCTTTTCATGGCTCTGACCTCGGTCACCTGTGCAAAACAATAGCTCATGAGACAGTGAAGCTCAGTGGCAGAAAAGCCTGTCACTGTGACTCCACAGCACCACCCAGTGGGGCCCAACCCTTGACATGAAGTAGAAACCCTGAGCTGGGACCTGCCTGGTACCCTCCCCTGTTGATAAACTGGCCCTGAGCATCTATAATTATACCATGCATTGTAAGCACATGCATTGTGAGGAAATCTACCTCCTGAAGAGTCAGGTTGGAGTATCTGAGGGTAGCTGAGTTAGAAAGCAGAACAGGGTTTCTTCTAAGCTTTTAAATGACAACCCAGAGACTCACTGGATCTTTAGGTGGAAGAACCACCTTTTTCCAGAGATTTGTTCCCACCACCACAGATTCAGATCAGAGCTGCCTCCCATGGCGTGCGTGGTTTTTGCTTCCTCACAGCCGGCCACCAAACAAGTCTGGTCTCAGGGTCACTGTCCTCACTTCTGCTGAGGGGATGCTGGAGGGGATAGGCGACTTGCCAAATTGTCAGAGTAAGATGTGACGAGAGTAAATGTCCCAGAATGACTGAAACTTAGCACGTGCAGCAGGGCCTCTCAGCCCATAACCCTCTGGCAGCAGCGCAGTGTCTGCCTTGTGCCATCAGCCGTCGCCAGCTGCGGATTCTGAGGTTCATCCTCCTGCACCCCTGCAGACATTCTGGGCTTTGTACTATTTCTTTTCTCATGTGTAAATCAGAAACTTTAAATAAATCAACAAATTTTACAAACATTTAGCCTGCATTATTTGCAGAACACTATGCTAGGAACTGAGTGATACTTTTAATTATTGTACTGTGATTCATGCTCTCAAAGGGTCCATAACCTGGCAAGGAGGTGATGAAACAAGTTAACTACCTTAAAAAGCAGAGGCTCCTAAGTTGTGTGATAAAGGTATCGAATTAGATTAGGACAGATTTTGGAATTTGAATAGGAAAATGTTCTATATTTAGGGAGAGGAGGAAATGTAAGTGAAAGGCCAGGAGAAGGAACAGTACAGAACAGGATTGGGGGCGTGTGTGAGTTCAGTGAAGGACATGAAGACTACTGGGAAATAAAATTGAAATGTATGTGGAAATAATTTTTAAAGGAACAGATTAAAAGAGTTTGGGCTTAATTTTGAAGGCTGTGGGGAGCCTTTCAAGCTTTTTAAGAAGGGAATTGATGCCAAAATTGTGCTTTGAAAAAAATCACTGTGTCAGGAGTGTGAATAGTAGATTTGATGAAGGAATTATAATGGGCCAGGGGAGCAAGTAGGAAGCCATTGTCATAGAGGAGGTGAGAGGTAATGAGACCCAAGCCAGGTGCAGTAGCTGTTAGAAGAGAACAGAACAGAATGAGACCTGATCCAGGTGCAAAAGCTATATTTTGGATATAAAGATTGATTAGATATGGGAAATAAACATAGATCAGTTGAAGATAACTCCAGAGTTTCAAGATGGATGTTTGGGGAAACCGTTAACTGCAAGGGGAAGAAAAAAGGAAGATTCAAAATTGAAGTTTGAAAGTACTGAGCATATGGGCTTGTTGCATTATGGATCATTAATTCCTTAAATTCCAGCATTCTTTATCTTTGGAAAATCAGTTTATCTGAAATATACATCCAGGGCCTCCTTAACCTGCTTATTCTACCACCGGAGGCTTTGTCTGGGGATTTTATAGATGTTGCATCAGAGAAAATTCTTAGATTCGATCTCATATTCAAATTCATTCCATGTTAGAGTCAGTGTTTTAATTATAAACTATACCATTATGAAGACATTCTGTGCATAAACAGCTGTCTGTGAAAAATTAACCCAGTAAGTACATAAAGGACTTCTCATCAGTGAGAAGCACGGTACTTTCTTCCCGCCCCTCATCCTTCTATGAGAAACCACAGTCTGGTCATCTGACCGCTGAGGACAGAAAGGCATCAACTCTGATAATAGGTCAGGTAAGCCCTTGAAACTACCCCTGAGCTGCCCATGGCATGCCCGTAGCTTGTCCTCACCTCCAAACCCTGTGCAGCCAGAAAGTGTTCTCTGTGCAATGAGCTGATCTCTAATTGAGCCACTAAATATGGCATGCCGACTCTGTGGAAAGAATTGTCTTAGGTGCCCTGCAGAACCAACAAGGAGGTGATGGGCTCTACACAGCCAAGAACCAAATGTATTTTGAATTTGATTACAAATCAGTGTGTCAAGTGTGCTTATTCTTACAGATGAAAATAAAAAGGTTGAAGGGAAGCAGCTGTAGAGCTTGAAGGGACTGAGAGACAGAGAACGAGGCTACTGAAGGCTGGCCAGGACCAAACTCCCAAGTTCCTTTGTGGCGAGGGCCCATTCTCTCCCATGAGTCTGTTTCTCCCACTCTCTGGGAGACCTGGCACCATCAACTGTGACAAACGTGTACTGAGTTCCTATTTTAGGAGACTGTCACAGAGTTCAGACTATTGTTAAGTGAAGGACTTTCGCTGACTTGAGAAAACATTTACTGAAAATGTATTACCTGTAAGTAACATATTTTTTAAAAATAAAATAACAGAATAAGGTGATGCGTTGGACAGATTCAGGATGAGGTAACAGTGGACTGGAGAAGCTTGTTGGAGGCAGGGGCTTTGGGAAAGTTCCTGCGGGCAACGTAGAAGTAATAAAACACCAACGAACGCGGCCTGATATGGGGCTGCAGGAGTCTGTGGGAGAGTCTGGAGGCAGTGAGAACTTCCATTTGGCCAGTGAGGATCCTCACAGGGGAGTAAAGAAACAGAAATGTGGAGAGTCAGCGTGGGAACAGGCTGCGGGGCACTTCAGATGCTCTGTGAAACAACTGGATTCTCTTCCGCTAACAGCATGAAGGACCCATTTTTTTAAAAACCGTTTAATAGAGAGATGACTCAAATACTAGCAGCAGCTGCTGTACTTTGGCAAAACGTTGACCTTAAATACCAGTTTGCACTCCTGCTGTTGTCCGAGTACAGGCGACATCCCCCTGCCCCTCTGGGTTCTTCTGAGGTGGAACCCACGAACGAATGAACACCAAACATCAGTAGGAGAAATTGGCCGTATTTAGCACACACACGGGGCTTTACACCAGTATAAATTCTAAAGTAAATGGGGGCAAACCAGGGGTGTAGGTCCAGAGCTGAGGGGCTGGGGTGTCAAGGAGTGGGGTGGGGAAGGAGGCCTCTCGGGACAAGGAGGGGCGACTGCATAGGACAAAACCTGGACACTTGCCTGGCCTTTGGCTAGGTGTCTCCCACACATACGGTCCTTGTGAAGATACCCCTAAACCTGGAATCCACGTCCTGCAGTCTCAGTAACACAGGCCTCTGTTGGCCTTCGTGCCACGTGCCCCCGTGATGCCTAGCAGGACAGCTCAGATACAGCCTTTGGAGGAGGCTTCCTCAGCCTTGTGTTGTTCTTGTAGGTGCCTCCATTGCGCTTATGGACAAAGAAGGATTGACAGCCCTCAGCTGGGCCTGTTTAAAGGGTCATCTGTCAGTAGTACGTTCTCTGGTGGATAACGGAGCTGCCACAGACCACGCTGACAAGAATGGCCGCACCCCACTCGATCTGGCCGCTTTCTACGGTGATGCTGAGGTGGTAAGTGCCTGTAAAGGGGTGGGGAGGGGCTTGTCCATCGTGTGATCTGGAGTTGATGGTAGAGCAGTGTCCTGGTGAGGCCCAGGACACAGCTCTTAGGTCTGTACTTGCTGGAGGGCAAAAATACTCACATGCCATTAACGACCAGGAATGTGGGTTTGACCCAAAATGCCATAGCTGCCCAGCCTGGTGCCGAACCACCACCCTCGTGTAACTGCTGTGCTCGCTACTCATCACAGGTCCAGTTTCTGGTGGACCACGGGGCCATGATCGAGCATGTCGACTACAGCGGGATGCGCCCCTTGGATCGGGCAGTGGGGTGCCGAAACACCTCTGTTGTTGTCACTCTTCTGAAGAAAGGCGCCAAGATAGGTAGGAGGAAGGAAGATGGTGCTGGCCATCTGTGCCCAGGGGCCAGGCTGGCCCAGTGGTCTGGCTGCCCTGGGAGTTCGGTGTGAATGTATATAGTTTCCCCTCTACCCTGGCCCAGTTATTGTCCAAGTGGACAGAAAGGCTCTTGGCCCAGAGAAAACACCCTCTGAGCCAGGATCTACTCGCCCTGTGTCCAGAACCCCAGTTACCTGCCAGGCCCCATAGCCTCAGCCAGGAGGCAGCTCTAGGCCAAGCACCTGTGGGTGCCTCCACAAAGCCCCACCCTGCGAGCACCTGGATCCCTGTGCTGCCCGAGCCTTCGCTTTCTCTCGCTCTGTGTGCGCTTCGGGCTCTCAGGCCCCCACTGCTGCTGTCCCATCCGCTCCCCCATCCCACAGACCCGTAGACAAGGGTTGGCTGATGTGCTGGCTTTTTTGCTGCCTGCCTCTCACTGCTGCTTTTTCCTTCTTTTTTTTTTTGTTTTTTTTTTTTTCACCTTCATCCATTTTTTTTTCCTCTCCTACAACTTTTTGTTTTCTCCTTTCTTTGAAGGTTGTCAGACGTTACCGAGTCGCCCACGAGGTATATTTCACCGCTGTCAGCATCAGGCGCGGCCTGATGGCTTGGTCAGCTTTGCCTTCTCCTCTTTGATTTAGCCTGCATGAGTTCCCTACACCTCTAATCTTTTAATTTACTTCACCTTAAAAGAAGATTTTTTTTAATAACTGTTGTAGAGAATAACTTGAACTTTTGATAACTAACCCTGGAAAGCTTAGTTGGTGAATAATTCAGCCATCTGTACACTAATCAGTTTAACCTTCTCTTTCCGTTCGTGGGTAAAGTATCCTCAGTGACGTGGCTTGTTTCATGTGTATGACACTCAGACTGTGCTCCTGGTTCCGAGTAGACCCCAGGAGCCCTGTTGGACACCCCACACTGAGGGAGCCCTTACAGTTCATGATGGTCCCCTTCTGCAAAGCGCATACTTCAAAATTGAGACACTAAACAGCTGGGGGATTTCAATCCCAGACTCTAAAATAAATTTCCCTTTTTGGATTTTTTTCAACCTGTGGTGACATTGAATATAAACCCTTTCTCTCAATTTTCTTATTTAAAATAACTCTGCTGCCCTCATGTGGTGCGGACTCTGACAGGTCAGATATTCTTATTTTAAGGTGAATAAAATTCCAACGCAGCTTCTTGGCGGTGGGAGTCCCTAAGAGACTCCCAGGTCTAAAAGATGAGGAAATTGTCGTGGAGCAAGTTGTTCTCTCAGCAGAAATTCCCCCAGGATGTTTTTTTCACCTAGCTTCCTACCACCCTTACATTGTATGAGTTTTTTACCCATCATGCATCCTGTACACTGCAGGTCCAGCCACATGGGCGATGGCCACCTCCAAGCCAGACATCATGATCATCCTGTTGAGCAAGCTGATGGAAGAGGGGGACATGTTTTATAAGGTGAGGGGAGGGAGGAACAGAGTTTCCTCAACAGCCACTGCTGACGTTTCTGCTTGTAGAATCTACCAGTCTTGACAAATCTCATCCTTGGCTCTCGAGACAAAGGGAGAACACCATCTCTCAGTGGAGGGCTCCTAATTTGGGGGTCCTGGGTCCTTACCTTCCCAACAAGAAAATAAGAACCCACCTCAGGAGACTGATGGGCCTGAAGAGCCAGCTCTGCCCGGTCACTTGTAGGCAGTTACCTAGACTCTTAAGTAGGACCTACTGAGCAGGACCTACAAACTCACAGGATGAGGAAAAGTAAAATCATGCTGTACAGATGTTTCCAGCCCATGAGGATGAGGCATTCATCTGAGTGCTGTGTTCTGATATGCATAGATGTAAAAGCCTGTAGTCACAGTAGCTTATATCAGCATCCCTGAGTAGGACAAGGAAACAGACAGAGAGCAATTAGATGATTTGCCTGAAGTCCCTCACTAAATGATAACAACAAAAAAGGATGGGATCTCTTTGTTCTCACAGTTCAAGTTGATGGTGCTAACACGAACTCCCCTGGCCTAAGGGCGTCCTCCAAGAACAGTCCATTTCAGAGCTACCCATTAATTACCCTGTTATGTTAAGGTTCACTGAGTCTTCTCCTAAAGGCGAATACAAATACAACCAAGCAGGCATCACCACGATGTCCCTAGACCCAAAGAGGAGTAAATGACTGCAGCACCCATTGTTCCCCCTTGGGTCAGGAGTGGGCAGAGTGGTGTTACCTACTGTAACCCTTTGGGTGAAAGTCATGGGTGAGGTCTAATGCCCTTGAGACCTGAGCCAAACATGATTTCACATGACTTCAAGAAGGACCTCATTACTCTGGGAGTATCCCTAAGTAATCCAGCTTATGATTGGAAAAAGACATTGTTCTCAAGAATCTGAGCCCTGCTTTAACGTAACAGCAGTGTCTAAAATAAGGAGACCTACCTCGTAATGAGAACAGGCAGAGTTATACTGTTCCCACCCAGAATTCTGCCTTGGCAGACTACAGCTTTCTCCTTAGTAAAAGATGCTAAGGGAAAAATAAAAGATGGGGGTCTGTAGTAGAGCTGCAGCTCTACAGAAGGAACAACATGGGCAGAAGTCAGCTAAGGACTGGGAGAGAGCTCCTGCATCATCTTGGGCTCAGACACAAAATATAAGAAAAGTTTAAGGTCCCTGTAACCAGGTCCCTAGATTGCTCATAGATGAACTTCATGTTGGAGGCTTCCGCCTACATAATCAGATGGAATCACAAATCCTAAACTTCTCTACTACCGCCCTCTCTTTTTACCTTTTCCAAAAATGGGGAAAAAATGGATTGATATTATTTCATGCCATGAGATTAGCAAAGCAACAGCTAGAGACTTTTAGCTCCCACATCCTCTGTGAGGAAGAGAATGACCTCTTCCAGAGGACTGGCAAGGTGGAACATCAAACACAAAAAGATTTTTCCAGACGAAAGGAAGGAAACTAATAACTTTGGAGTAGTCAGAACTGGGAAATGATCAGTCCCATGGAGATCAGGTCAAGAAGTTTCTTGGGAATGAGCAGAGTCGGTTCCTTGGGGAGTCCCTTGAGCCGCTGGGCCCCAGGCCTTTCAACAGGGCTTTGTGCCTCCAGCTTGTAGCTTAGGTATCATTTTAACCTTGCCCTTCCTGCCAGGTCAGTTTCCTGTACTGGGCCCTATTGCTGTGACTGTACAGGCCACGCCTAATCCCTAGGCTGGTGTTTGGGGAGCTGACCCTTCCTATGAGTTGCTGAGAGGAGGATGGATGGGGGTGGGGCCCAGACTTGTTCAGCAGACCAACTATGTGTTTCACCATCTTGTACTCCCATTAGAAAGGGAAAGTGAAGGAGGCTGCCCAGCGGTACCAGTACGCTCTGAAGAAGTTCCCTAGAGAAGGGTTTGGTGAGGACTTGAAAACCTTCCGGGAACTGAAGGTGTCTCTCCTTCTCAACCTCTCTCGATGTCGCAGGAAAATGAACGTAAGTCCTTCTCATCCCAGCTTCTCTCTGCAGTCCTGGAAGTTCATGTCCACGCCACTCACTGGCTCTTACCAGACCCCCAAAATTCTTCTCTGCCCCATTTGGAACTTGGTTGTCCTTCACAGAGCACTGACATTTGCAATTTGAAAGAAATCAAGTCTGAATACAATCTGTATTTAAGCCATAGAAAATCAAATGCCGTAGCACTTTGTAGCTTTCTGGATTTTTCTAATTCCCATTGAAAGTGATTGGAATACCAGCAGCATCTCCCCAGCCCGCATCTTTGGGGAGATGTGAGAGCAGCGGTCTCTGGAACTGGAGCTGCAATTGCACGTGAATTTTAGTCATTTCCTTCCTTTCTAGCAGAAGCCTTTAGTTGTTTAAGGAAGGACTAGAAAGAGAGCACAGGACCATGGACTTCAAGGTATAATTTCTAAGGCTGATCTTGAACTTGTCCCTTCTTCGTCATCTTTTTATTCCAGCATGCCATGCCCCTTCTTGTAGCAGCGGGAACCTTTGAGTCCTTCCTGCTTCTTTATTATTTCCCAGCAGCCCTTAGTCCTTCTTGCTTGCCTTGCAGAGGCCACTGCTCCCTTGACACGCAGGCCCTCCTGGGCCCAGGACCTCCCAAAAGAGCTACGTGTGTGCCAGGAGTCTGATATCCACCAGCTGAGGCCTCACAGCCCTCGGGAGGTAGAAGCCACTCAAGCCAGGCAGGAATAGTGGCCAGTAGAGCGCTCAGCTGTGCGTCGCACGGTGGCAGCGCCCTGTCCTCCATCCGGGATGGTTATTTGTGTGTCCGGCCCTCCTGTCATCCTTCTAAGCCTGGCAAGGGGAAGAGTCCTGTCTCGAGACACAGTCACAGCCCATGAGGCAGGGGTGTCATGGTGTCGAGGAGCGTGGGGACATGGTAGAAGTCCCCAGGAAAGGGAGGGTGCCTCAGGGAAGCAGTGAGGGTTTATGTGAAACAAGCAGAGCACTAAGGGCCTCTTACGGCCCAGCTGGTGAGAATGAAACAGCTCAGAAGCTGCTGGCAACCTGCAAAGCTCTGATCTTCCCAGAAATAATGATTGTTCCAAAAGAAAGCTTAAGGGTAAAGTTAGAAGAGCAGACTAGAAGATGATCCCTATAAGGTACAGTACTCTCTACCTCCACTGTTCAGAAGCAGTTAACATTTCATCACCTCTCATGACTAGCACTAAACCCGCAGGCCCGTCTTCTCTGGTAGGAAATCACCTGTTAACTTTTACTTTTTAAATGACTGCCTGTACCCAGGGCTCTCGTCCTGCCCAAGGCCTGGTTTTCTGCCTTAGGAATCACAAGGGCCGGCAGAGGCTCCTGTGCTGTGGCTTTGACATTAAAGAGGAGAGAGACCTGTTCTTTGTACACAAAGTATGGAAGGCACCTTCCCAGCTGCAGCTTTGCTGCACGGGTCTCAGCTCCGTGGCGTCACACAATGAGTGTAGACAAGACCATGATCCTCAGGAGCCTTAAGGATCAAAAGACAAGGCGCAGCACAGCCGGGGCCTCTCCTGCTGCTTTACTTGGTTGGACGTGCTGTCTAAGTAAGGAGCCAGTTAAAAGAAGCAGTGGGCCAGAGAAACCTCTGAAATAAAAAGGAAACTACCATTTACTGAGCACCTACTATGTGCCAGGAGCTGTGTGTGGGGCTTTCATCCTACCTTAATGCTTAATACTACCTGAGAGGTATTTGTGGATGAGGGACGGACCTCACACCTGGGGGGTTACCAAGCAGACCAGGGAACTGAACCCACGCCTGTCTGACACACCCACTCCAGCTAGTCCCTGGTAACCAAGGAACAGGAGGAGCAGTAGGCAGGCAGAGGTAGGATGAGGGGCCACGTGAAGTGTGGGTGTGTGCGCCTCACACACGGGTGTGACCAGAGTACAGGCTTCGAACTTCAGGAGCTTTACCGGGTAGACTTGTGTCTTCTGGGCTAAAGCACTTCGCTGGAAAGGCAGGGAGAGGGCAGATTTGAAGGACTTTCATACTTCTGGACAGACAGGTTCCTGCGAGCAATTGCAGGATGGCGCAGGAGGAAGGCAGAGTGACTGAGTCTGGGCCACGTGGCCAGCACCCACCAGGCAAGTCGGGACTCCCAGGTGTCCCACCCACAAATGTCAAAGAAACTGCGTTCAATCTGTTTTGTTCCCAAATTGTCTTTTTCCCTTCTCTGCAATGACTCACTTGCACACCTATTGTGATGACAGGACTTTGGAATGGCGGAGGAATTCGCTACTAAGGCCCTGGAGCTGAAACCGAAATCTTACGAAGCTTACTATGCGAGAGCAAGGGCAAAGCGCAGCAGCAGGTGAGAAGAGAGAGAGAGAGAAAGCAAGAGGCCTCCCTTCTGTAAATCTGGGGGAGGCCGTGAGGCCGTCCTGGCACCTGTGTCCTGCATCTGCCCTAAGGACGCTTGGGGCTAGCATTGGGGGCTCCCCTAGCACATCGCCCGCCCACAGCAGCTCATATTGCGGGCTGTGGAGATCTAGAGTATTTTGTTTTGGGAGAAAAATGCCTTTTCCTTGGAGAGTGGCCCCAAGAAGCCTCTGCTGCATCTCAGTCACTCAGTCATCTCAGACCCCCAGAGCCTATGATAGCGCGATGAGATATCAGTGACTGAACAGGAGGTCACTTAAGAAAACGTCCTCTGACCCTGTAAGAGGGAAAGTAGGGTGGGTCACTCATCACAGGCTCATTTTTCTTTTCCTGTGGCATTTGGGGATCCCCTGGATTATTTGGTCTTCCTTCTGGGGCTCTGCTCAAGTCTGGTGTCATCACACCTCCTTCTCCCCTGCCCTCCCAACCCCCACTACACCACACACTCCTTGACAGTGGGGGCCCCTGCTGTGAGGACCCAAGAAAAACTGCATCCTTAGCTGTGGTTTAGCAGTGGGCAAGAAAGGCTCCAGAAAGACCTAGAACCTGTCATCAGTGATCTTGGGATGACCTGTCACCATCGGTGCCTCCTGTCCAGCGCCCCACCCTCTCCCAAACTCTGTGTGGGAAAGGACTGCTGCAGGCTCCCTGCTGTGACCAGAGCGCTGCCCTGAGAGTCACGCCCAGGTGGAGCCTGGTGGTGGCGGCAGCAGCAGTGCTGGTCTTAATGAGCTGGGGGGCAAAGTTCCTGCAGCAGCTTCACCGTTAAATTCTCTTGCCCCTGCATGATTCCTTCCCCACAAGGCCCATCACCCTCTTTCCAGGTGTTTTGATAAAACAGGGATGTCTGGCAGTTCTTGTCCTCCTTTGTCAGGTATAGTCGGAGTTGCCTCACCAGCAAGCCTAACACCCACCCAGCTTTGTAGCCAGGGAGGAGCAGCAGTGCTGTGGGGCGAGGGACAGAAAGCGCAGTGCTCAGGGTTCCTTTCTAGAGTGGAACAGGCTTGAAATCTGGAGCCAAAATACCAAGAATATAAAGAAAAAAAATTTGAATCAGCAAGATCTTAAAAGATTGTAGTTACCGTTTTATTCCTAAGCTAATTGACAGTGACCCTGTAAATGACAACCCCACCAGCCCTTGTACAGCCTGGTACGGCCTGGTACGGCCTGGTGTGCCTTTGGGCATTAGGACTCTTCCTGAATGGCTAGCGGGACTGACAAAGTGGAAGCACTTCTCCACTAATCCCAGAGAGGCCAGAAGGGAGATGGAGGCTGAATGGGTTAGAGGATCATTCTGGACTCTTCTAGAGTGACAACCTACCTGTTTCCTTCCTTTCAAATCAAACGAAAGCCCCCTTCTCCTACCACTGCTGCCACAAGTTCCCCCAAGTAGCGACCATGTTCTCAGCTCTTAGTAATGCCTGTGGCTTCAGAATAACTCCAGTTCCTGTGTTTACATTTTGTCAAGCAGACAGTTCGCAGCAGCCTTGGAGGACCTGAACGAGGCCATCAAGCTGTGTCCAAACAACCGTGAGATCCAGAGACTCCTGATGAGAGTGGAGGAGGAGTGTAGACAGATGCAGCAGCCACAGCAGCAGTCGCCACCGCCGCCGCCGCCGCTGCCTCAGCAGCAGTTACCCGAAGAAACAGAGCCCGAACCCCAGCACGAGGACCTGTACGCTGTGCAGGATATATTCGAGGAGGAATACCTGGAACAGGACGTGGAAAATGTTTCCATTGGCCTCCAGACAGAGGCACGGCCCACGCAGGGGCTCCCGATAATCCAGAGCCCGCCCTCCTCCCCAGCCCACCGGGATGCGGCCTACATCTCCAGCTCACCGCTCGGCTCTCACCAGGTGTTTGACTTCAGGTCCAGTAGTTCTGTAGGGTCCCCCACCAGACAGGGCTATCAGTCCACCTCACCTGCTCTCTCTCCAACACACCAGAACTCTCATTACCGGCCTAGCCCTCCACATACCTCCCCAGCTCATCAGGCGGGGTCTTACCGCTTCAGCCCCCCTCCTGTGGGCGGGCAGGGCAAAGAATACCCGAGCCCTCCCCCCTCCCCCCTCCGCAGAGGCCCTCAGTATCGGGCCAGCCCTCCAGCCGAAAGCATGAGTGTCTATAGGTCCCAGTCTGGCTCACCGGTGCGCTATCAGCAAGAAACAAATGTTAGTCAGCTTCCTGGCAGACCAAAATCTCCATTATCTAAAATGGCCCAGCGGCCCTACCAGATGCCTCAGCTTCCTGTAGCGGTTCCCCAGCAAGGGCTGAGGCTGCAGCCTGCCAAGGCCCAGATTGTGAGGAGCAACCAGCCCAGCGCAGCAGTCCACTCGAGCACTGTCATCTCCACGGGGGCCTATGGCCAGGTAGCCCATTCCATGGCCAGTAAGTACCAGTCTTCCCAAGGAGACATGGGAGTAAGTCAGAGCCGCTTGGTTTATCAAGGGTCGATTGGGGGGATCGTGGGGGACGCGAGACCCGTGCAGCATGTGCAGGCCAGCCTGAGTGCGGGCGCCATCTGTCAGCATGGAGGGCTGACCAAAGAAGACCTTCCCCAGCGACCGTCCTCAGCGTACCGAGGAGGCATGAGGTACAGCCAGACGCCACAGATTGGGCGCAGCCAGTCCGCATCCTATTACCCAGTCTGTCACTCAAAACTGGATCTGGAGCGTTCCTCCAGCCAACTGGGGTCCCCTGATGTGTCGCACTTAATCAGAAGACCTATCAGTGTCAACCCTAATGAAATCAAACCTCACCCACCCACCCCCAGGCCGCTGCTGCACTCCCAGAGTGTGGGTCTTCGCTTCTCCCCATCTAGCAATAGCATCTCATCCACCTCCAACCTCACTCCTACCTTCCGGCCATCTTCCTCGATTCAGCAAATGGAGATCCCCCTAAAACCGGCATACGATAGGTCATGTGACGAGCTATCGCCAGTGTCTCCCACTCAGGGAGGTTACCCCAGTGAGCCCACCCGATCCAGGACCACACCATTCATGGGGATCATAGATAAGACAGCCCGGACTCAGCAGTACCCCCACCTTCACCAGCAGAATCGGACCTGGGCAGTGTCATCCGTGGACACCGTGCTCAGCCCCACGTCTCCAGGCAACCTGCCTCAGCCCGAGTCCTTCAGCCCGCCATCCTCCATCAGCAACATTGCCTTTTATAACAAAACCAACAATGCACAGAACGGCCATTTGCTGGAGGACGATTATTACAGCCCCCATGGGATGCTGGCTAACGGGTCCCGCGGAGACCTCCTGGAGAGAGTCAGCCAGGCATCCTCCTACCCCGACGTGAAGGTGGCTCGGACCCTCCCTGTGGCTCAGGCATACCAGGACAACCTGTACCGGCAGCTGTCCCGGGACTCTCGACAAGGGCAGACATCCCCTATCAAACCAAAGAGACCATTTGTGGAGTCTAATGTTTAAAAGACATCTGTTGGAGTGAGACCCGTATGTTATCACTGCACATTTTCAGGCTTGGTTTCCACATTCGAGGTAGTTCTCTGGCTTCATTTCTCATGTAGTTTCTGTGTGGTGTTCAGAGGTGGCAGCCCACATGCTGAAACCCTTTGCATGCAGCCCACCGGGAAGCTGGCCTCAGCGTGCCAGGACTTCAGTCTCTCTTGTCTGTGCCCCAGCCACGTGCTCCCCCTCTCCAGACGTCAACGAGGAGGTTGTCAAGCCCTGAGCTTTAACCCAGGGAGATCAGACACTCTGGTCAGCTTTTTCCAGGAGACAATCGCTTTCACTGATGTTCTTGTTGTGTAATTGTCTTTCTCCTTTTTTACAAAAATAAGATGTTCTTGTTCATTTTCTTCTAGGAACTGTAGGAAGAGTGTGATGCCCCTTTGCCTTTGCATTCTGCCCCAGTGTTACCCAGATCGCCAGCCCCAGCACGCTCTCGTGCCACGGCCCCCCCCCCCCGGCCAGCGGGCCAGGGTGTCCATTGCGGTCGTCGCTGGTCTTCCTGTGGGGGTATCAAGGGGAGAGAGGAGAAATAAGTCTGTTAAATTGGAAGGAAAAAAAACAATATAATTATTTGAAATGTCACGACATTGATTTTTCCAAGAGACATTTCGAAAACAACCAACCCTTTAAATATTCCAGTCAGCCAAGGAAACTATGGATGAGAATCGTGGGTATTTTTAAACACTCAATCAGAGTCTTTCTTTAGGTTCTTAGACGATAACCATGAAAAGCTACTGATTTTGCATAGGTGGGGGAGGGGGCATATAAATACATGGAAAGAGAGAGACCGAAAAAAAGACTGTTCTGGATTCTTCTAAGGGGAGGCTATAGAAAATCTTGGCCTTATAGAAGTCTGCTCTTTTAGGTCCTGCTATATCACCGAGCATCCTGTTCCACACACACACACAAAAACTTCTTGAAGACTGACTGGTACAATAATCACGTTAGGATCTTCACCTGGAGCCAGACTGCGGGCCGCTGGCCCTCTTTGCACACCCAGACGGCACAGCGAAGGGTCTGGTTCTCAGCAGCTTATTGACTCACTGGAGACAGTAAGGTGTAGCCGCACTCTGCACCCAGGGCTGTCACGTGCCGCCCGGTGCCGCCTAATTCTGTTCTGAGCGAGAGTTTCTTTAGCTGCTGTTATGGGAGTTTGTCCCCTCTTCTTTCTCTAGTGCTTGAGGAGTGGTATTTGGAAAACCCACAGCAGAGTTGTTCAGGGTGAAGAGAGGCCCCCCCGCCCCAGCCCTGGTGAGCGCACGTGAGGCAGAAGCCGCCCTACACGCACCCTCCCCGCCTGGTGGTCCTTGGCAGCCCTGTCCGGGGTGTGAGTGTCCAATGACCCAGGCCAGCGCGAGTTGGGCAGCAAGAACACTGAAACCAAAGCCTTAGCGCAGGCCTGGTTCTAACACATCAGCTCGTAAAGTGTAACAAGATCAACAGAGAAAACTAAACAAAAGGGAATTGGTTCTCTTGTTACTAGGAATCATTCTGCTGTTGTTGGTAAAGGGCTATGGGAAGGACAGCTTCCTGAGGAGAATCCAGATGTGACCAGACCTGTTTGTAAGTGCAACCTGGACGTGTCACTCGGACATGGGGAGATCCAAAACTGGCCTTTACTGATTCTGCCAGACAGATGGGCACCACCCCCACCACTCCCCCCCCCCCCACACACACACACACACACCCGGCTGGCCTGGAACAGACCAGGCTTGACTTTCTGTGCTGGATGCAAATAGCAGGGCTGACTCAGTAGCAGGCTCTTTCCACTCGGGTGCCTCAGAGCTGTCTCCTGCCCCACAGGCCAGGGCTGTCAGTGTCCACTCCCTCTTTTCCTCTCCTTCCCTCCCCTCTGGCCCTTCTCTCTCATCACAAAGGTGAAAGGTGCGGCTGTTCCATCAGCCCAGACCAGGAGCCAAGCAGCCTCCCAGCTCCCTCCTGGTCCAGGTGTCAGCCCCAGGGACTCTTGGCACCTCATCCCTTTAACCACCTCTCACTGAAGAGTTGCTGCTACATTTTGAAATACTGCTCAGTGTCTCTTAGCAAAGTGCCCGTGTGTGCAACACCACACCCACCACCCGCACCCCTCCTTCCGGGTAGGTGAGCCGGTCCTGTAGTTGTGGAGATGCACCCCTTTTCTCCAGGGCCTCTCCATTTTCCAAGACAAACCGAGGATTTGAGGTCTGAGCTATTGGGCGGAACAGCTCGATGTCCGTAGTCAGAATGCGGTTCCTCTACGGCCAGTGTGGGAGAGCGTGAACATCACTGCTGGGTGCCGAATTTTGCCCAAAAACGCCAACTGGACCTTTGGGGGGCAGGAGACAGAGTAAGCAGACTGCCTGTGCCCTGTTTGGCTACTTCACTGCCACGAGATGATCTTAGTACTGTACCTTAGAGATGCCCTGCCCGGCAACACTCGCTGACTAGGGTCTGGCTTCAGGTGGGGGCTCCCTCGTAGACACTGGTAAGTTCCACACTCCCAGTTCACATCACCCAGGAATGGAGTCGGTGGTGACGAGCCTCAGCTTGGGGGTTTCTCACCCAGGCGTATGTGCCGCTCGCCCAGAATTCTTGCACTGATGGGTTCCCATCACGTCATGTCTATAAATGGGTGCACTTTACTGTTTGAATTTGTAACTGATAAATACTGGATATTTAAGTGTGAGTAATGTCTTCATTAGAAAATAGCAAAACCGCTCTTGTCTTTTAGTGTATTTTTCAAGAAAAAAAAAGAAATCAAGCAGTGGATCACAACATTTATAGCACAAGAAATAACTGTTGTATATAAGCATCAAAAAGATTAAGAGTTTTTAAATACAAAAAAACAATCTTTGCAGTGATTTTAAAGTGCTTTTCCAGCAATTTTCTTAGGGACTCCTGAGACATGGTTACTTTATTTACTGGATCAGTAAGGCACACATTAACAATTAAAAATTAATGTTTATTTACAACGTAAAGGGAAAACCTGTGTAAAATGAGAATTTGGCAAGGACAAAATGGAGGCCATTTTGTGTCTGCTGTTGCGTCGCGTCTGGGCCGCAGGTGTGCGCTATTACAGCCCCACGGTAATAGAGCGCCAGCCCTTCGTTCCTCCCCCACGCGCCCCTCTTCTTAGGGTTTGACTTAAACTCGAAGGCTCAGGAAGATTCCACTAATTAGAATCATGTACAGTATACCAGGTCGTTGTCCAGAGATGCAAGTTTGCTAATTTAGGTAAGCCTGGATTATTACACACTTTTCCTAAATTATTGTAAACAGACAGCTTAGAGAAAGGTACTCTCTGTCCTTATATTGTATAGTAGTTTATGAATCCCTCTCTAAATATTGGTATTTTTATATTACAGAGACTACCCAATAGAAAAACTAATCAGTATCTAATTTGATATCCATAAGTATTTTCCTTAGATTTTAGTCGTAACACAGTGGGTTATACGCACGTCACCTTGCTTCACCATACTTCACCACTAGGTGTCACTGTGGCTCTGCACCAGGCTTGGCTGGTGGCAAAGAATGGCAGCATCTCATCTGAAGGAGCCTCTTCCAGGGCAGCTGGCAGGCCATAGGCTCAGAGGGTTCAGGGGTGGGGAACAAAGGCCTGGGAAGGGTCTTCATACTTCTGTGCCAGTTGTGGCAAGAGCAGCTCTTTGAACACTACCTGCTTGGACCTTCGGCCAGGCAGAGGCTGGGCGAAGGTTGACTGGGACTCCCTTGCTCTGGTGGATGGAGGGTAGGTAGAAGAGCCCATTCTTCCCCAGGAGTGTCCCCGTTCAACTCCTCTTCGACTCCAACTTTTATAACTCCAGAGGGGTCACAGTTGGGTGGTTTGATTCAAAGATAGCTATTTTTCTACTGCAGAAATGCCTTGGACAAAACCAGTTGCTCCCTGAATCTCTGCCACAAAACGGAACAGGCTCCCCGGGGTGGGGGGCAGGATGTGCCCACCCTGCCTGCCTGTCCTTGGGCTGCCCACTTTTCAAGATGCCCATCTGCAAAGGCAGCCTGCTGCTGCCGCTGCCCCACCAAGGCTTTGGGAGGTGTGGTGTGGCCTTCTCTCCTTTTCCTCTGGAAACTCCAGACTGACCATCTACCATGACTAACAACAATGAACAAAGGGCTTAGGGGTAAGAGCTAACTACAAAGACGTGTCATGGAAACCTTCACCATGCAATGCCTTGAACTCAGCTCTGGCTGCTTCCAAGAAAAGGTGGCTGGTTGGGGCCTGGACACAAGCACAATGGGGCTGGTGGAGCCACTGTGCAGAGCTACTTGAACAATCACTGGGTCTTCATCACTCCTTTTCTAATAGACCACTTAAGGGCTGAAGTGTTGGTAACCTGCATTTCGGTGTCCAATGCCTCACAGCAGCTGAAACATCCTCAGATGCTTGTGGCCACGTGTTGGCCACGGTCAGAGCTTTGAAAGTCAGTACCAAATGAACGCCTAATTGGACACCAAAAATCAAGTGTTACTTTCCTGTTTCCTCACCCACATCATCTCATTCCTTCCTGCTGACTCATAGCTGCACTGAGCTGACCCGCCAGGGCCTAGCTGGTGCCTAGAGATGCGGGCCAGCGTTGTTCTCATTTTTGCAGACACCTACTCTGGAAGGGAAGGAGCCTAGCTAGTTTGCTTTTGTAGCACTCGTTGCTGGAGTTTTCTCTTGCCAATCACTGACCGGAACACCCGGTTAGGGGGCTCAACTCCATCCCCAGACAGAGTCAGTTCTGGGAATTCAGCACTTGAATGTACCTGCCTTATTGTATACCAACTTACTGGGAAAAAGTTAGTCATGCCGGCTCCAGGTCTGCTTCGTTCACAGGACACTCCTGTCGGTGACACTTCCTGTACCGGTTTGTTTCCTGTCTGTTTCTTTTTTCCTTTGGCTGATTCCTGCGGAGTGGGGCCAGTTCCTCATCAGGCTCAGGGCAGGTGCCATTCTCAGGTGTGGCCTCCTTTCCATCTACCCTAGCATCTCTGTCTCTGTTCTGTCTCCTCCAAATCCAAGATGATTTTAATTAGTACAGACGTGTACAGTCTACAATTCAAGAGTGATTTGTACTAATATGATTTTGATTCTTCCTCTTTGCTGTCCTTTCAAGACACTTGCTGGAAAAAGCTTTAATGCACTTAGTTTTCCTTTAGGTTTTCTATACTCAGATGTAAAGGACTCTGTACAGTATATCCTCAAGTGCATGTTTGTTCTCTACCCCTATCTATTGAACACCACACGGTTGTGACTCGTCAGTGGGGACAGCCCCCACCCAGCAGAGGCGCTAGCCCCCTGTGTATAAGGAAAGACATTCTCCTTTGCTGTACTTGCTTGAGCAGTTTTATTGTCTGTACATGTGAGCTGTGTGAGATAGATGTGAAAAGTTCAATGAATGCATTTTCCTGCCCATGTATACAGAGCACCATCTGTACAATGAACTGTATGTATGAAAGCAAATGTACTTATTTATAAATGGGTAACACTTAGAAAAACATGGCGGTGTGTGCTTTCTCCTTCCGTGAAAGTGGCCCTGGGGCGCTGGCCCTGGTCAGGTCTGCTGCGCTGAGGAAGCCTCTCCAGGGCAGCCCAGGCAGGGGAAGGTGAAGGCCAAATTCTGATGACTTGGTTGGCCTTTGTGGGTCACTGGAGTCAGCCCTGCAGGTTGGGGTTCCCTCTGCAGTCACTGAGGCCCTCCCCCCAGCTGGAGCCCAAGAGGGCTTGAGAGAGCAGGGGCCAGCTGGCTCCTGGAGGTTTGTCTCCAGTCATGCCTGGGGCACCCTGAGCTCGTTATCATGTAAATAGCAGAAGCCACACACAGACCAGGCGGAAGTGGCAGCCAGCTGGGGAGCTGGCAGGGTCAGAGGTTGAGTGCCACCCAGGGTGGGGTTCGCTCTTGCTGTAGTTACCAAGGCTTACTTGGTCAAAACTGAAGCCTCCACTTCCAGTGTCCTTACTTTGTTCTTCAGAAACCTGGCCATAGAGCTTGACACCTGCGCTGGGAATGGAGAGGGTGCGGGTTTCCCGAAACTGGCAGGACACGCAGTATCTTGTTTCGAAAGCCACCAGCAGTGAGTCCTGCAGCATTTCCTGCCCAGCTGCTACCTCTGTCTACTTCAGAGAGAGCAAAGGCGATCACCCCCTCTAGACACTGGCTGCTAAATGGACAGCCTGCTGCGTGACCACATCCACTTCTCCCCAAGCGGCCCAGCCAAGCCGAGGAGCGGGAGAACAGACAAGCCCTCGCCCACACTCCAGAACTGCCTGCAGAGGGGAAAGGTCAGGACTCTGGAAGGACCATGGGCTCGGTCTAAATACCACTCCTAGGTTGCTCAGTTATTTATCAAAAATCAAGAGGATGGGCCTCCCTGGTGGCACCGAGTCTCAGCACCGAGTTCACTCCCTGGTCAGGAAGCTGACCCATATGGGGCAGCAGACCTCTCCTGTCTTGCTGCTGTTCCCCTCAGCAGTTTCAGTAGATCTGCCTGTTCTTCTCCCCACTCTGGTCAGTCCTCTCACCACCATTCTCCTGCACCCCTCACCACCACCCCCTGCACTTCTGGCCTGGACCCTAGCTCTTGTATGCATAAATAAGTAAATCTAAAAAAATCAAGATGACAAGTAGTTGCCAAAACACCCAACTTTTTACGGACTCCTGGGCCACTGGAAGAATGGTGAAAGGCAGCCTGTTAAGTGGAATTTTCCCTGACACCGGGAAAAGCCACCCAGAGCAGAAGCAAACAGCAAACTCAGTAGAGGACTCTGGAGTCTCAGAAGCCCCCAATCAGCCCGTCTTCCCTATTGTTTCCATTCCTGCGCTGAAGCCTTGCACAGCTTTCCGGAGCTGGATGCATGGCCTAAACACACGTGGTAAGCCAGGCCCCCCCTTCCGTGGGCTGGGAGAGACAGGCAGAGACTGGGAGGCAAGAGGCCCTCATCTTCGTTCAGCTTTAAGAATGGAGGAGCTTGGCGAAACCCAGAGACTGACTCCTCCACTCGCAGGCATCAGGACGGGCCACTCTTGATAAGCGTGTGATGGAGGCCCTCAGAGACAGACGGCGCTTGAGTCCACGCCAACAGCCACTGTCTCCGGTCGCCTGTTACAACATCCCAGACGCTGAGATCCCGTGTTGGCGTCTGTCCTCTTACAGCCTCTGCTGGAGGACACTGTCTCTTCCAATGAGGAAGCAGGTCCTGGACGTTTGAATTGCTCAAGGTCACAAAGGCAAAGGTGGGGACTCTGACAAGTCAGATCTTCCCAGAAGCCGTCTCCCCTGGCACGCTGCCCCTTCTCAGCAGCAGGCAGCTAAGGCAAGCGAGCGCCTGGATGACACCAGGAGGAACACAGGCACCAGTTGGCAGAGGGAGCTTTGGAGAAATAACCCCGTGTGCCAGGATCAGAAGAACGACTCGGGGCCTCCAGGGCTCCCGAGCTTAATGCGAAGGTGAGGTTCTTCCCAGCAGAGTGGGGAGGCACCGTCCTTGTAGAGAGGGGCAGTTGAAGACCCCAGAAGTTCCAGGCTGGGAGGGGGAGGGCATGCTGGCACGCAGAGCCAGCCCCAAGCTGAGCTGAGGCCAGCGTGCAGGGGGACTTCCTGCCAAGGCCTCAGCAGTGTCCTCCAGCTCCACCCTGCGGCCGCTGTCTCTGACTTCGTGGGAGCGCGTCCCCGCTGGTGTGGGGTGGGACGGGGCGGGCACCGGGCCAGGTCGGAGCCTGAGCCTGGCATCGTGACTCGCTGTGCCTCCCACGCCCACCCGGGCTTCCTTCAGTTCTCCCGGCCTTAGTAGAACCAGGCCCACGTATCTGACAGCTAAACACGCCGGCCGCTTCCCTGCCAGGGTGATGAGACAACAGGCAAGAGTCAGCTGTGGACATTTATTGGATCAGCTGTTGCAGCCCACACACGGGGCACTGCACAGAAGACTGGCCATGGGCAAAGTAAATAAAGGACACATCGCCGTGCGCCTCGGCCTCTCCTGGCTCCCCAGCCAGCGCACACTTTGGCAGACACACCAGTTGACAGGTTTTGCTATAAATTTTAAGTCCCACTTTTCCGTGTGGCGTTCTGGCAAGGGAGACGTACACTGTCCTTTGGCAGTTTGTCAAGGGCGGCGTTGCCCACGTGTAAACATTTGACTCCAGCAGTGTGTGTCAGGTGGCAAAGGGTCCCACAGCGCCACCCAGGTGCAGCACACGGTCTCCCTGCCCGGACACCCACGCCCAGGCAGCTGGCGCTCGCAGCAGAGACCACCCGTCTGCTCTGAGAAGTGGCATCACGAGGCAGGACCCATGTTCAAAGCCGGTTATTAGAAATCTGAGCCCCTTTCCCTAAGGCAGCGTCTAGTTGTGCAGAAGACAACCGTTAAAAGAACGGTAATCAGATTTGGAAATGTTACTAATTTCGTCAATAAGTGAATTGTGTCCGTCGCAAAGTGTCAGGCTCCTCAAAACCCAGAAGACAAGGAAAACAAAGAACACTCAGAAAGTCCAAGAAGCACAAGATCAATGTTCTAGTCATGTTTTTTCTAGACTGAAGCCAAGAGTGACTCAGCTAACAGCATAAGACACTTAATGAGGCGGAGGAGATTAATCTGATTGCAACTCAGCCCTAAATTGAAGACAAAGCTCAGGTAGGAGAGGAGGAAGCTTTCTCCTGAACAGGAGCAGGTGCCCTACCCTCCCATGGAAGGGGACTGGGACAGCAGGGGCAGCTTTTCACTTAAAAAGACAGCTGTGCGCCCTCCACCTGGGGCCAGCGCAGGGCCTGAGCCAGCCGGGAGGGCTGGGGCCACAGGAGGATGAGAGGTGCCCAGGCCAAAGCCTGCTCCAGAGACTGGCTCCCTGGTCTCTCCGGGCCCTCAGCTGCCTGCGGAGCCTCTACCCTCTCCCAGCAAAGCTGTATGGGGCTAAAGGGTTAAAGAAAGGAAGGGCGCAGGGCAGCAACTGTGCCAAAAGCATCTCCCAGAGCTTCCCCTGCCCAACCCCTCCCACGTCCTGGGGAACCTTGTTCTGAACACCAGCATATTTTACACATCATATCACTTGTTCCCCTGCCAAAGACTGGGCCGCCCTACCACGTGGTTTCAGCCAGCGAGTCTCCTGGTTTGACTCCAGTGTTACAGCTGGCAAGTCCCGGCTCCCTCAGGCCTGCCTTCGAGGCCCGGGTTTCTCCTGACCCTCCCACAGCCCCTGGTTAGGCCCAGGCATCGTGGCCTCAAGGGGCACCTGTGCTTCTATGACCAAGACAGCCCACCTAAAACCTGCCCAGCGCCTCTGCCTCGGGGGTGACAGGGGCAGGGGTCTGCATTAACTAATCCTAAGGCAGCAGCGAAGAGGGGGACGCAGAGGAGCACCAGACGCGTGCTCAGAGAGGCAGCCACTTTCAGACCCCTCAGAGCTCCATCCTGGAGCCAACGACCCTGAAGACCAAGGGTTCGGGTAGGAAAGACCCGCGCAGAGCCCCCAGGGCCGAGCCTGCGGCACAGGCGGCGTCTCCCCTCACTGGGAGCTGGGGCTGTCGCCCTCCGTCAGCGTCTTGAAGTCCATGGACAGCGCCTGCTCCTCCTCCTGCGGCGGCCGCCTCCAGTCAGCTCGAGTCAGGATGTAGAGCACGACCACGCCGAAGCCCACCAGCAGCAGGCCCAGCACGTTGCCCAGGACCCCCTCGGGCTCCAGCGTGCTGTACTTGGCCCTGCAGGGGAGGGTGGAAGGGGGTGTCACCCCCGTGTCCCTGCTAGACCAAATGCCATCCCGTCTGCCCCACGAGAAGCTGTGATTTTGCCACACGCCCCCTCCATCGGCCCCCGGATAGGAACTGTGTCCAGGGAGCGGCTGGGGCAGGAGCGCAGGCAGGAAGGAGCGGGGCACTCACCCGAGTTTGAAGAGCAGCGCCTCCTTCAGGCCCAGCAGGGCTGTGCCCACTGAGAGCAGGAAGATGGCGGCGCCGAAGAAGATGTGCTGCGGGCGGTAGCAGTTCCGCAGGGAAAATGAAGCTCCAGGGAACAGGAAGAAGCAGAAACCCAGGAGCCACTAGGAGGAGCAGGGAGGCAGTGCTGGAGGCCGAGCTGGCCATGCGGGCTGCCGGCCAACGAAGCGGCCTGCCCGCCACCCCCATCCAGTCTCCTCTCCACACTGAGAGCAGCGTGGCTGACGCACTGAGCCCCTAGGCAAAGGGCCCCGCCCCAGTGTGAGGCTGGTCTCAGCTCATCACACCTCTGCATGCTTGGAAGGCTGGTCTGAGGCCAAAATGGGCATCAGCTGGGGGCATCTGGTCTAAGGCGCCCGGCCTGCAAAATCCTGTCTTTTACCAGTTTTCTTTTCAGAGCCCGAAGGCGGCATCAGACAGCGGGAAAGCAGCTCTCTTTTAGCACACACCCTGGAATATGGGCCCTTCTATGGCTGACTCTGCTCTACCCCGCCCCGCCACCCGGGCTGAGGGGACTCACCTGCACAAAGTAGAGGACAAACACAAGGAGGCCACACCAGCTGTGCAGGCTGTACAGGTCGGCGTAGCCCTTCTTCCTGTGGTAATCGAACACGGCCACCAGGCCTGGCCGGAGACGGACGTGTGAGGACTGGACTGGCAGGGTGGCCCAACTAGCGGGACATCTGGGCCCCGTCCCAGCTCCATGGCCCCACCCCAAGACCCTGCCCAGGATGCCTGGAAGGGGGCACGGAAACCGGGGCCTGGGGGCCACTCTGAACTGGAGGGGAACTCTAGCCTTGAGGCACTCTACATCCAGAGTCCGAGGGGGAAGAGGGCAGGAGAGCCCCGGAACTCACCCACCAGGGCGATGATGAACGCAAAGACGTGCAGCACCCCGTGCAGGATTTTGGTGGCGCGTTTGGTCTCGTTCCTGAAGACGCGGTAAACCAGCAGCGCTTATGGAAAGAGAGAAAGGGTGTGGGTGCACTCCCCGAGCTCGAGGCCTTCCTGCCCTGGCAGCAAGGAGGCACACCTGGCTGGACAGGTGATCTGAGTTAGGGGCTTTTCAAGGTACGGCCCCCACAGGCATCGGAGGAGGAGACAAGCTCCAGGAACCCCCACCAGGGTCCTGGGGCAGCTCTGGCCTTCACAGAGACACCCCTTACACACACACACCCCCACCTTCTTGTTAGGTGTTTCAGGCTGTGTTTTAGGCTCATCATGCAGTCACATCGTGGTGGCCCTGCTTCTGAGTTCACCTCTTAGCTATGCCAGTCACTCCTCACACTACCCGATAGTGAAGCCTCATCAGATAGTGCTTCCAGCAAGCAGGTTCCTGGGAAACCCCTGGTTCCAAAAGCAGAAACTTGTGACCCCAAGCTGATCACTGCCTCGTCTGGTTGAGGTGGGCAGGGCCAGGGGCGAGGAGGAGGCCAGGACCCTCACCTTCCCAGGACCACCTCTGGGAAGAACAGGTCAAGCAGGTACAGACAGAGCAGAGGCCACGCACAGCCTTACTCCCACCCAGAGCCAGACAGAGGCGCTCGGGGTCTACCAGGCCCCACACACCCACCCCCCTTCCTGCACAAGACAGCCTCCGAGCCAGGAAGCACCACCCTTGGGCATGCTCTGCTGAAGCAAGAGATGGGAGAGCCAGGACACAGGGGACTGGAGCTGCTGCTCACCAGCCTCAGGCCCGAGTTGGACCCACGTCCCCAGGCTCTAAGCGAACTCCTTCTCTGACGTCTTATCTAGATTTTAGCTTGGTCTAACTGGAAGAGCCCTCGGGGTGAGAGAGCCCCTGCCTGTCGGCTCTCAGAGGAGGAGCAGCCACCCGGCTCGCTGGGCGGACTCACCGTCCCCCTGCAGGAAGATCAGGCCGATGACCATGCAGAGTGGGTGCACGTTGAACTGCAGGGCGCTCTCCCAGGCGATGCCGCCGCGATACAGGCCCAGCCAAGCGCCCGTCGTGGCCACCACAGTCAGGCCCAGCAGCTGGGAGAAGGCCACGTAGTAAGGCAGTACTCTGGGCACGGGCGCTCCTCTGGCTTGGCTCTCCATGCTGCAGGACAGACAGCGCTTCAGAGCGCAGCCCCTGGGCTCCCAAAGGTCCAGCCTTGGGCCCGCCTAAAGCAGGGCTCACCTTCCCACCGCCAGCCCCAGCCAGCAGTGGGGAGGCGGCCTCGCCCAGACACAGCCCACGGGGTGCTGAGAGGCCAGCACTGGTGTGCACAGGGGCCTCCGGGGAAGACCTGCGGGTTCTGGCGCCAGCAGCGGGCCGGTCTGTGCTCTGTCTTCACGAGGGAGGCCAGGCCGTCCGGGGTGGATCAAGGTGAACCAGGTGCGCAGACTGCTTGAAGGGAGGGTAAGTCACAGTTTCCCTCCGGATGGGTCACAAAGCACACTGGGGTGAGGAATAGGGCGCCTGCCTCTGCCTGGGATTTTGGCTCAAAACTAGAGGTGAGTCCTGTGCACCCCAAGGGCCTGGCCGGTCTGAGAGCAGGCTCCGCCTTATCACAGAAGAGCCCCGCACCCACCCGCACCCCCTGCAGGTCAGGAGCCACAGGCAGCCGGCACCCTTCCCTCAGGCCAGGGACCCAGCGTCCCCTGACTCCCGCTGCGGTGGGAGGACGGCGTGGCAGGTGCAGTGCTGACCCCAGCACAGGTAAGAGGGAGGCGGCTCGAACTGGCGGGAAGCCCCCAGGAGCCCTGTGGCCCAGTGCCCTGCCCCTCCACATGCAGCGTGGCCCTCATGCCAGCCTGCCCCCTCCCCAGTCTGCTGGTTCTCCCGACCCAGGCCCAGCCCAGGCCAGCCCAGCGGGAGAGGCAGCGGGTGGGAGGAGAGGAGCCAGAATCTGGGCACTGCGCCCACAGAGAGCGCTGCCCACTCGTCTCTTCCTGCCCGGGGCCTCTCCAGGCTGCAGGGGAAACAGCTTCCTTCTTTCTGAGCAGAGGACGGCTGCACAGCAGGGACAGGCTGGGGGAGGCTACCCCCAAGTGGTGGCAGGGCCACCTCTGCCACGGCTGACAGCTGTGGGCAGCCCCACCGGTTGTCACAGGTGACACACTTGTGAGTCACTCGCGCCCCCGCCGTACCTCAGGTATTCCCGGAAGGAAAAAAACTACAACTCGTCACATTTTGATTTACAGCCTCGCATCCTTTTCTAGAACTGTGTGTAATCTGCCTTTCAGTTTACTGTTAGATCATGCACCTCTGTTCACCTCGGCATTTGAATAACCCCCAGCGTGCTGTCGGCTGTGCCATTTTACCCAGCCCTGTGTGGCCAGCTTCCAGTGCCCCCTAAAAGAGCAGCGCTAGATGAATGCACATCTAGTTCCTAAGTGGGAAGTAGAGCAGGAAACACACACTATGTCCTTTTAGGATTTTGATACGTTTTGCTAGATCATCTTCCAGAAGCACCCCCATGGCAGGTGGGAACACCGGTTTCCAGAAGCCCAGGCAGACCCCGAACCCCTGCTTCTGAAACGCTTGCCTCGTACCTGTCACCTCCACACAGACAGCTCCTAAACCAGTGCCAACTTTTTCCTCCCTCCCAAACTCGAACTTCTTTACTGTCCATTGCTAGCTCTTCCGGGACACTGGCCCAGCACTTCAAACCCAGCACATCCAGAGCCAAGCACCTCCCCTGGCCCCTGGGGAGTTGCACTAGCAGGCACCTGGGCTGCCATCCCAGGGGCACTCCCAGCCTCCTGCCACTACTGACCCCCCTGCTTTGTGCCACTCCCAGCCAGGGCATGAGCTTCTCCCTACCCTCTTTATCTGGCTGACCTGAGAGGAGCAGGGACAAACCAACTCCCCAAGTCACCCCCCACCCCTGCATACATGGCCACCCACTCCTTCCGCATGCAAATGGAGCTCCATGGAGGGTCTTAAGTCTTCTCCTGAAGCCCCTTGCTTCCCCAGAAGCCAGCTGGAGCCAGCCTGCATTCAGAGGGGCTCTGAGCACCGACCTCTGGTTGCCCCCCACCCCCACCCCGCACTCCCGAGATATCCCTTCCCTCCCCTCCCACCTCCCTCCCTGTCTGCTCCATCACCTAACATGTCCCCCCTGCACCCCCAAGATTGGCCTGGAGCTCACTTGCCTTTGTGGGTGTTCTGCCCAATGTTGAGTCTGTGGGTGCCTCTGCCTGTGAGCCCCTTGACAGCAGGAAAGTGTCCAATTCTCTGGGTTTCCACAGAGACCTAATCCCTGCCCCTGACTGTACCAGGAAAGATGCTCTGGACAGAGAAAGGCCCCCTCGGTCACCTGTTCTCTGTCCTCCCCTTTATTAGATTCAGAGAGCCTGGGCGTAGAGAGCCTGGGGCGTAGTCAGAATCCAATTAGCCCTGACAGGAAGGGACATCGCTCAGCCTCTGGTGGACTGTCACAGCGGCAGCCGGTGAACACCAAGCACAGGTGGGAGCTGGGTGCCTCGGGAACCGAGCTACCCGTGAGGCAAACCCAGCCAGCTCCTCTCCTTCTCCTCATGAGACATGCAGAAATCAGTCAGGGGCTCTCCACGACTGTGAGAGTGTGATCCACAGTGTGGGGTGGGCCGCCCCCAGAGGCTTTCCCCAAGCTGTCCTGAATAGGCCTGTCCCAGTACGCCTCACGGGGGCACGTGGCATGAAGGCCAACAGAGGCCTGTTACTGAGACTGCAGGACGTGGATTCCAGGTTTAGGGGTATCTTCACAAGGACCGTATGTGTGGGAGACACCTAGCCAAAGGCTGGGCAAGTGTCCAGGTCTGTCCTATGCAGTTGCCCCTCCTTGTCCCGAGAGGCCTCCTTCCCCGCCCCACTCCTTGACACCCCAGCCCCTCAGGTCTGGACCTACACCCCTGGTTTGTCCCCATTTACTTTAGAATTTACACTGGTGTGAATCTCCGCGTGGTGCTAAGTACGACCTTTTTCTCCTATCGATCTGTCTTGTGTTCATTTGTTTCCGAAGAACCCAGAGGGGCAAGGCGATGTTCCCTGTGCCCCCACAATAGTAAGAAATATATACTTGGTCTTTGGGGGTCCAGGGGGTCCTGGTGGGAGCTAAAACCCTTGGAATCTCCCAAGCTCGGAAAGCAGCCAAGGTGCCTGTGCTGGTTAGTGATCCCAGGTAAGCCAGAGGGGGACTGGTTGCCAAGCGACTGCCCAGTGATTGCAGGGGGGGGGCCCTTCCAGTCCCCTCCCCTGACCTCTGGGAGGCCACTGGGGCTAGAGACCAAGTTCCCCTGTTCCCTGGAGACCTTGCCAGATGTACCTTCTCCATCTGGCTGCTCCTGAGCTATATTTTCAAATAATAAACTTATAAATCTAGTAAGTCAATGTTTCTCTCAATTGTGAGTTTCTCTAGCTCACGGAAAGCCCCGCCAACAGCTGCTTAGTCAGAACACAGGGGACAGCCTGATTTGGAGTCGCATCTGGAGGGGGCTCTGGGGGGCTGAAGCCTTCATTGCTGGCATCTGATGCTCTCTTCAGGTACGCAGTGTCAGAATTGGGTTCAGTCCGTGTCCGCTGAGAACTAGACACTTGCCTGGGGGCGTTGAAAAGAGCACACAGGCGGGAACAGAGCAAGGCCAGGCCTGAGGCATAAGGCACTATGTGGAACACCCACGCACTGAACGCCCTGGGAGGTCGGGACCCCTCGCTGTCTGCACTCCATGCAGGGTGGTGGGTGATGAGGCTTGAGACTCTGCACTCGGCACTTCCCGCATTCTCTCCTTTAATCAGTGCAGTCACACTGCGGCCATAATGGGACTGTCACCTCAGTGACTGATGAGTACTTCCTGAGCACCTACTATACACCAGCCGCCAGGCCTGATGCTGGGGCCACAAGGGTTAAGGCTTGGTCCCACCTTCAGGGGGCTTACAGACAAGTTGCAGAGCAGGTGCAGCTTTGAAGTGTGACGGCTTTGCACTTTCTCAAGCCCAGTCTCCCAGGCTGCGCTGGTTGTTTTCCAAACACAGAAGTCAGTGGAGGAAGCAGCTTCGAAGGAGGGCCCCTCACCCCTCAGCAATAAGAAATAAGCCCAGCACAGCGGGAGCCCTGGTGCCCTGGGTGGGCCCTCCTGGAAGAAAGGGCAGCAGGAGGGGACAGTGGGCAAGAGAGAGGATGACAGAAGGGCAAATTAGCCCCATCAGGAAGCTCCAGTCCATTGCCCCAAACACAGATCTCCTGATTCATACAAACTAGGGAGTGAGGCATCAAGGAGGAAGGCAGAGATAAAGGATGACCTTTCCAATTTAAAGGGGATTCTAAGTCCCAGCATGAGGGAAGACAGGAAAGCGTGCAGCAGGCAGACCAGTGCCCTGCCTACCAGCAAGCTCGCTGTCCAGAAGATCAAAGTGTGAAAAATCCAGATTCACAAAACAGTGATTCTGTGCTTCCCCCGTTGCTTATTCAGTTCAACATAATTGGCAGACTCTGCAAGGAGGCGCTACTTCTTGTGCAGGTGCTGCTGGAGGCAGGAACACATCTCCAGGCTTCTGGACAGAATTTGAGCTACTCACAGGCATATGTTTGCATTTGCAAGGCTTTAAGTCAGTTGCGATTCTCTCCCCAGTAAGCAAATGCCTTTGAATCATGTTCCCTCACTTCCCAGTGGACAAGGAGAACACGCTCTGGCCCTTCCTTCCACCACACCCCCAGCACCCCACACCAGAGCAGAGCACTAGCTGTTCTTGGCCCAGTGTTCTGGGCACAGAGAGGGAGCAGAATTTGAGGGCCTGGCAGCAGCAGCCACTCCCCACCCCAAAGGTTTCCACTGTCCAGCAGACCAAAGTCTTGGAAGGAAGTGGAGTAGGGGGTGCCTCTTGGGGTCCCCTACATGGCCACCTCCTTCCTCAATCATCAGGGTGGGGGTAACAGATCTCTGACAGTTTCTAGAACCTTGGCCTGGCCTCCCCTCCCACACACAGCTGTTTGTAGTCAGACTCCACTTAAAGCAAACAAATAGGCCAGGAGCCACCCTCAGGGCCAGAACATGGGGAGCAGGAACGTCAAGCTCCCTGCTTTTCACTAAAAGGCCACTGGCCTAATCTCATTAGGGAGACCAGACAAGGTCCTGCGGCCTGGAAGCAGGGAGCCTGCCAGGCCACAGCCCTCCCTACCCACAGCATAGGTTTAATTGGGTTAGAAATGATTGTGTTGGGGCAGGGCTAGATCTTTTCTTGTTGGGGGGAGAGGAGAGGGCTCAATCAATTGTCCTAGAATGATGAAGGCAAAATGAGCACTGAGCTGTCAGGCTCTTTCTTACTGCCCCACCCAGGGAGCCCCTAGGCAGAAAGCAGAGGTTGAAGACAAATACCAGGCCCCTTTCTCGGTGAGACATAGGGGCTTAGTGACAGGGATCCCAGTACTTGCAGGAGCCATAAAAGTGTTTGATTTGGGGAGGAAAAACAAACTTTTAGGGTTGAAGAAGTGATTTTCATTTTGAATCCAGCCTGGATTATATTTGTTTTTATACCAAAACAGCTGTGAAGGATATTTGTTTTATAGTAGAGTGGGCCACAAATGCACAGAAAGTCATACAGCAGTCCTGATCAGGCAGGTGTGGTTTCAAAGCAGCCCCCCTGTTTATGACCCTGTGCTCCAGGATAAGGCAAGTCCCCTCTCAGCCCCTGCTTCCTCACCCAAAGGGGAGGGGTATATTGAGGGCCACCCTACTGGCCAGAAGCAAAGTTTCAGTGGAATAAGCAGGTATCAGCGCCCAGCACAGTGCCGCACGCAGCAGACACTGGGTCAAACCACAGTCTGGAAAATTCTGGTCCTCATAGCCCCTTGGGTGTCACCCACATCAGAAGCTGCTGACACAGGAGGAGTGGGACCACAGAGAGCCAATGGCAGCAAACAGTATGATCCCTCTAATAAATCCATTCTCCCTTCCATCCCTGGATCTGGGAGCATCTTCCACCACTGCCTTCCAGTGGTGCTGAACCACTCAGGTTAGCAGACACCCAGCTCAGCCTGCCAGGCAAGGGTGGGGAAGAGCGGGGTGCTCCAGCTGCGGGTGCAGAAGACCCTTCCTAACAGGGAGGAGTTGGAACAGTCTTCTCTCTGTTGGGTCTCATCTTAGCACTTTTGCTGTGTTTTCTATATCAGTCCAATTGCACAGGGAAATCAAGATATCTATAAGAAAGTGGCAATGCTTTGCTGTTGGTTTTTTCTTTTCACTTGCTATTAATGTGAAGGAATAAATCCAGGCATCCTGACCGGTGCTCCATCTAATGAGTCTTAGAAAATCCTCAGGCTTCCAGGGCAGGACAATGAGAGGAGGGACAAGCAGAAGGGAGGAAGACTGGGGAGGAGGCAGCCTCTGCAGACTCCAGCGGAAGGGTCCTCCTCTCTGCAGTGCCCTGGAGGAAAGGGCAGGCTCCAGGGTCACTGTGTCAAAGGCAACACAGTTCTGTTCCTCCTGAACCCTCAGTTCAGGGCCACCAGGCCAGTCAGGATTTCCCCAAGGAGAAACCACTACTTCTCACACCAAGAAACTATGGATGTTAGAGGAGAAAAGTGAAAGGACCTACTACTGGTGAAAGTTGTGGACCCAAGAACCTGCTGTGGAGGACAAAGGAAGGGGAGAGAAGAGGGAAGCACGTCCTCTGGGGGTCTCCGCTTCAGGTTTCAAATCCCACCCTGCCTTGCTTCCAGTGAAGCAGGGTCACCTGAGGTAAGCAGCCTCAGTCCCTGGTATGCATCTTAGTCCCTGATAGACCATATATGACCATAAGGCAGAATGGACCTGAGGGTCCCATAACTACTGACCCTTACTCACCCCTTGGTATGCAACTACAGGACTCACCTCTTGGTCTGTAGCCACCTCATATCTGACTATGTACAGCTGCCAATGGAAACCCGCCTGGAACCTTGTAGAAACTCTAAGTGTATATATAAGCCCCTGACTTCCTGCAAAGGGGCCTCAGCTTTGGGATAGGAATCCCGAGTCGCACTGGAGTATTAACCTGCTTCTCCATAGCCCTGGCGGCCACGTTTCCTTTGTGCCATATAACACTAGAACATGGCAAAATACTAGCCGCGGCCCATACATAAACTTGAGGATCACCTGCCGCTCTAGTGTAACTTCCGCGGAGGCTTGGCGCGGTGGCAGGTGGCGGGAGCAGCCTCGTCACCTCCGGTCTCCCTCGGTGGCCCCGGCACCTGGAAGCAGGTGAGTTCCTGGGGAGCCGCAGGTGAGGCGAGGAGTCGCTCTGGCCAAGTCTGGGAGTCTGGCCTGTTCCGCCGCGGCTCGGCGCGAGCGCGCCCCAGCCCGGCCCCAACCCAAGGCCCGCGGGGCCCTCCCCGCGACCCGCCCCCCACACACCTGGACCGCCGCGGCCCCGCCCGGGCCCGGGCCCACCCGCGGGTCCCTGCCGCCTACCTGGCCAGGTCCCGGGCCCGGAGCTCCTCCCCGCAGCGCCGCGCTGCGGACCCGCCCGCGAGCTCCCGGCGCGGCGTCCGGGCTGCTCAGCCGGTTCCGCCTGCCGCGCGGGCCTCGGTTACGGTGTCGCCATGGCGACCGGGCGGCGGCGGCGGGTTGGCGGCGCGGCGAGCGACGCGGCGGGGGTCACGCGGAAGTGCGCGGCGCATCCCCGCACTCGGGGCAGGGCCCGGTCCACATGGTCCCTGAGGTCGGGACCGAGCCCCGCCCTATCGGGCACTCGAATCTTGAGGCTCGCACAGCTGGAACTGAGCGCCCGGCGCCCAGGAGCGAGAAGCGCGGCCACCCTGACCCGGGCCCTACGGATTGGAGCTCCCGACCCTCTCAAATCCCGGCCTCGAGCGCGGCCTGGCTTCCCGCGAGGCTCTAGGTTCGGGACCGTGTGGGAATCTGGGACCCCTCGCGGGGTGTGTGTGTGAGTGACAGGGAAGGCGCGTGGAGGGTGGGGGGAGGGGAATTCTCCAGGCCTAGGCCGGACTCAAAGCTGGGGTGCAGCTATCCGAATAGGCTGCCCGTGGGCTGTGGGCCAGGGCGGGCCAGGGCAAGGCCCAAGTGCAGAGGGCATGCTTGCTGGGCCTTGGCTCCGGGCTTCCTGATGTACTCCCCCTGCTCCAGAGGCCACTAGGTGTCAGGCGTGGCCAGGTCTCAGCCTACGCTGCAGTTCCCAGCCCCCAGTTCCAGAGGGAAACTTTATGGAAAGTTTGAACTCACCTGGACTTCTTCAAGTCTGCCCTCCTGATTGCCCCCCGCCCCCCCACGCACACACACACACTCACACACATATCCTAGATGACATTGCCCCCCTGTCCCAAGACAGAGGACAACTGTGCCTGAGGACTCCTGAATAGACCTTGCCTTGGCCGCCTCTCCTGTCCCAACCACTGAGAGAAGGGGGCCAAGGCCAAGACTGGGGGCCAGTCTCTAGCAACCTCATCGAGGGTCCCTCTCCAGGAAACGCTGTGGGTAGATAAGTGCACCTCTGACTTCCTACAAGCTCAGAACAAAAGGTCCTTTCCTGTCAGATGCCTGGCAAGGCTGGGACTTGGAGGGAAATGGGATCTCTAGCCTCAGCTGAAGGACACTCCTGTGCCAACTGGGATCTGGGAGGCAAATGAGTGAGGGAGAGCTGCTTGTTCAGTCCACTTAGACCTGTGGGCTCCCTCGGCCTCCAAGAGCCTCCTGGCCAAGGGGGACTCCGGGGACCCAATACCCTCTTACACAAAGAACATACTCTCCAGTGCCTGCCAAGACACTGTCGGGGTACAAGTGAAATCATTCCACACCTCTCTGGTAATTAATCAAACAAGCATTAGACAGATTGATAAGAGAAAAATTCAAAAAGAAATTTAATAATAGCGTGGAGGCCTCCTGTCTATGCAGGAGGCACCCAGCAGGACTGAGTCACCAGCCCATGTGACTTTAGATGTCATCTTAAATAGCTCAACTAAAACCAGGGAGCTGGTGGGGAGAGGGAAGTCAGGTCACTTACTAGAGAAACAAAGGTACATTTGCCTTCTCCACCGAAGGTATAAGGAGATTAGATCTTCCTGGAATACACCCTTACAAAAGAAAAGTTTGGGTATAAACATGAAAAAGCAACTTCAAACCAGCTTTCAGTGTCCCTCCCTGAAATCAAGCTTTCCCCCAAAAAGACATTTGGGGGTGGCAACTTGCTCCCCTGTAACACCCTAGAGTGCTAGATTGCTCTGGGCATATATTTCCAGGGGAAACAGTTCAGCCCACACCCTTCGAGTGACCAAATTTGAACTCCATAGATGGAAATTTTGTAGGGATAACTTTCTGGTTGGAGGGAATTAACAGACATGTTAAATTAAGAAACTGCTTCCTTAATGTGCCAACAGGTAACAAATGCCTGGTGAATTGAATGTGGAACAGGGCCATGTCCCATTGGTCAGTCTGATGCTTGCACTGCGGGGAGGACTGGGGTAGGCAGCACAGGTAGGAGCACAGAGTGTTGCCTCACCTGGGGGCCTCCATGTGCAGGGCTTTCAGCCTCCCTCATCAACCCAGGAGAGAGACTTTCTCTGAGTGCAGTGCCCCCCTTGGGTCACCCCCACCATGGCCCTGCAGCCCAGGGTGACAGCACTTTCCCTCTAGGAGGGAGAGCCTATCTCATTCACTATCACATTCAGGGTCTATTTAACATGGGAAGAGGGTGGGGTGTGCTCTAAGTGTAGAGGCATCACCTCCATGGAGACCAGTCAGGCCTAGGAACTTAGCTCTCAGGGCTAAGGCTCTGCCCACCCATTTTAGAGAATCACACCAGGGCCTGGATCCCCAGAATCCCCCACCCAGAGGACAGACCCTCCTACCCCACCCCCCAACTCTCCTACCACTGGAAACCAGAGAGACATCTACCCTGCCCCCTGGGGTGGGGTCAAGGGACAGCATCATTGTTTCTTGGGGACCAAGGATGTGACCCAGGACTTCAAAATTTTTCAAGGCAAACACCCTCCCTTCCCAAACCCACAAAGCTACACTATTAGCCCTTATGTTCTTCAGACTCCCCAAGTGCACACCCACCACCTCTCCTTTGGAATGTTTCCCCATTATCACTTGGCTCACTCCTTCTAATCTCAACTCAGCTAACCCCTCTTCAGAAAAGTCTTCCCTGACCATCCAGTCCAATAGCTGGGGGTTGAGATGTAGGGAAAAACCTGGGCTACCTCTGCTGGTGACAACTCTGGGAAACCCTGTTATTTGGCAAAAAGCATTTAAGAGCAGGAAGAAACAAGACAGTGAGCGGAAGGAACCTTGTAAACAGGACCTCAGAATCCCCCTCCCAGCACTGGGCTGATCTCATTTGCCCTTGTAGGCTTATCAGACTTAGAAAGATGGGGAAAAAAAGCAAGCTACCCAATTGAATTGTATTGTAATATTGGTGAGGGCTCAGGGACATAAGTATGTCCCATAGATTACATGTAACATGCTTTGCATGTGTTCATTGTTTATCTGAAATTCTAATCTTTTTTTTAAGATTTATTTTATTCATGCTCACAAGATCTGGGGTGCAGGCCAGAGGTGTGGAGGGTGAGAGGAGTCACCAGAGACAGAGTGGGGAAACAAAGCAGGCAGATAGACTGAAGTACACTGCTGAGGGGAGCAGCAGGTGAGACAGGAGAGGTCCCCTCCCTCGCCGGGGACAGAACTTGTGCTGTAGTGACTGAAGATAGGGCCTTTGCCCTGCTTTCCTCTACTTGTGCTATAGTGACTGAAGATAGCTTGATAATGCTGAGAGTTAACCCTGTGCCACCAAAGAGGCCCCCTGAAATTCTAGCCTTAATAGGGTGTCCTGTATTTTATCTGGCAGCACTCCCCTTACTTCTGTGTGAGAATGAAGGACCAGAGAGGGGCCTCTTGCACACTCCCAGCAGCACCTTCCCCATCCCACCCCCATCAAACCCCAGGCTGAACTAGCCTGTTAACTCCTATGCAGCTCTAGCTTCAGGCAGAGGTCTAAATGTAGGGTTGCAAAGAACAAAAGGCAGAGAAGATAGTGTCCCCAGGCCATGGCATTATAAGGTGTCTGTGGTCCCCTTCATTTCTATCGGGTCCCTTTGATGTGCCACTCACTGGGCACAGACCTGTCTTCTCAGGACTGAACTGTCACGTGAGGCACCTTGTTGCAGGTCATACTTGTGGACTGCGATGGACTACAGGGCATGGGTCAGACCATGGGGAATCCGCAGAAAGTGAAACAGCAAAAACAGCACCCTCACGTGTCTACACACAGAAACCTATTTACATGTAGCTCCAGGTGTGATGAGGAAAATAGAGAAGATAGAGGGAGCAAGGAGTACTCGGGAAGGTGCTCTGAGGAGAGGGGTGTGGTACAAGCCACTGGAAGATCTAGGGAAGCTGATTCCAGCCCAAGGTAGAGGAAAGCAGGGCAAAGGCCCTGAGGCAGGAATGTGCTTAGCACCTCCTTCCTGCCCTGCCCTCCCTCAGGTGCCTCTTTCCCCAACAGAGGAGAAAGGAGCTGCCTATGCAGAGAGGAAAGCAGAAGTGAAACAGGAAATTACAGAGAGCAGAGGTTGAAGATAGGAGGTGTGCTGCCGGAACCCCCACCGGGCACTCTTGGGGTCAAAGAAGTGTCCATAGGTCTATAGCTGGAGTGATGTCTGAACTGACCACGTCCCCCAGGCACCACGGGGTTCCCAAAGGGTTTGCCTGTCTCTGGTAGTACAGCCAGAGCAGCAGGCACCGGAACCCATCCCAGCATTAACCCTCCGGAGAAGATCATAGGAACTTTGTGTCCCCAGCCTCCACCTCCCTATTTTTCTCCCTGAGTCAGTCATCAGTCGATCAGCAAATTCGATGACCTGCTATATCAATGCTAGGGACACTGTGGAAAGCTAGCCACTCAAAAGAGCAAGGGTGTAAGGCCTGGGGTGGGGGGACCAGAACCTTGGGTGATGTCAGCAGAGCTGCGAAGAGGGAGGGACTTGCCGATAGAGCCATCTAATCTTCCTCACAAACCAACCATAAAGTGCAGGGCTGGGGCTCCTGCACTTTGTTCAAAGCCTGTGACAGCTCCACGTTCTCACCTTGGCTTCTAAAGGTCTTCCAACAGTGACTCCCCTCCCCCCCAACTTATTCACACACACGCACACACACACCCCATTCTCAGCCAAGCTCCCGTGTCAGGGAGACCGTGGTGACCACTCTGATCCACAAGTGCAGGGTAGCCACGGCCCAGCCCAAGGATGCCTGAGTGGGCGGTGGCAAGCCCCCCCACCCCAGGCCAGGATGTCAGCCAAACCCAGAGGAGCAGGAAGAAAGGGGCTGACCCCATTGGCACTAAGACTGACCGTGACTCTTCCCAAGTCATCGAAAGTTGGCAACACCCTTATCCTGAGTCAGAAGTTTCACTTAGCCCTGTGCTGCCCCTCCCCATTTCATCCT
The DNA here is from genome assembly GCA_019455555.1 of Galemys pyrenaicus. Taxonomy (NCBI): domain Eukaryota; kingdom Metazoa; phylum Chordata; class Mammalia; order Eulipotyphla; family Talpidae; genus Galemys; species Galemys pyrenaicus. Next base: position 3,423,631 of record JAGFMF010012271.1, read on the forward strand.
CTTGACTCCTCTTGGCCTTGGCCATCATTTCCACCCTCTAGTGCACCTATCAGACCAGCTGGTCCTTGCTGAGAGACGATTAGAACCAGAGGCACCTTGACCTTAGTTCAGATGTTCCCTATCTCCAGGCCACATACCTCTAATCGCTCCCAGCCAGTGGGAGACTCTAAGAGGTGGCCTGGTGCCCTGGGGGGAATCACCCCCCTTAGCTTGTCGCCTGCCTGGATGGGGGTTGATCCTCAGTGGCCCGCTGGGGGGCAGTGGGGGAGTCTGCTCCTACAGGAATCCTAGGGCCAATCCTCCCACGGGGCTGGCATGGGGCCTCCTCCTCTTAAAACAACAGGAAGCTGTAATCTTCAAAGCTGGTTTCTAGGTCTCACCCCAAAGCTCCAGGGCCTAAAAAAAGTCCCCAAAGGGCTGGCTCTTAAGTTCCAGGGCCCAGGCTGTTGGAAGGTAAGGATACTATTTAGAAGCTCTAGTAAGTCATTCCTTCCAATATCCCGTTATCCGTTGTGAGGTGAGGAGTCCTTCTCAGTTTGAGGGGCAAGGTCAAGTCCACACAGATGTCACTTGGAGTGCTTCCATCTGTTTTGAGGCATTTTCCTCCTCTCCCATGACCTCTCTTCAGCTCACAAAGCCAGGCGTCCCTGGGACTTGCGTGGGCCCAGGGCTAAGTCCTGGCTGCTCTGGTTGCCTGGACAAATGAATGGCCCCGAGCCTGTGAGCCCCGCTCCTGAGCGCTCCAGTGGCCCAGCACTCTCTTTACTGCCCCCACGGCATCCCACATGCCCAGGTGTCCAGGTCAGCATCAGTCACTTGCCCGGGTGCCCCCGAGACCATCAGGTCCACTGTAGGGGTTCCTCATGGGCACCCCCAGGGGTGTCTCTGGAAGCCCTGGCGCCTTTGCTGCCAACTGACAGACAGAGAAGATCCGCTAGTATGAAGGGTCTCATCTCAACTCCATGTACATCTGCCAACTCCCCTGTCCCGTTCTCTAGGGGGGATCATGGGATGACCCCTGCCTGGCCACAGAAGTCCACAGCTCCTTTCCCTCAAGGTGGGACTTTAGCCTGACACCTGCATAAAGAGGCACCTCCTGAAGCAAAGCAAACCACTCCCACATGACTGAAAGCCAAATGCTGTTTCTCCCCGAGGGCCCCTGCCTCTGACCTGTCTTTGTCACTGCACCGGGGAGTTTGCTCACTGAAAGGCCTCCAAGAAGGGGCAGGAGGGTGAACTGGAGCAGGGTGCTGCTGGGGCTGTAGCACCCCTCAGGGTTCGGCGCCCAGAGGGTCTTGCCAGAGTCCTCAACATTTAGAGGTGAGGGGTGAACCCCAAAGACGAATTTGCCTCTGCCCCATGATGGAGAATGGATTAGAGACTTACAGAGGAGCCTCCTGAGCCCTGACAGCAGCTGCCAGACCCCCAGCTCTGGGCTTCCACCACCACTATGAGGGTGCCTGTCTTCCCACTCCCACCGTGGGCCCCCAGGTTTCTGTCTCCGCACCACTGCAGGCCTTGTTTTATCTCTCCCTTCTCTCTCTCTGTCTCACTCTCACATTCTCTCTCCTTCCCTCAATCTGCCTTCTGATCTGGTCTGAGCTTCCTTGGGCTTCCTGGAGGATGACAACCCAGCACCTCAGAGTGTGGGTGTGCTGCTCCCTCCCTGGCCCCTCTGGGGGTAGTGAGTGAGACACACACCACAGATACCCACAGGTGCCCAGGGATGCTTTCAAGCCACTTAGGCCCTCAGGTCTCCCAGCTCCAAGCTTGGAGTTGGGGAAGCATCGCTGGCACCCAAATGGACCCCGAGACCCCCAGAGAGCTGCCCTGCCTTGGCCTGATAGCTGAGGAGGCCAGGGGAGACCTGGGAATCTGTAATCATTTGTTCTAGTCAGATTTTCAGTGAACCAGCCTTGTGCCTGGGCTGCACCAGATGCCAGAAACGCTGATATGCAGGAGCCCAGATCCCAGCACGCCATGGAAGACAGACTGTGGACAAACAATGTGTGCAAATGGTTCTCGGCCTCCTTGTCAAATCCTGCCAGACGTGCTTTGGGGGACCAAAGGGCAGAGCAGGCCTTGAGGAGCTGTGGGTGGCAACTGAGCTTGCAAGGTGGAAGGATATTCCAAGGCAGGAGGACTGAATGGCAGGGAAGGACTGGTCAGGAGCTGCTTGACATACCTGAGGGACTGTCTGAACAAAATCAGATCTGATGAGAATTGCAAACAATTTTCTGTTTTCCTGGTACAGACAAATACATCATTTTCTCTCACCACCATTTGATGAAAGAAGAAATATTTTCACTACAAGAAAAAAGTAGACAGAATTCTTAGAATAAAAGATACTGTGAATAAGAAGACTCTGGCAACCTGGCAGACGGGTGCTGGTGGATTCCGGGCCTATGTCTCGCGCTCCAGGGCTCTCTGCCTTCAGTGCTAAGTCTGGACTGGCTTATCAGGGCCCTATCTGCAGAGGACCTGCCTCTGGAAACGCTGACAAAGGTGCCTGTGCAGGTAGGGCAGGACCAGGGAGGTGGAGCAGGCAAAGCTGCCCCTGGGGGGAACTTTGGACTCCAACCAGGGCTGGGGATCTAATCCCTCAAGTGAGGAGACAGAAGGGTTAAGTGAAGGAGCATTGTGGGCAGATCCCACTCCAGGATATGCATTTGTTCCCACAACTGTGTAAGAATGGATCTGAGGGGGAGAGGACCAGCAGTAGCCCAGACGGGTCCAGTGAGAGTCTGACATTGGCAGTGGGGGGCTTGGGGTGGAGGAGTTGTCTGCGCAAGTAGGCCGGTAAGTGGGAAGAGAGAGGTGGCACTCCTGGGAGCAAATCAGGAGGAGTGGGTCTAAGATTTGGGATTTTAAAAAAATGAGGAGCATCCCAGACCCCTAGCCAGGGCTCTGGGGCTTGGGCCCATCTGCCCTTAGGGAATTGCTTGTTGAACAGCTGTGTTTAAACAGACTGTGGTCAGAGTTGCCTCTGCACCTCGTCAGGAGCCTCTCAGCGTAAATATAGCAGCTGCGCTTCCCGCTCTCGGGAGAAATGTGCAAGGAACCAGAGAATGAAAGGCAGATATTTTTAATGAGGACCAGGCAAGATTGGGCAATAGGAGACAGGGCAGCTGTGAGTCAAAGATTACTCAGATGTTTCTGGCCTGGGAGGCGAAGGCAACAGTTGCTGTCCGCAGCCATGGCCAAGCTGGCTTCACCCCACTTTCTGGGAGTCAAGGCCTGAGCACCAAGGGCAGAGAGTGATGGAGACAGGGTGGAAGGGGGCCAACATCTGTGGGATGTGCCTTTGCACTGACAACACTAAAATCTGCATATATGTATATGTGTATCTAGCTTGTTAAATTTGTGCTCAACATGAAGCAAGGGGAAGAGCTAAGAGGAGACATGAAAATTAGGGGAGACACTGTTATGGCCCTGACCAGGTCAGCAAGTCAGTAAGAGCGTGGCACATGAGACCACCTGGGAACAACGTCGCAAGAAGGAAGGAACACTTCTTCAAAGAGAAAAGGACCCAAGAAAGAAAACCCCCCCTTTTTTTAATTTTAACTTTTTACTTTATTTTTTTAAAACTGATATCTTTATTTTTTAATATAAATTTTTTAAATTTACATATATTTGACATCAATTGTAATCCCCATGTATTCCCCATCACCATATCACCAGTGCACCATCACCTC
>JAGFMF010012271.1:3427372-3500732 GCA_019455555.1 Galemys pyrenaicus
CCACCAAGTGTCCCCAGTTTGTCTTTGTCTTTTCATTTTTGGTTTTTGTTTCTTTCTTGTTGTTATTATTATTGTTCTTATTTCTTTTCCTTGATCTTTATTTGGTTTCCTTATATTCCTCCTAGGGGAGGAACCATCTGGTATTTTTCTTTTGCCTTCTGACTCACTTCACTGGGCATAATCCCTTCCAGTTCCATCCATGTTCCTATGAATGCGTCTAGGTTTTCATTTTTTATTGCTGAGTAGTATTCCATCGTGTATATGTACCACAGCTTCCCGATCCACTCATCTGTTTTTGGGCATTTAGGTTGTTTCCAGGTCTTCCCTATTGTAAAGAGTGCTGCCATAAACATAGGAGTGCAGGTATTCTTTTGAATCAGTGTTTTTGTGTCTTTTGGGTATATTCCTAGGAGTGGGAATCCTGGATCATATGGAAGTTCCATTCTTAGTAGACTGAGGAACTGGAAAAGCCCCCTTTTAACCCATCCTTTGACTTTATTTTGAGAAACAAGCATGTAGACCAATTAGCAAAAACATAAGCAGCAGAGTCAGCAGGGCTGTCCCTTTCTTGGACTACAGGCAGGGCCTCCACAGTCTCAGGTACTCAGGCTGGCTGCTAATTCATTCTGTTGTTGTTGTAGTACTTTGAGCTGGTTTTTCCTAACTGCAGAAACTAAGTATTAGAATGAGGTCTCCTCGGCTATATCCTCCCATCTAGGAACCCCTTGCAAGTCCAGTACCTGCTTTATTAAAATGCTGGTTTGAACTGGAAACTTTTTCCCTTTAGCCTGGGCCTTTGTCTGAAACGCAATTATCTAAGAAACTCAAGACAGTCAACCATGCACTGGAGAGGACTTTGGCTCACAGAGGCTGGGCTGTGACGGCTCCGCTGGTAACGGGCACATTGTCCATTCTCAGGCCGTCCAGGGTAGTCCTTTTGGGCCCCATCTGTGTGGTCACCACACTGTTTACTGGAGATAAAATCTCTGCTAGCCAGACAAAGAGTTGATTGAGTAGATGGTCAAAATGAGGATTTGTACTTGAATCCTATGAGAGCTGTTCCCTAGCGGCCCTGAGGTTATGACAGAAGAAGGTCACCTGCCTTCTCACAGGGGCTCATAACTATATTTGTCTTGGTTTTTCAGCCTCTGAGACTTGCAGCCGGTATAGTGTTTCCCATTCTACTAAAAAGATCAACACAAACTGATTCTCAAAAGTACACTGCCCTGAGAGGCTGAGGATGAGCAAAACACATCAGTTTGGAGTCAGAGCATCTCCAAAGGCTCCTGACTCTAAGCCCACCCCTGGGGCAGCCAACGAAAAGCAGATCACCCCTGGACAGATGGTGTTATCTAACATCCACCCCACGGGGGCTACACCACCACGATCCACACCTCCAGCTACTTCCTGTGGGACATTTGTGCAGGCCTGAGCTGGCATTTTCTTTAGTTCTTTTGTGGAAAGTGAATGATGCAGTTGTAGCTACTGATGGTCACACTCAGGCAGAGAAAAGTCCTCCAAGAAAAGTGTTCAAGTATCTGTTGGGACCAGCCAACTTCCAGTACCAATGGATGGCCCAGAACCCCAAATGGAATGGCATCCCACAGGAGCCTCCTAACTGGGTCGTATTGCTCTAGCTCAGCCCCATTCTGAGCCACGAGGTTGTTTCCACGCAGGAAGTCCTTTATTAAACACACCGTGCCACCACGTAAGAACTCTAACGCGACCATCTCCTCAAAGGTCTAGTGAAGGAAGGGTATAAAGGAAAGAAAGATAAGGAAGAAAGGGGCTTGTGGAGGGTCCAGGAAGGCAGTTCAGAGGCAGTTTCTCAGAGTTATCACTAACCTTCCTGCAATAGTTGCTCTCTTCTGTGTTATCAGTTTCAAATGGCCCACAGGAGTACTTCAGGCACTGATGCTATCAGCGTCCTATGAGGGAACAGAAAGTATTAAGCAACCCATCACCCTGCCCAGAGGAATGTGGCAGGGCTCCTTAAGCTAAACTGTTAGGTTAAGTGGAAGGGCAGGGTTCACCATGGTCCTTGGCACAGACCACAGTAGGATTATGTGCAAGTTAAAGCAGTCAGATTGAATTTCATAGATATTCTGCATTTAGGTAAGGGGAAATCAGGCCGGCAGACAAGGAAGGGGAGCAACAAAGGTGAAAATATAAGCTCCAGAACATGGCCACATATAAGATGGGTCTGACACGAGGCTGCAGGCAGGAGCATGCAGATTCAAAAGGGCAGACCCCATTCTGCTTGGAGCTGTCAGTTCAGGGGCTTTGACCAGGAAAAATGGCAGGATCTATAAAGAGTGAGCCCAAGAAGGAAAAGTGAACAAAATCCAACAACTTTAAGGCCTTCTGCCATCAAAGACACCCCAAGGAAACTCAAGCAAAGGTCACAAACTGGGAATGACTATCTGCAGCACATCTGAACGACAAGGGACTAATATCCAGAATATATATATATTTTTTAAATTCATGAATCAAGAAACAAAGGCATAGCACGAAAGAACAAGCAAAATGTCCCATAAACATAAGAAAAGTGTTCAATCTCTTTAACAACAAGGGGATGAAAATGCGTCACGCACACAACGCTGGTGCAGATTTTAAAGCTGGACACTCTGAAGTCAGTGAAGATGTGGAATGGCATGGGAAGGCTCCCGTAGGGCCGTGGGGATGCAAACCAGGACAACTGTTCGGGTGGCTGGAAGCAGCCAAGCTTCGCACCCCCAGACCTTCATGCAATGAAGGGCTGAGCTCTGTCCCCTGACATCAGCACCACCCAAGCTGGAGGGGACGAGGCCTGCAGAGTGCCAGGCCTGGACTGCGCCCTGCAGTCCTGAGCAGGGGCTGCTGCAACAGGGGGCGGAGGGAGTGGCCCTGCTTGTGAATCTTTTAAAAAGAGGCAACAGGGTCCTCCCTCATGGTGCAATGGGTTAAGCAACGCACTGTGAAGCAGACAGCAGCCACTGCAGCCCTGCCCCAGCCCCAGAGGTGCCACATGACCAGCAGACCTCTCCAGCCTCCCTCACTGCTCCCCTCAGCAGTGTGTTTCAGTTACTCTACCTGTTCTGTTCCCCTGCTGTGTCTCTGGTGAATCCTCTCACCCCACCCCACACCTCTGGCCTGTACCCCAATACTTGTGTGCATAAATAAATCTTTTTTTTAAAAAAAAGGGGAGGGCAATGCTCGCTTTCTCTTTTGTTGGAGTTGCTATGGAAGGCAGCCACTGCACAGCGGGCCTTCCCTCCCCAGCCCCAGGAGGGAGGTGGGCAGTCTCCGTACCTCAGGCCTCCCACCAGCCTGATAGCGGCAGCTCCACCTCGCACTGTGGGTTGGTACCTGGAGCGCCTCCCTCTTCCTCTACCTTTTAGTTAAAATAGTTCATTGAGTTTCTCTCTTTGCTGCACCAACGTTCCTTTTGTTTGCATTTGCAGCTGTAGATGGCCAGACCTAAAGCTGTGTTGAGAGGTTCTGACCCAGGGACAGTTTTTGGACTCTTGCCCCGTAACACAACTATTTAGGAAGCCATCTGACAAATGCACACCTTGAAGCATCTACGTGCCCTTGACCCAGCAATTATACTCCCAGGATGTTTCTAAGCAACATTTCCCTGACTGTGACAGGGACCAGTTTTGCTTTTGTTTTCACTTCCAATCTTTTAAACACTTTATAAGCTTTGTATTTTCATATAATCTGTTGTAGTTCATAAAATAGAATAAAAATGAATTTTTAAAAAATGAAAGAAAAAAAAAGAATATCCAATAGATATGCTCTGACCTGTCATCCTGACATTTAACAAAGTTACTTACTTTTATGGGTGACTTGTTTAAGACTGTTCCCTGCAAATTGTTTTATAAGAGCAAAAACTAGAAGTAACTCAAATGTCCAGTGATGGGATTAGAGATTGAAGAAATAGACTGTGGTATAACCACATGAGAGATTATAGGCCATTGTAAAATTGTGAAAATAAAACCACTCTAGACAACAACACCAATTAAAAAAACAAAACAAAACCAAAACCTGTGTCAGAGAGAAAATAAACCCCTCAGACATTTCTACATGCTATTTTGGCAGAAAATTTTCTCTCGAAGTATAATTTACATTTCCATGTAGATGTATAATGTACATTTTATCGGCACAAAGATTCCATGATCATTAGATTATTTAGGGAGTTATGTAACTATCACACTATCAAATTCCTGTTGCATCATCCTAAAATAACTTTCATGCCTATTTTTAGACACCCCCCCACCCAATCCCACCCTCAGCCCCAGGCAAACCCTGCTCTGTATTTGTGGATTTGGCTTTCCTGGACATTTCATTTAAACAGAATCTTCCAGCCTATAGGCTGCTGTATCTGGCTTCTGCCACTTAGTATCATGTTTTGGGAGTTTATCCGTGGCAGATAACATCATAGCACTTCATTCATCTCATTGCCAAGTGTGTGAATAGACCACATCTTGTTTACCCATTCACGGTTGATAGACATTTGGGTCGTTTCCATTTTTTGGCTACTTTGAATAACATGACTTTGCATGCACGCCTTTGCACAGATATGTTTTCATTTCTCTGAGGTACATTAGGTGATATCGTTTTTTATGAAGCTTTAAAACGCAACATAGAGATCCATAAAAAGTACCGAAACTACTCTTTAAAAGAGAAGAGAATGACAAACAGCATTCAGGAGTTGGGCAGTGCATGTGGGGGTAGGGGACGGGAGAGAGGCTGAGGGGGGGAGGGGGAGGGGAGGGTGGGGGGACACGACTCAGCTAGACAAGAACAGAGGTATTGGGCACTGGGCTTATGGGAGCTGATTTTATTACATACACTAGATATTTTAGATCATCGAAAGAGACCTTAACCAAAGTGAAAGGCCATCTCCAGTGCCCTAACAATTCCACTGGACTCTCCTATCAGAGTAACCTGGTCCAAGTCCAGCAAGATCAAACATGCTCTAGCCTGCTGTCTACATCTGGTTTTACCTCTTCCTGCTCCCTCCGTCCCACCCCACCGGCCTGGCCTCAGGCTGTTCGGGAGGCAGTGCCCCTCCTGCAGCCACAGTGGCAGCTCCAGAGCCCTCCCTGCACTAACAAGGCTGCATCCGGGTATCCTCCTCCCATCCTTCAACCCCCCTCAGCCTCATTTACTTTTTGACCAAGCATTCTCACCCACACACCTGCACAGATATTTATTTGTTGTGTCTGTTACCACCCACAGATACTTGGGAACAAAGTCAGCTCCCCAGGAGCTGAGTCCCTGGCATCCCCTGACTACTGGGGGCTCTGCCAGCACTTGTTGAGTTCATTAAAGACAGCAAGCTTGTGATGGGGTGGCGCCCCCCACTCAGCTGCTGGTGTCAGCCAAGAGCACAGATGAGATATTAGATGTGCTACTGGGAAACATACAATTCCCACTAGTTTGAGCTTCTGAAATGTTCATCAGACTTTCAAGAGCACTGCAAGGACACTGGAAGCTGTTGGCCCAGTTAAGACTTAAAGAATTTTGCAGAGCTAGGAATCCACAGTTCCATGGTCGGGTGACTTCTAGGGAAAGGGGTCTTGCCATCATCGCCATCATAATCCATGCCCTAGATGGTTTCTTCCAGAAGGCACTTGAGGTGCTGATTTGTAAGCTGTTGCCCCAGTCCCCAATTCCTAGACACCCCTACGTGATCTTAACCCTAGGGCTGGGCTGACCAACATGGAGTCTGGTCAAATGTGTGATTGAACATTTGAAATGTTGCCAATGCAACTGGATTTTAATTTCACTTAATTTAAAAACAGAAGCTGTGTAGCTATTTATTCCACTAAATACAAGCTTATTGCTTTGGTAGGACTAAATTTTACTCCAGTTGAAAATGTAGCATCCAAACTGAGAAGTATAACATGCATACCAGCTCTTTAAAGCCAATATAAATTTTTATACTGATTAGCTGTGGAAATTATAATATTTTGGACATGCTGTTTTAATTAAAAGGTTATTAAGTGAATGTTGCCTGTTTCTTTTTAATTTTTAAAAAAATATTTATTTTTATTTATACATACAAGAGCTGGGGTACAGGCCAGAGTCCAGGACAGTGAGATGATACATCAGAGATAGAGTGGGGAGCAGAACAGGCAGATGGACTGAAACACACTGCTGAGGGGAGCAGCGGGCGAGGCAGGAGAGGTCTGCTGCACCATGTGGGTCCCCTCCCTGACCGGAGCCAGGGATCGAACCCATGCTGCAGTGGCCGCAGTTTGCCTTATAGTGCGTTGCTTAACCCACTGTGCCACCAGGGAGGCCCCTTTTTAATTTTTTTAATGCAGGTACTAGAAAATACACAATACGTATTGGTTCTCTGTTTCCATTGAAAAGACATGTCCCTCATTACGTCTACTAGGCAGTGCTGGTCTGGAGTCTGAACAAACTGCCCTGCCCTTGGCCTCCAAGCATCCTTGGCACCATCACTTCCACATTTACCTGAAGCTTTCTGCCAGGGGGCATAGCCCTCTCTGGCTCTCTGAGGCTGAACCCTGCCTTCCTCCCAATGAAGCTCTCTTGCCAGTCCCCTCCTGCCTGCATGAGCATCTACCTCCAACTCTGAGCACCTGCTATTTATACCACCCTTAAACATTAGCTTCAGAGAGCTAATTTTCTCTCCACCCAATTTTTACATTAAAGGTGATAATCCTGTGTTTCTTTCTTAGCTCAGTGCCTGGTATGTAAGGAATGTTAGCTGATGGTTTTGATAATGTTAATTACCTCTTTGGGTTGTGTAGCAACGTTATTTTCCCACAACCTTTAGCAAGAGGCTGGGTAAAAATGGTGACAGTTGCTTTACAGGGGAAACTGAGGCTCAAGTAGGTTACTTTGCTCAGGTTTGTGGTGTTGTCCAGATATTCCTGGCTCCTAAGCCAATGGTATTTCTCCTACACCATGCTTTTGGGGTCCACCTCGAGAAGGCAGACAGTTAATGCCGAATGCATATAGTGTAGGTGGAGGCAGATCTTGAGCGGGGCTTTAAGGATTCGGGAGGTTTAAGCTGAGCAAAGCGAAGTAGGTGGACTCAGCAAAGCTCCTGTGAAGATCTATAGTCAGGAGGTATTTCATGACGGTAGAATGACAGCAGTGAATATTTGGGTATGTTTTTTAAAAACAGCTTTAGTCAGACACAATCCATATACTCTAAAATTCCCCCTTTTAAAGTATACATCAGTAGTTCTTAATTGGGACAGATTTGTGCAAGTTACTACTATCAACAGATTCAGGGACCATCCTGGTGGTGCAATGGTTTTAGAACGCACTATGAAGCAAACCGCAGTCATGCAGCATGAGTTCGATCCCTGACACCGGCTGGGGAGGTGGCCCACATGGGGCAGCAGACCTCTCCTGCCTCACTCGCTGCTCCCCTCAGCAGTGTATTTCAGCAGATCTGCCTGTTCTGCGCCCCCACTTTGTCTCTGGTGGATCCTCTCACCGCCTGTGATTCTGGCCTGTACCCCAGCTCTTGTATGCATAAATAAATAAATATTTTTTTAAAAAATAGATTCGGACCATTGTCATCCTCCCATAAAGAAATTCCATACTTGGGGCTGGAAGAACTAGGTTTTGGAGATAAGGATGGCAAGAGAGATAAGGAAAATGTAGTAGAGTGAGTGAGACCACCTAGCGTTCAACAGCTCTCCCTGGCTCACTCTGGTACTTTCGACCCTCATGGGACCTTTGTAGTGCTAATGCTAACTTTTGGCCCTTATTGTAAATAGCTTGCTTGCTTGCTTTTGTGCATCAAAGGCTCAAGGTGGTTCAGACCTTGGTATTGCGACAGCAATACCAGCAGCTACCAAGGACTGAGGAAGATTCCTCAGTGTGAACAAGAAAAGGGGAGAATGTTAGAGCCAGAGTCTGCCTAAACTTAGCTAACTGAAATTTGACAAACGACCTACAGGCTTACTACCTTATCTAGTAGGTCAGCTGATCCCATACCTTAGGCTCTCTTGCAGTTAAGGGCAAGGCATATGAAACAGCTTGTTATCTTAGAATGTGCACCCGATACCGGGCAGAAGCCTGAGCCCGCCCAAATGGATCTCCTGTACAAGTTTAAACTTTTAAAACACGTTTCTCTTTAAAGCCATTTACTGTGCTCATTGTGTGGGCTTTGACCTCTCAGCTTATTGGCTGCAACCTATGTAATGGCGGGAAATTGGCTATATAAGCTCACCCCTTCTTACTCTCCGGGTCGATCGTCCCAGCTAGACCTGCGTGTCTCAGTTGGAAGGTCAGCCCCTGCATGCAGGCATACTAAAGCTCTACATGATTGTTGCAAAAAAAAAAAAGAAAGAAAGAAATTCCATACCATTGGCCGTCATTCCCATTCCCTCTCCCCTGCCATTTCAGACCACAAATCAGTGCTCTGTTTCAATGGATGTGCCTGTTCTAGACATTTCATATAATCAGCTTTCTACAGTATGTGGCATTTTGTCACTGGCTGTGCTCTCTGCTTGTTTTTAGGGTTCCTCCATGTTGTAGCTTGTATTATTTCCTCTCATGGCTGAGTAATATCCCGTTGTATAAGTACTGTAGACTATATTTGTTTATCCATTCATCAGTTGATGGACATTTGGGTTGTTTCAAAATGTAAATATCAGGTGTATTATTTTTAAAATTATTATTAAATTTTTTCTTACAGCATTGTAGTCCCCATACTTCTCCTGCCACCAGATCACCTGTAAACCATCACCGTATTTCCTTGTGTCCATTCCTCCCTTGTTCTCCCCTCCCTTGCTGTATGCCTCAGTTCTTATGGTCAGTTTGCTAGACTTTTTCTTGACCTTTTGTTTAGTTTCTCTATTCTCCACATATAAGTGAGAGCATCAGGCATTTATCTTTTTCCTTCTGACTAATTTCAGCTAGCAAATTCTCTTCCATCTCCATCCACGTTGCCACAAATGGTATGCATTTATCTTTTTTGATTGCTGAATAATATTCCATTGCATAAATATGCCACAACTTTTTGATCCATTTATCTGAGACATTTAGGTTGTTTCCATATCTTGGCTATTGCAATAAACATAGGAGTGCAGATTTCCTTTCAAATTAGTGTTTTGTGCCCTTTGGGTAGATTCCTAGGAGTGGAATCACTGGATCATATGGTAGATCCATTTTAAGTGTTCTGAGGAACTGCTACGCGGCATTCCATAGTGGCTGGAGCAGTTTACATTCCCACCAGCACCATGAGAGGGTTCCTTTATCTCCACATCCTCTCTAGTATTTGTTGTTTCTGGTTGTTTGTTTTTTTAATGTGGGCCATTCTTACTGGAGTGAGGTAGTATCTCATTGTGGTTTTGATTTGCACTTCTATATTATTTGTATCCCTCTCCATCCTGAGTAAGATGAGAAAGCTTAACTCATTGGGATTAAGGTTTGATGTCTGGATTATGGCACATTCCAAATTAGTGAGTTTTGACTTTTCAGGTGTTATTCTTGCAAGAGGCTGTGAATACGAATGTGCCTGCCTTCCTGCCTTCCATGCTCCCCCTTCTTTGAATGTGTCAGATACTGTGCTAAACCCTGGAGGGGGGAAAAAATAGAAAATAAGGCCGACATAGCGCTGGCTCTTCTGGGTCTTACTCTGTAGTGGGCAAACACAATTCAGCAAGCCACTAGAGTAAGTATGACCTTGAGGGAGCAGGGTGGTGCCTCCCCGAGAGCTCTCAGTCCATTCAAGGTAAACAGGGGGTTAGAGTATGTCCAACCCTGTTTGGCCTTTGCTTCATGGTTTTTCAAAGAGCAGAGGCTGTTCCATGTGAAATGCAGTCCCTAACCCGGGTATTCTGTAGACATGCTCACAGTGCAGTTAGACCTGAGAACCAACCAGCAAAGAGGAACGTTCACTCTTCTACCAGGGACACAGATCTCAGGAGCTATTCAGAAGCCAGGCCAGGCCACTGAGAACTGCCTCCATCCTGCCTTTCCTGTCTCCTTGCTTTCAGCAAGGTTTCTTTCCTGATAGCAGAGAAGGGCTCCTTGGTCACCAGCTAAGGAGTTCCATTCTGCCCATCCTCCCTCTCTTGGGGCTCCTCCATCAGGGCCTGAAGAGGTATCACTCTCATAGCACCCATCTTTGCTGGCAAAGACAGCTCATGTGCTCCTTGCAGGGCCCTTGTCCTCAAAGCCTGGAAAACCGAACTGCCAGGACCACCCTATGGAGAACCCGGTGGTGATAAGGAGAGCCAGATCCACTGCAGCCCCTCTGCTAGCCCTCACCATCTCTGGGGCCGCACTGATCATAGGCATCCACTTAGCTAGCCCTGAAGGGTCCACAGGTGTGAGGGAAAGCCTCAAGGACCCCCAGCTGACCTCTCCTTCCCCACCCCCCACCCCCCCATGCCCTGCCTCCCCGCCTCCTAGGGCTGGGACAGCCACCCTTCCTCTTGCTACCTCCACCAGCATCCTCCTCCACTCCTTTCCCTGGTACGGTGTTATGACAACAGTGTAATGAGGGTTCTCAGGTCACAACCTGGACACATTCCATAGGGCATGAGTCCCTCAGAGCCCCAGGCACCATCCCATAAGCAGATTCCACCCAGGCGCCCAAGTGACTTCCAGTGGCCCCAGGCAGCTAAATGGGATGGGGTCTCCTGGGTAGGTGTCACTAGTTCCCTCCCAGCTCCCACCACCCAGCCTCTGCTTCTTCCACAGTCCCCTCCCACGCCTTTGTTGGGGGTCTGCTGGGGTATCAGTTCCTCCCTTGGCTGAGAGCAGACATCCTGGTGCTGAGGAGTTAGGGGAGGACCCTCAGCCTCCACAACTGCCTCAAGAAGATACAACTCTCACTCCCCCCTGTCACTTGGAGGTACATGTGAACGACACAGGTAGGTGGGGACCTGAGGTGACTCGAGAAAGCCAGTCAACCTGTCTGAGTCTTCACTTCTGTCAAATCTTCATCTGTCAGATTTGGGGGTTGTCTCATCTCTAGGCTCATCTTTGAGAGCTCTCTAGCTCTCAAAACCTGCACATCTGTGTGGCTGTTTCTGCGTGATGGATTGACAGCTTGTGTTCTCAGTGGGAAGGGGGCAGTGCCTCCAAGCACCCCCTCCCAAAACAGCCCCTCTCCAGGCTGCTCCCCACCCAGTCCCAAGGTGTGGCCGCATCTCCGCAGAACCTCCGGCAGGCGCCAGCAAAGCCTAAACTCTCCCCTACCGGCGCAGGCCACACCCCCTGCCCCCCAGGCCTAGTGAAGGCGCCGGACCGGTGACGGATCTTTAACCCTTTCCCTGCTGCTCTCGCGGCGCTGCGGACGGCTCTCCCACCGTGTCACTCCGGAGCCCCGAGAGGCCTGGGGCGGATAGGCCGGAAGATTGAGCGTCAGAAGCTGCTGGGCTCCTTGGTCCCTGCGCCGTGGCTGTGCGATGGCAAGGAGAGGGCACGGTGGGTAGGCTTAGGTGTTTCAGCAAACTGCTAGATCCCTCAGCCTCAGAGGTAGTGAGGGGAGGGTCCCCCTCTCTAGCGTCCTCTGGTAAGAGACTGACCGAAGCCCCATTCGCCACCCTCTCGCTGCATCTCCGGGCCGGCTCCCCTGCCCTGGGCGGGCCAGGAAACCTCGGTCCCCGCCCCACTCCGCTCCGTTAGGCCCCAGCGGCCGGGGGACTTTGGAGCTGGGGAGGAAGCGCGGTGGGGCGGGGAGGTGGGGGGTGTGTCGGAAGGCGGCGGCCGCGGGGTTTTATAATCCGCAGAGCGGACGCGGCGCGGAAGGGACAGTGCCGCACCGCGCCATGGGGACCGCGTTTCGACCGGGGCCGGGGCCGCTGCTTCTGCCGCCGCTGCTGCTGCTGCTGCTGCAGCCGCCGCCCGCCGCCCTGGTGCTCGACCCCGGGCTGCAGCCCGGAAACTTTTCCGCGGACGAGGACGGGGCGCTGCTCTTCGCGGAGAGCTACAACTCGAGCGCCGAGCAGGTGCTGTTCCAGAGCACCGCGGCCAGCTGGGCGCACGACACCAACATCACCGAGGAGAACGCGCGGCGCCAGGTGGGCGCGGGCCCGCGCGGGGGCGGGGGCGGGGCCCCGGCGGCCAATCACAGGCCCGCGGCCGCTGGGGGGCGGGCAGTCGCGGCCGGGCGCGCGCCCCCCGACCCCCGCCCGGTTCGCCGCCGCCGCCCCCATCCTGTCCCAGCGGAGGGAGGGGGACGGTCCTAGGACGGTGCCGCGAGGAGCCTGGCTCCGCGGACACCGAGTCCCTCCGGGTGGCTGCGCCCGGGGCTGACACGGGCTGGGTCCGCGGCAGTCCTCACTGAGGGTGCCGGCGCTACCCTGGACCCCCCTCTCGGGCCTCAGTCTACCCGTCCCTGCCTGTTCGGTCACCGCTCTCACTGTCCGTTCACCCTCTCCTCCCCCTGCCTCTCTCCTGGCTCCAATTTCTTCTCTGTGCGCCCCCACCCGCCCAGATTCCCCCTGTTCCTGACCCCAGACCTCAGAATCAGGGAGCAGAGTGCTCTCTCAAGCCCCAGTCTCCTGGAGCCCTTGACCTTCCTCCGCAACCCCAGAGCCAGAGTCTCCTCTACATCCCCTCCCGTGCCCTCCTGGTGCCCACAGGAGGAAGCAGCGCTGCTCAGCCAGGAGTTCTCCGAGGCCTGGGGCCAGAAGGCCAAGGAGCTGTACGATAATATCTGGAACAACTTCAAGGATGCCACGCTGAAAAGGGTCATCAGTGCAGTGCGCACCCTGGGCCCTGCCAACCTGAACTTGGACAAGAGGCAGCAGGTGGGCCCTGGACTCCTGGTGGAGGCAGAAGTGCCACACCGTGGGGGTGGGGTGGGATGGGGGAGCACCCTGCCATCTGTGTGGGCCCTGACTGTAGAGGAAGCATTGCTTTTCCTTGGAAATGGGGTAAGATGTGACTTTGCATAAAGCAAGTGCAACAGAGTAGAAAGCAAAATCTGAGTGGAAACAGGGATTTTTCAGAATTTCTCCGCTGGCCAGTTTGGTTTCTGGGCTTCCTTAGAAAGATCGAGGAGGCTGAGAGAGATTTGCCCTCATTGCAAGGGGGCAGCCCAGCTGGCACTGGAACCTGCCTCCAGCCCCACCCCTAAATCTCAGGATACCTGTTCTACTTCCACAGGCTGCCTCCCCAGGAAGGGGAATTAGTGATCAAAAGTGACCCACATACCACTGAGAACTCTTGTCCAAGTCACAACCCCTTTTTGGGCTTCCTAGCAAAGGGGGTGACCAGCGAATCTCTAGGGCCTGTTCATCCCTGCCATGCTCTCAACTCTTACTCCACAGTACAACTCTCTGCTAAGCAACATGAGCAGAATCTACTCCACTGCCAAGGTCTGCTTCCCCAACAAGACTGCCACCTGCTGGTCCCTGGACCCAGGTACGACCCTGGCCCTGCAGGGGTGGTCTCTCCTGGAGCTTCCTCCCCCTTCCCCATCACCTGCTGTACTCAGGACCTGCAGGTTTATATGGGAGAGGAGGAGTCAGTGCAGAGTGGGAAAACTCAAGGCACTGACCTCCCCCCTGGGGCTGGACCATGAGAGGCCCCTGCTTCTCCTGGCAAACTGACTTCCAGACTCTCCACCCCCAACATGTGCTTTGACCACTCCTGGCTGCATGGTTTTCCCTTTTATGGGTCCTCACACCCTCTCTTACCTTATACCCCTTGTGGCTTTTGTTTATACCTCTTCCTCTCTCAAACACTCCTCCCCACTACCTATTAGGCCACCTTGAGGCCAGTTACTCCATTCAGTGCCTCAAAAAGGGTCTAACTGGGTTTCGACTCTGGATGCCCTCTTCTTGTCACCCATCTTAGGTTATCATTTCCCTAGGTACAAGGGCCCTACCTGGGCACCTACTGTGTATAGCTCCCAGTGTTGAGGAAGCTAGTGGGGATGGCCAGAAAGGGAACTCTGGTGGAGGCCACTGCCGACTCTGATGCAGAAGTGTCCTGCCTGCCCCCGCCCTCTGTGTCTCAGAGCTTACCAACATCCTGGCTTCCTCACGGAGCTACACCCGGCTGCTGTTCGCCTGGGAGGGTTGGCATAATGCTGTGGGGGTCCCGCTGAAACCCCTGTACAAGGAATTCACTGCCCTCAGCAATGAGGCTTATAGGAGTGATGGTGAGTGTGCTCCACCCCACCCCTGTGTGGGTGCCCCCTTCCCCTGCTTGCAAGGTGCTTTCCCATCCAGCCTCTCCCTGAGGTCCGCAGAGCTGTCATTCCTATGGCGCCATACACTAGCCAAGGTCCTATGGCTTGGGGTGGTGGGACTGGGCTTGAGCCCCGTGTGCCTTCCCCAGGCTGCTGTCCTGCCTGCACACTGCCCCCCACACCCCCACCCCACACTCCTCCCAGCCCTAGTGCTCATCTTTGCCTCTTGTGCTTTCTGGGGTCTATTTGGCTGGATTTGGAGCATCCCCTAGTTCGGAAAGTGTAGAACTGAATCCCCCAACACCCTGTCCAGCAGCTGGAGGCTGCGAGGGTCCCGAGCCGCAAGAATGGCCAAGGGGTGGTGAGGCGCTGAGGTGCCGAGCCTTGGGCCTGAGCTGCACCCCATCCCCCCGCTAGGCTTCTCAGACACAGGGGACTACTGGCGCTCCTGGTATGAGTCAAGCACCTTTGTGGAGGACCTGGAGCATATCTACAAACAATTAGAGCCCCTCTATCTGAACCTCCACGCCTACGTGCGCCGGGCGCTGTACAACCGATATGGGGAGAGATACATCAACCTCAGGGGACCCATCCCTGCTCACCTTCTGGGTAAGAACCCGGCCTTGCTCCTCACGGATCGGCCCCTTGTCTCACGTGTCAGAGCCCCGTGCGGCTCCTGTCCTCACACGCAGCACTTGGAGCACAACAAAGGCTTTGGCCCTAGGCCGGTGGAGGAGGAATAATAACCCTAGGTCATCTCCTAGGAAGCACACCTCAGGATTGGAAGGCAGGGACCCCCAACTGTCAGAAAGGACCCCAGCATCATCGCCTGGCTAATGCTAGGCCTGAGCTCGGAGCACAGAGGAGTGTGGGTGGGACCCATGGGTGAGATTCCTGGCCTCAGGCAGCCAACCAGAGGCTGCCCTAAAATGCCCTCCTGGATGCCTTGGGGCCCAGGACACTGCCTGGAACTGCCCGGAGCAGGCACTGGCTAGGCAGGGAGCCGAGCCGTCCAGCCCCCTCCCTCTGTCTAGGGGACATGTGGGCCCAGAGCTGGGAAAACATCTACGACATGGTGGTGCCGTTCCCCGACAAGCCTAATCTTGATGTCACCAGCACCATGGTGCAGAAGGTCAGCTCGGGGTCAGGCCAGGGTGGGATAAACAGGAGGAAGTCAGACCCGGGGAGAGGGGTAGGGAGGGGTCATAGTGGGGAGCTGGGTCCTGGTGTGTGGGGCAGAGGGCGGTTGGAGGCTCTGTCCTCAATGAGGTCCCACCCCACCCTCCAGGTCCCTTTGTCTATCCCAGGTCGTCCATAGGGGCCCTGCCTTTTAGAAGGGGGGACCCCAGAGCAGAGACACCCTATCTGGCAGGAAGCTGACATGGACGGGGAACCCCAGACCTACTGCCCAAGGACATCCACAGTGGGCTCTGGAACTGGCCCCCAAAATGCCTCCTCCCCCTCCCACCACCAGGGCTGGAACGCGACACACATGTTCCGGGTGGCTGAGGAATTCTTCACCTCCCTGGGGCTCTCGCCCATGCCCCCTGAGTTTTGGGCAGAGTCCATGCTGGAGAAACCCAACGATGGGCGTGAAGTGGTGTGCCACGCCTCCGCCTGGGACTTCTACAACAGGAAAGACTTCAGGTCTGTACATGTGCCAGGAGGCCCTCACTCCAGGAAGGGCGGGCAGCTCAGCATGGAGAAGCCAATTCCCGGGCACGCCTCTGCCCCAGACTTCACACCTGGGTCTGTGCCTTCTGGGCAGCTTTGACAGGCCATCAGCTCTGGACCTGGGGGTGGTGGGGAGAGCCCCAGTGTCAGCTGGGACAGGGCAAAGGTCTTGTATGCCTCCCCCTGCTCTGGTTCCTGCCCTTCACCTGGCCCTTGCCCTCTCCCCACCCAGGATCAAGCAGTGCACACGGGTCACGATGGACCAGCTCTCCACGGTGCACCACGAGATGGGCCACGTGCAGTACTACCTGCAGTACAAGGACCAGCCTGTGTCCCTACGGCAGGGTGCCAACCCTGGCTTCCACGAGGCCATCGGGGATGTGCTGGCGCTCTCTGTGTCCACTCCCACACACCTGCACAAAATTGGCCTGCTGGACCACGTCACCAATGACAATGGTAGGTGGGTGCAGAGAGGACCCACTCCCCCCACAGCAGGACACCGCTGCTCAGATCTGCCCTTCCCATTTCTGCCTCGTTGCCTCCCCCATCAGGCAGACTTGGAATCCCAGCTCAGTGCTTCCTAAGGGTTCTCTCTCCTAAGCAGGGCCTTGTGCTCACCAAGGCCAGCCTTCTCTTCTCTGCAGAGGCCCAGCCTCGCCTCCCACTGGCCGCTCTGTAGCCCCACCCTGTCCTAGCTGGATCTCTCCTGACTCTGACGCCTCCCTTTCTCATCTCGTTTCCCAACAGAGAGCGACATCAACTTCTTGTTAAAGATGGCCCTGGAGAAAATTGCCTTCCTGCCCTTTGGCTACTTGGTGGACCAGTGGCGCTGGGGGGTCTTCAGTGAGCGTACCCCTCCTTCCCGCTACAACTCTGACTGGTGGTATCTTCGGTGAGCAGAGAGGGCTCAGAGTGGGCATAATCCCAGGTGGCGCTCCCCACCCTTCTGGGCCACCGGCAGCCATGTCCCACCTCCTCTCCAATGGCCGCTCCACCTTCTGCCCACTATACTCTTTTTTCCTGCCTCAAACTCCCTCCTCCCAGGATTCTCCCCAATTTTCCAGGATGAGGGAGGGATGCCCAGGGTAGGGATATCTGCTTAGCAACCTGTTCTGCAAAAGCCCAGTCAGCCTGCGTGTGGCCCTCAGGTCCTAAGACAATTCACCACCCTCTTCTAGAACCAAGTATCAGGGGATCTGCCCTCCAGTTGCCCGAAACGAAACCCACTTTGATGCTGGAGCTAAGTTTCATGTCCCAAATGTGACACCGTACATCAGGTACTATTGCCCCCTGCCTTGCCCCCCCCCCCAGTTTTTTCATACCTTTAGTCCCTCTCCTCTTATTCTGTGATGCTAGCCCCCACTCCTTATACTCTTCTGAACTCCCCCACCTCCCACACCAGACCTGGAATTCAAGCAGCTTCAGGACCATCTGGGGTTAGGTACCCCCTCTCCCAGGCAGCTCCTGGTCTGGCCTCTGCCCTGTGGGAGTCTGAGTGATCCCTGGGCAAGGGTGCCCCTCTGTCCCCCTAACACCCACCCTGGGCCTGCAGGTACTTTGTGAGTTTTGTCCTGCAGTTCCAATTCCACCAAGCCCTATGCAAGGAAGCTAACCAGACGGACTCACTGCACCAGTGTGACATCTACAAGTCCACCCAGGCGGGGGCCATGCTCCAGTATGTGGGGGCAAAGGGAGGGCACGTGGGAGGGTGAAGGGAAAGGCCATTGAAGGGAAGGTCTGGAAGGCAGCTGGCTACTCTGGGGTCACCACAGGATTGGGTGATGGAGGCCACCAGTCTTCCTTCCCCTCCCATTTTGGAGGGAATTTCTGGCTGGAATGGGGCAAGATAGACATCCCCTGGCCCTTCACAGAGTGCCTAGGCCCTGGAGTCTCAGTGCTGCTGTACCTGTAGTCCACTGCAGTCAGAAATGGTCGGGGTGGGACTTGTAGGCCAAGGGGCCAGTAGCAGACACTGGCCTGAGAGTCCTGTGCTTACAGTGCCCACTCTGCCCGACAGGAAGGTGCTGCAGGCTGGGTCCTCTCGGCCCTGGCAGGACATACTGATGGATATGATTGGCTCAAATACCCTGGACGCTGCGCCTCTGCTCCACTACTTCCAGCCACTCACCGAGTGGCTAGAGAAGCAGAACCAGAAGAATGGCGAGGTCCTGGGTTGGCCGGAGTACCAGTGGAGCCCCCCGCTTCCCAGCAACTACCCAGAGGGCATTGGTAAAGTCCTGAATGAGAATGGGGTGCAGCATTAAGGGTAGTTCTCAATTCTGGGCTCTGAACCTGGACCCCCAGTTCTTGGTTCCTACTGAGCTTCTCCTAGGTGAGCCCAGCACCCTGCTCTGGAGGGCTAGGCACCCCCTTAGCTCATCAGCAGCCCCTGGAATGGGGCTGGGAAAGTCTTTCCCCCAGCATCCTGGGAGGGTGTGCCCAGATCTGAGGCCCCTGGGGGCCAGCTGCCTGCCACACTGCTCTATGAGGTCACACTACAGGATCCACTCACTGGCCAAGGAGCCACGGCTGCAGGGCTCTGCTCTCCTGCGGCCATGGGCCACGGCTGGGCTGCTCCAGGATTGCCCAGCCTCTTCCTCCTCCTATTCTGCTGGGGGCACCCCATGCTGGTCCCCAGCCAGGAGGCCACCCTTCAGGTGACAGTCAACCAGACAACAACCAGCCAGGCAACAGCCAGCAGCCAGGCAACAACCAGCCAGGCAACAACCAGCCAGGCAACCACCAGCAGCCGGATAACCAAGAGCCCAAGTGGGACCAGCTGGGGTTGGAGATCATGAGGGGGAGGGGAGGCAGGGCCCTGCCTGGCTCCAGCTGTGCTGCAGGAGCGGACAAGCCGACTTACCCGTTTCTCTCCACTGCCCCGCAGACCTGGTGACTGATGAGGCTGAAGCCAGCAAGTTTGTGGATGAGTATGACCGGCAGTCCCAGGGGGTGTGGAATGAATACACCGAGGCCAGCTGGAACTACAACACCAACATCACCACAGAGAACAGCAAGATCCTGGTAGGCCCTCTCCCCGGCACACGTGTGCACATGCACCGATGCTCCAAAACCCAAGGCTGAGCAGACGGCCCCTCCGCCCCTCCACCCTGGAACTGGTGAAAAGCCCGAATCGAATACTTACACCATTGCTCAATTTTAGACTGGGGGGCGAATCCATTCAATGCCTTCTACTTTCACAAACGATCAGTGTTGTAGTAAAGGACTAGTTTAGCTGCAGGTAAGCAATGCTGGGGTTGGTTCAGTGAGAGGCAGGTGCCCCATCCGCCACCATAGTGCCCTCTGACCCCAGGCCCCGCCCATGCGGCCGGAAACAGCTTATCCCCAGGTGAGCTGCAGGGCCAGCCTCTGGTAGCTGTGAGTCAGCCCTGCTCCTTGCTGCTTTAGGCCAGCTGCTCCATTTGTGCCTCAACAGCCTTGGGAAACCGGTCACCTCGGCCCCACTCTACAGGTGGGGCCCTGCGTTCAGAGAGGCCAGTCCCCAGCAACCTCCCTCCTAGCAGCCTGCAGGCGCGTGGGGGGTACTTTCCCACCCTGCAGGGATATTTCCTGCTCAATGGTGGGCCTCTGTTAGGGGCATGGGCTGCCTCTAGGGCATTCACAGACAGTCCAGGTTGAAAAGGGTTTGACTGGCAAAGCAACAACTTGATAAAACAGCCACCCCTGGTCCCTTTGGCCCTCCCCACCACACCTCCTCCTCAGAGACGTCACCAGAGTCTCAGGGCCTCATGACTCGGCTCCTTCTGTGCCTTCAGCTACAGAAGAACCTCCAGGTGGCCAACCACAGCCTGTACTACGGCGCTCAAGCCCAGCGGTTTGATGTGACCCACTTCCGGAATGCTACCATGAAGCGGATAATGAAGAAGATCCAGGACATCGAGCGAGCAGCGCTCCCTGCCAAGGAGCTGCAGGAGGTGTGTGGCATGGGGTGGGGGCAGGGGAGCAGGGGAGCTCAGAGGAGCTCGGAGGAGATGAACAGCACAGCGCAGGGTCTGGCCTTCACACAGCTTCTTCTCCCTCAGTTTGTCAAGCCGTGGCGTCCCTCCTGTGGACACACACCCACACAGTCCCTGATTTCTCCTTCAGGAACAGGCCCCCCAGCTCACGCCCCCACCCCATGATGCTGCCCAGGGCAGAGCAGGTAGCCCAGGGGTGCAGCTCACTGCCTCTTCTCTCTCCTGCAGTACAACCAGATCCTGATGGACATGGAGACCACGTACAGTGTGGCCAATGTGTGTCACGCCAACAAGACCTGTCTCCAGCTGGAGCCTGGTGAGTGCACTTGGGGGACGAAGGGGGGGCCAGGGCAGCTAGGGCTGGCACTTCGTTGGGAGTGCTGTCTGGGCAAGAGCGCCAGATACTCCCGACTTGGGGGACAGCACGCCTGGGAAACCCACTTCCACTTTCTGCCTGTGGGGGTTCTCTTCCGCCATGGAAACTGGCACCCACTTCACCCTCCACCCGGATCTACTGCTCTCCCTGGGGCCTGTCACCTGCTCCCTCCAAGCCTCTGGCTTCAGGCCTTCAGGCCAGCGGGTAGGGATTCTCCCATGTGCTTTTCAAAGGCTGGGCTGCTGCATAGGGAAAGCAACTTCAGGCGCCTCCCCTTCTTGGTCCTTCCTTGATCCCCGTCAGGCCCTTCCTACCTTCTCTGGCCCCCATTCTTTCATACCCCCAAGCCCAGGAATGGGAGGCTATGACCTGTAGAAGCCCTGCACACACTCCGTGTTGCCCCCGCTTCACTCCCCCTTCACGCCTCCCTGCCAAAGGAGCTCTCTGCTCCCCCATGACCTTTCTCTCCACTTTCGCTGGTGCTTCTCGCCTTCTCCCCTGTGCCAGCCTCCCCCTTGACACCCAAGAACCTGCTCCTGGCTGCCTCCTGACCCAGCCCTCCCAGGGTTGGGGAACCAGAGGCATGAACAGTCTTCCTGAGGAATCTTCGCCTAGGAACGGTCTCTTCCTGGCCCTCCGCCTAACTCCCAAATAGAAAGGGAAATGGAAAATAAACAGGAGAGACCGTATTCCTGGGACAGGGTTTGGCTTACGGCTTGTGTATGTGGGTAGGCACGCAAGGGGGGAGGGGGCGCATGTGCACATATGGGAGTGGATGAAAGGGAGCGTGATCTCTGTGCCGCCCCCCTTCAGGCAGCCCCCCACCAGCTTCGGAGATGGGCAGTCAGGTCAGTTAAAGTGAGAAGCACCTACAAAAACAGAGCACCTGCCGCACCTGAGGGCAGTTGTGAATTTCTCAAAATACATTTTCCTCAGACAGAATTAAACCAAATGCATGCTCTCTGCAAAGCAGAGCACCTCATAGCACGTTCCCAAGTGGGGAGAGCTCCAGCGAAACAGTGTGGTGCGGGTGGCACTGGGTGCCGTTCCAGCTTTCCCACACAGGCAGCCAGGGCAGGAAGGGGAGCTGGCTGGTCATGTGGGGCTCAGGCCAACCCCAGCCCACTCAGTGAGGTGCCGCAGCTCTGGTAACCCTGGCAAAGGGGCCTCTCCTGCAGTGACCTCCACAGGACACAGGCCAGGATCTCTGGCTCCCTGGCTTGCCTGGATGGTTCCCGGCATGTTGGACCTTCACAGCCGTTCTTGTGGTCACTCTGTTTTATGAAAGATAGGCCGGGCCCTGTGGGGACACCCCTGCTTGGGGGCCTCATGCTCCTCTTGGATTTCCACTGCCCTGTGAGGGCCCATGTACCCTTTTTGTAAATAGGGAAAGTGGTGCCCCTTGTTTTACAAGGCAATGTGGGAGTGAGTGGGAGACTAGGGCAAGAGCATGGGTCTCTGAACTCTAAGTCATGTCTCCCAGAAAGGGGGTGAGTGGTGGGGGCAGCAGCTCTGGAGAGTATCTCTGTGGTTTGTACCCCAGCTCCTGAGCCCTTCTTGCCTGGCGGCCTTGGCCAGGACCCCAGATTGCTCCTGTGGAAAACATTGCTTTCCTCACAGGGCTGTTAAAACCCACCACTGCCTGAGGTTGTCTTTGCATGGAACTGGGGCCTGGCACCCCGTAGACCCCACAGGAAGGGCTAGTCACCCTTCCTCCCATTTTTCCTAGACTTGCTCCACAGCCCTGTCACACCATCTCCTCAGTGTTATTCCAGCTGAAATTCTGGCTGCGTTTCCCTTACAAGGGGGTAGGAGGTGAATCGAGGGTGGGGGGGCTCAAGTCACTCAACCCCTGCCCCCAGATCTGACACATCTCATGGCCACATCCCGGAAATATGATGACCTCTTATGGGCGTGGAAGGGCTGGCGAGACAAGGCGGGGAAAAACATCCTCCCCTTCTTCCCAAAATATGTGGAACTCACCAACAAGGCGGCCCGGCTCAACGGTGAGTCCCTTCTGTTAATACCACTGGCTGTCTAGGTCCCAGCCCCCCTGGGGCCCCCAGACAGGTCCTCAGAGACCCCAACCTGGTGAGCGGGGGCTGGGGGCCTAGGGTAACTCTGGAGGGGTGCTCATGGAATGGCAGGCATTGGGAGGGCCTGCTGGCTGTGTCCCCTGCGCAGGCTATGTGGATGCAGGAGACTCGTGGAGAGCTACATACGAGATGCCGTCCCTGGAGGCCGAGCTGGAGCAGTTCTACCAGGAGCTGCAGCCGCTCTACCTGAATCTGCACGCCTACGTGCGCCGGGCCCTGCACCGCCACTACGGGCCCGATTTCATCAGCCTGAAGGGCCCCATCCCTGCGCATCTGCTGGGTGAGAGCACACTGGTCCTTGAGGAGGGGTGAAGATGCACCCCAGTATGAGATGGCCAGGGTGGCCAGAGGGCAAGGGCAAGCTGGGAAGAGCCCAAAGGTGGCACTTCAGTCTGGGCGAGTGCGAAGACTCAGGCCTGGAGCCATGCTGGAATGGGGTGGGCATCTGGGCCACATCTGCTACTGATGCACGTGGTGCACATCACCGTGGGTGGGTGTGGGGGGTAACTAGTCATGAGGATCTTGTCATGAGAAGCTCCGGCACCCATCATTGCTTGGGGCTCCCTATTGGGTCACTGGTAACATATGAAGGGGGCGGGTGTTACTGTGAGCGGAGGTCCCATGGGGCCACAGACCCTTTACAAATTCTGGAGGGACCCAAGAAGCTGGCTCAGCTTTGGATCTAGTCCCTACTCAGCCTCAGGTCTTTGCAGCCCAAAAGACCAGCCCTCCTCACATGTGAGAGCGGCCCTCAGCTTGGTGACCTAGGAGCACAGACTGGGAGGCTGGGGAGCTGGGCCCATGCTGTCCTCTGCCCCTCACTCGCTAGCTCAAGCTCTCCCTCTAATTTACTCACTTCAGACTCCAGCTGAAGTCAGGCTGCCTAAACCTCCTCTCGCTGTGAAAAAACTCTCTTCCAAATCTGCCTCTGCTCCTATCCTCTCATTCTGAGCATCTTCCTTTGCGCCCTGTCCTGCAGAACGAGGTTCTCTTGTTCTAAACCCAGAGGCATCAGCTCCTCCTGAAGAAGATGGGCTGTTCATGCCAGAGTTGTGGATAGGCGATGCAGACACTGAGCTCGGATGACCTCACACAGTGACTGATGGGGGCAGTCTGCCTGTCTGCCTTTAAATGCCAGCCCCTGGCTTAGGAGCTGTGGGGTTGCTTAGCAACACCAGTGGTGGCCACCACGCATAGCTGTTCCAGGGACTGGAGCTTGCATACCCATACCCTACTGCAAGGCACCCTGAGCTGTACCCCGACAGCCAGTAAGGACTGCCTTGACTCTGGTGGCCACCAAGGGCCCTGCTGGGAGCCAGGATGGTAAAGAACTTGGCTGGATGTGCAGGCAAAGATAACATATGGCAAATGCCTGGCACAGTTTGCAAACAGTAGGTGCTCAAGAGACACCGTTAGGATGGGGGATCTGGAGACTGGGACCTGCTTGATGGTGCTGAGCCTAAGAAGTAACCTCGATCTCCTCTCTCTGCTGTCTCTTTCTCTCCCTGCTCCAGGGAACATGTGGGCGCAGACCTGGTCCAACATCTATGACTTGGTGGTCCCCTACCCACTGGCCCCCAAGCTGGAAGTCACGGAGAACATGATAAAGCAGGTCAGCACCAGGTGTCCCAGGGCATGGGGAGTGCACCCCTGTCTGGGTGGGAGAGAGCCCTTTGATTCGGGATTTCTTTCCAGCTTACCCCACATACGTACTGGGCATACAGTTGATTCCCACAGCCCCCACTTTAGACAGCGCTCCCTCCACTTGCAGGGCTGGACACCCCGAAGGATGTTTGAGGAAGCAAACAATTTCTTCACCTCCATGGGGATGCTGCCAGTGCCCCCTGAGTTCTGGAACAAGTCGATGCTGGAGAAGCCAGCCGACGGGCGGGATGTGGTGTGCCATGCCTCCGCCTGGGACTTCTTCGATGGCAAGGACTTCAGGTGCGCCCTGGCTCAGCCAGCGGGCCTGGCCCTGAGCCCAGTGGGCGAGGAGATGAGCCAAGTGCCGGCTCCATTGCTGTCCCAAGGGGTGAAGGATTGGGCCTGGACCAGGCCCGTTTAGCCTTTGGTTTCTGGCAGGTGAGGGTAAGAGGGTGTCCGGGCGCTCACAAGCTTTGTCACCTTAGGCAGGGGTGAGCGCTCACTTCCAAGGCCTGGGCATGAGCTCCGCAGGAGAGGCCCAGCCTGCCTCACCGGCGGCCCGTGCGCACCGGGGCATGTGCCCTGACGCAGGGAGCGTGTGCGGGCCTGGGGCTCAGCACTGATCGCTCAGATGCAGTCTTCACTGGACCCTGTGATTCGGTTATCTGGTGCAGCGTGACCCGCCTCCACGGCCCCCGGCGTCGGGGCCTGTGACAACCAGCTGGTTATACTCATTTTCTGTGTCAGGAATGCAGCGGAAGTGGCTTATCCCGGCCCCGCCATGATGGAGGCCCCAGCTGGGAAAGCCCCGGTGGCTGCGGGGCCTAGGGTGGTTCAATGGGCGTCCATTTGGGGCCTTGGTTCCGATTCCCCATTGGGCTCCTCGGTTTTTCTCCTTGGCACACGCCAGGGCGGGAATGTTCAAGTTGGCTTCACTCACGTGTCGCGTGGATGGGCTGGGGCGACGGGAGTGGCTGCAGGCTGGTGGCATGTTTCTCTAGCTTGGGTTTCCTCAGTGCAGCAGCCTCAGGCAGTTGGCTGCCTGCAGCTGGCATCCCCCAGCGCGACACAGGAACAGTCAGATCTCATAAAGGTGAGGTCCAAAACTGGCACAGGCAGAGTTCTGCTACATTTTATTGGCCAAAGCAAGTTACAAGGTGAACTCAGATTCAAGAGAAGGGAAAAAGACCCCACCTCTAGGGAGAAGCAGCCCAGATGAGTGCACAAAAGCCTGGAACAGACCAGACGGCATCTGCTAGCTCACCTGGCCTTGGGCTCCTCAGGGCATGAGGCCTGCAGCTGTAGGGCTGGGCATGGACAAGAGAAAAGGGGTGAGAGCTCTTGGTGGGATCGTCCCTTGGATGGGGAGCCATAGGAGCAGGACTATAAACAGCACTCTAGGTGGTCCTCACCCAGCCCGCGGTAGAATGGGGTCAGCTGGCTAGAAGGGCTCTGTTTGGATCCAAGGGAAATTTAGGTCAGCTCAGAAAAGAGAAGGAGGAAAGACCAAGAGGGAGGTGGAATTTCTGGACCAACTTCAGCTGCCACTTTGGTCCTGGCCACAAGGAATCTTGCAGCGAATGCCAGGTTGGCCTTGGGCTGCAGTGGGCTGCAGGTGTCCATCAAGGAGCCTGAGTCTTAGGAGAGATGAAATATGTACATGAGAAATCATACAACTCATACTCTAGAGAGTTCTGCCCTGAGCATACTGAATGTCCTCATGGCTCTAAGGCCACTTGGCAACTCAGCTGGGGTTGGAGGCAAAGGAATGATGTCACTGACCATACTTCAGGGACTTCTACCCCATATTCCCTCTTTCTCAGGCTCACTTCTTAGCTCCTTTTGACCTCCCCTCCCACAATGCTGTGTTCCCCTCACAGGACAGTGGTCAGGGCTGCCCTGTATGCAGTGAGGACAGCAGACCCCTTTGACCCAGGGTTCCTCACTGTCCCTCTTCCACGCCCTTTCCCCACCCCATGTTCCAGGATCAAGCAGTGTACCTCTGTGAACATGGAGGACCTGATAGTGGTTCACCACGAAATGGGCCACATACAGTATTTCATGCAATACAAGGACTTGCCTGTGACCTTCCGGGAGGGCGCCAATCCTGGTTTTCACGAGGCCATTGGGGACGTGCTGGCCCTCTCGGTGTCTACCCTGAAGCACCTACGCAGCATCAACCTGCTGAGTAGCAAGGGTGGCGAATACGGTAAGAGGAGCAGGAGAACTGGCTCCGGCGGGCAGAGTGACCAAAAGGGCAGAGAGCTTGGGAGGTGGGGAGAGGGGACGTAACGGCCCACAGGCTGAAGTTGGGGCAGAGCAGCTGGGAACAAGGGGGCCACCACAGGGTGAGCCAGGAGGATGGCACCCAGACATCCCAAGAGATAGGTCACAGGACCGAGTTACAGCCCACACCTCTCGCCACCCACTGCTGCTCCCTCCACCACCACGCTGCTCACAGCAGGAGCAGACACAGATCTGACCACCAGCTTCCCTTCCCTCGGCAGAGCAAGACATCAACTTTCTGATGAAGATGGCACTGGACAAGATCGCCTTCATCCCCTTCAGCTACTTGGTTGACCAGTGGCGCTGGAGGGTGTTTGACAACAGTATCACCAAGGAGAACTACAACCAGGAGTGGTGGAGCCTCAGGTTCTAGAATGCTCTGTGGGGTGCCATTAAGGGGTATCTCCATAGGTGCTCGTGTGTGCCTGTGTGTCGTGCATTGTCCACAGGCTGCGGCAAGTGTGTGTAACGCATATGGGGCACACAGGGGGTGATCGTGCACATAGCTCGCAAGGCCTGGAGTGCCCAGGGGAGTACCAGGGGCATCCACTATCCTTTGAGTCAAAAGACACGAGCTCTTCTGGCTTGGTTGTCCCCAAGGCCTCCCTCCACATATCCTCCCGCTTTGACAGGCTGAAGTATCAGGGCCTCTGCCCCCCAGTGCCCAGGAATCAAGAGGACTTTGACCCAGGGGCCAAGTTTCACATTCCTGCAAATGTGCCTTACATCAGGTAAGAAGGGGAAGAGGGAGAGTGTTGTACCCGGATGGGGCATGCCTGCCACTCAGTGTCCAACTGCCCTGGCCTGCGCGGGCAGGCAGCCTTGGATGGGTTGCAGGGCACTCAATGCCAGGCCTGCCACCTGGCTGAGAGGTCACTTGCCTGCCACCAGCTGACACCATCCTGACGGCTTAAGGCAGAAACTCCGCCTGCAGTTGGCTAATGGTTACAGACCTCGTCTAGTTAATGTGAACCCTGACTCTTGGTCAGGACCTGGGCACTGATTTGTTTTGAACAAGCCTGCATTGATGATGACTTATGGGCTGCATCTGCGCGACCTTCTAGACACTAAACCTTGGATTAGAGGCCCAGCTAGGCTGGGAGGCTGTGTTGCTAAGGGCTTGGGGTGCAACAGAACTAGGTTTGAATCTCATTTCCCCTACTTGTTTCCTTGAGCAAATTGCTCAGTCTCTGTGACCATCTACTTCCCACCAGAGTGTCACAGGAGTTAGCTTCTTCGTGTCCTGTCTGGTGTGCTCAGGACAGCTGGCCGGCACCCCTGTTGCTGAGTTCTCTCAGGTGGGAGTGTAAACGGGCCAATTTACAGGCCCTGCAGCTGCAGGTGCCTGTCAGAGCAGCCCCTGCCTTCGACGTGCTGTGCTGCAGGACGGGTAACTGGAGGTTCCAAGCCCTCCCACAGGCAGGGAGACCTGAATGTGGAGATCCAGGTGCCCCAGGCCATAGGTATTCTCAGGTACCCATGAAGCAGGGCACAGACGGCCTTGTGGTTTGCCCCCACAAGTCCCTGCTACCTCCAGCCCTTGCTGTCTCTGGTCCCTCCTGCAGGGGGGGCTCGTGCCCACTATTCCATTCCAGAACCTAGCATGATGTCACCCCTTTATCAGAACCTAATAAATAAATGTGGGGTAAATGAATTCTGTCCCCTCGAGCCCAGGAAAGGAGAGAAAGCCTGCTCAGATGCTCCAGCTACATGGGCAGCAGTGGGCAGGGGACCAAGAAGACTAAGACTGACCTTGACAGTGCACAGGAAGGGCCCCTGCCTTCCTGAATAGTCTTGGGGCCTCTAAGTTGGCACTCACTTTCATACACTAGACCCCCAAACTGGCTAGCTGCCAGGCACTGGTCAGCGCGGTCATTCTTCAGGCAGGGGCTGGCAACAGACACATTCCGAGTCTGATCAGCAGCCTGGGCAGAGCACCTGTAGGAAAGGCCAGGCAAGTCAGGGGCACCTGGCTGGTGCCCAGCATTCGGGTGGGAGGCCTGCTTGGGACAGTCAAGCGTCTCCTGACTTGGAGAGCCTGCTTAGCCAGTAGGTTTTTGCCAGGGAGTCCCTGCTGCTTTGGGATAAAAAGGCAGCTGCCTGTGACTCTGCAGACACCACCACCCACTGCCCCAGGTGGAGAGAGGCCTCAGTACCTCCAAAGCAGTGTGCAGAGCTTGGAAGGCTCTGCCCTGACCCTCCCTCACCCTGGAGCAATCCCCAGAGCTGCTCAGAGCAGGCCTTCTGAGGGTAGGAGGCAGGGCAGCCTGAGGGCCAGGGGCTCCCCCTGATGTCCCAACTACAGCGGGAGGCGGGGTGTGGCTGGAACGTGGCACCCACCCCTGACCATCCCACCCCACTGTGACTTCCCTCCGCTGCAGGTACTTCATTGGCTTCCTCATCCAGTTCCAGTTCCACGAGGCGCTGTGTAACGCGAGCGGTCACCAGGGGCCCCTGCACACGTGTGACATCTACCAGTCCAAGGAGGCAGGGAAGCTCCTGGCGTGAGTCTTCCCTGACCTTCCCTTTCCACATTCTGCCCTGCCCCCTCAGCCTTGGGGAGCCAGTAAGCTCTTCTGAGAATACCTGCCATTCCGGTGTTTGGGTGGGGAAGTCCCAGGGTCCAGGTCACCTCTGCTCAGGCCCTCCCAGTCCCAATGGGAAGCATAGACTGGGAGAGGAGGGGCACTGAGCCTCCTGCCTGACCTTCTGACTCAGTTTCTCTTCTCTGGTGCTCCCCAGGGATGCACTGAAGCTGGGTTCCAGTAAGCCATGGCCAGAAGCCATGAAGCTGATCACAGGCCAGCCCAACATGTCGGCCTCACCCATGATGAACTACTTCCAGCCGCTGCTGGAATGGCTCAAAAATGAGAACGAGCGGAACATGGAGACACTAGGCTGGCCTGAGTATGACTGGCTGCCATATACAGGTATTACCGCCCCCTACCTTGGAGCCTTGGCCCTCCCCAGAGCTTGCCCAGGGCAGCACCCCCTCCCCAGCATGGATGCATTGGAGCTGACCCCAGAGCAGGTGCGGGAAAGTCAGACTAAATGAGCCTTGTCCTGGGTCTCCCTGGGGGCGCAGCGGGTTGAGTGCCGCACTGTGAAGCGTCCACGGCACAGCAGTGCGAGTTCCATCCCTGGCCAGGGAGGGACCCACATGGCGCAGCAGACCTCTCCTGCCTCACCTGCTGCTCCACTCAGCAGTGTATTTCCATAAGTCTGCCTGTTCTGCTCCCCACTCTGTCTCTGGTGGATCCTCCCACCTTCTGTGACTCTGGCCTGTACCCCAACTCTTGTATGCATAAATAAATCAATCTTTGAAAAAAAATAAATAAATGACCCCTGTCCTGTCTGCCTCCCTGCCCACCGCCCAGCTCTCCTTGTTTCCTGCCCAGGTCGCTCAGAAGGCTCCTTGCCAGCCACTGGCCGTGTCAACTTCCTGGGCATGGACCTGGACGAGTACCAGGCCCGCGTGGGCCAGTGGGTACTGCTGTTCTTGGGCGTCACTCTGCTGGTGGCCACCCTGGGGCTCACCCATCGGCTCTGCAGCATCCGCAAAAACAGCCTCCGCCGGACCCATCACGGGCCCCAGTTCGGTTCCGAGGTGGAGCTGAGACACTCCTGAGTTGACAGAGCCGGAGCAGGCCTGCAGGGGAGCAGCAAGCACTGAGAAACTAGCAAGTGAGCGAGGACAAGCAGCTCCTCTCACAGCTCACCGCACTCCTCCTCCCCCAGCCTGGTCCACCTCATCCCACGGCCTCCAGTCCTGTCTGTGCTCAGGCTCATCCTCCAGACCATCACCCTGGTCCCTGCCTGCCCCACCCGCCCCCAGTCCTTGGGCACCAGCTGCCTCCCAGTCTCTCTGTGAATATGATTAAAGTTCCTGCCCTCCCCCGCTGAGTCTGTGTCCCTCACAGGGAAGCAGGGACAGGGACAGAGATGCTCTCCTGCCTCCTGGCATCAAGCAAGTCACTTGGCTGGGCATTTTCAGCCGCCTGTGAGAAAAGCCTGGGAGGAGCTCCAGAGCACCAGCTCTGGCACCACACAGCCCACCTCTTCCCTCTAGCCCCGCAGCCGGTCAGTGTCCTGCATGACAGGCTGCACCCCGACTCTGGCAGGCAAAGAAGAGGAGACATTCTGGTTCCTGGCCTCACTTTCACTTGCTGTGGGTGTCCTGTCCCAGGCGCTGTCCCACACTGGCATCCTGACCCCAGCTCTTTCCCGTAAGTGGCCAGATCCCCAAGAGGGCTGGCTCCTGGCTGGCCTCTGGTTCCAAGGTAGAAGGCACTTGATTCATTGAGGGTGCAGAGCTGGCCCCATGGTCACCCCAGGCTCCTGCCTACGCCAGTGCCACATCCACTTAGGTGAGTAAACAGAGTATTGCCAAGGGGCCCAAGGTCAGGCCCACCTGTCCCCTGTCCTACCTGGAGAAGGACCGTAAAGACCAGAGTGTGGCCATCACTGGTACCACAAGGGTTAACTGCCATAGACTGCCTTGCCCTTCCCCCAGCACAGCTCATCCTGAGACTTCCTTGGAAGGCTAGCATGGGTTTGAGGGAGTGTCATTTTGAGGGACACCTTTACAACTTCTATCTACGTGTCCATTGTAGAAATCCGGAAAATAAAGGCAATAAAAGCCCTTTGTCTAGCAACACCAACAGATAAGTTCTTCGGCATTTTGATGTCTCTTTTTTCTCAGCACATATTCTAAATAGACTCGCACGGCCTTTGTAGTTGTGTATCGTTTTCTCAGTTAACACAACTTGGTCTATTTTTCAGATATTTAAATGTCAAACCTAGAGTCTGGCCAAGTGGAAGTTGTCCAGAGGCCTCCATGCCAGCCTGGCCCTTCTGGCCAGGACCCTCACCTTGAGTCTCTTCCTGCCTTTGTTGAGGCCTTGACCCAAGCAGGCCCGGATGCCAATATCTGTGCTCTAATATCCTTTAACCCATAGCTTTTGAAACCCCCTCCCATCTGCAGCTGCCATGTGAGAGTGTGCTAGAGTGTGTGTATGTCTACGTGTTGCATGTAGACTTGTACAGGCCTCTTCCGTAGGGCAGGATGTGGAGTTGAGGTATTTTGGATATGCAAGAGGATGGAAGTTTACGATTACTTAGGACAATGGAATTTATAAACATATCCTCTGACTAGCTCCCAGTCCTCTACCACTAACGGCTTCTTTAGTTAGCCCTCCCCAGCCTGATGTTTAGAAAGCTCTTTGTCTGCCACACAGAGGTCATTGTCATATCACTTTCATGTCTTCGTGAACCCGAGGGGTCCTGCTGCCTGTCAAGCTCGGGGGCAGCACAAGGGCAAAGAGCTTCCAGAGCTCAGCACTCAGACCTCTGAGCTGTGGCTGAGAGCAAAGAAACTTAACACTGGGGTCAGTGTGACCAGCCTTATTCAGAGGTCTTTAAAAAAACATTAAAATTGTTCAGACTGATCTCTGCCTCCTTGGGTAGAAGAGGTGACGTCAGGCCTACCCAGAAGGTGGCAGAGGAAAAGAAGGTGCTGAAAGCGGGAAAAGGGGCCATTCCAGCCTTTTCCACCTGTGACCCTGCAGTCTGAGTCTCTCCTCATACTGCGCCTGCCCAGCCTGTTGGCAGGTGGCTCCTCCATGGCCAGCTCTCGTACTCAGGCCACATGGGGTGGGGGTTGCTGGACAGCTTCTCTGATCTCTTATGCCCCCTGCCAAGCCCCACCCTTCCTCCAAATGACACCTGCACCCCACCCTACCCTGGCTCTGACATGAGTGAAGCCAGTGGCTTTAGAACAGGTCTGGGTCAAGTTCTACCTCTGCTGTACTAGCATTCTGAACTCAAGCAATTTATTTCAGTTTTCAAAGCCTCCATTTTCACAACCATGAAATGGTTCTCACGCGCCTCCACTGTGGTGAGTCAGAAGCGCCGCAGGTAAGGGTGCAGCCCGTGCTTTTCTGTCCTTTATATTGGATGCATCCTCTTCTGGTAAAGATTGTTTTATGTCAGCCTCACGCTTCAAGTATCCCAGGACACAGACGATGAGAGTGAGAAGGTCAAGCTAGGATCAGGCTGTCAGTGGATGGACAAAGAGATTGGAGTGGTTCCCTGACAGCTGTGTCCCCACATGGCCTCTGAGAACAGCACCCTGACTCCTCCCCATGCTGCCCTCCCCATGTTTCCTTCCTGGGAGTGCAGTGGGCTCCTCACCAGGGGATGAGCTTGCTTCATCCTGGGAACTGTCATCATCTCCGGGAGTGCCATCCCTCCTCATTTTGTCTCCTCTCTGGGGACACCCACCACACCGTGCCTGGTGCTGTCTAGTCTTGTCCCCCGTGTCTCCTGGTTGTTGCTCATACTTCTCGTCTCCTTCTTCTGTCCTGAGTGCCAGGCCGTTGCTGCGTCTTTGCAGGCCCCAGTCTGTGGTTCTGCCAGCTGCTAGGCCTGCCCACTGAGATTTTTGTCCTTTTGATGGAATACCTATGTTTTCACTTCCTCAGCTCTACTTCTTTCAAACTGCCTGTGTTTTCACAAAAGCCTGTTCTTGTTTCTGGGATTCTGTTCCTTCTTAGCACTTTATGACCTGTATTTTTTTTAATATTGGTAAAACCTATTTAATATAAAATTACCATTTGAACCACTTTTAATATTCATTTATTTGAATATTTTAACTGGGGTACAGGCCAAAGGTGCAAGGGGTGAGAGGATTCACCAGAGACAGGGTGGGGTACAGAATAGGCGGATCCGCTGAAATACACTGCTGAGGGGAGCAGCGGGCGGGGCAGGAGAGGTCTGCTGCGCCATGTGGGTCAGCTCCCTGGCTGGGCATCAACCCAGGCTGCAGCGGTGACAGCGCTGAGACTTAACCCCTAGGCCAACGGGGAGGCCCTTGGACCATTTTTCAATGCACAGTTAGTATCATCAAGTGTATTTATATTACTAGAGAATCAGCACTGCCGCCCCTCTCCAGAACTTCGTCTTCCCAAACAGAAATTCTGTACCCATTATAATGCAGGTAATAACTTCCTACCTCACCCCCAGACAACATTCTGCTTTCTGTTTCTGTCAATCCGACTACTCATACTGATCTCCTCTAGTGGAATGATGCAACAAGCCTTGTCCTTTGTTTAGCTTTTTTCTCTTAGCATAATGTTGTCAAAATTCAACCAGAATTTCATTACTATTTATTTATTTACTTATTTATTTTTGGTTGAAGAAGATCATTTATTTACTTATAAAGATTTTTTATTTATCTATTCGAGAACTGGGGTATAGGCCAGAGATGCGGGAGGTGAGAGGATTCACCAGAGACAGAGGCAGGAAAAGAACAGGCAGATCAACAGAAGTACACTGCTGAGGGGAGCAGCGGGCGAGGCAGGAGACGTCTGCTGTGCCATGTGGGTCCGCTCCCCAGCCAGGGGCAGGGATCGAACTCATGCTGCAGTGGCTGCAGTCTGCTTCATAGTGCATTGCTTAGCCCACTATGCCACCAGGAAGACCCCGAATTTCATTACTTTTTAAGAGTGAATAATGATGTATTCAGCACATTTTACTTATCCATTCATCTGTTGGTGGTCATTTACATTATTTCTATCTTTTGGCTTTTGTGAATGACGCTGTGGTGAGCATTGGCATACAAGTACCTGTTTGAGTTGCTGCTTTGAATTCATTTGGGTCTGTGGATAACCAAAATTGGAATTGCTGGATCATATGGTAATGCTGTGTTTAATTTTTTGATTCCTCAAAATTCTCATGAGCAATACACAACAGTTCCAATTTCTCCACCTTTTGGTCAACACTTGAGGTTTTCTGGTTTGGTTTTGTTTCTATATTAGCCATCCTTCTGGTATCTCAAGGGTTTGATTTACATTTCCCTAATAAATAGTGACATTGAGCATCTTTTTACACGCTTAGCAATCTTCTTTGTATCTTCCTTAGACAGATGTGTATTCTTTACACCATCTTTTAATTGGATTGTTTCATTTTTGTTGTTTTGGGAGAGTTTTTTTTAATATATTCTAGTTATCAATCCCTTAGTAGATATATGATTTACAAATATTCATTCTCATTCTGCAAGTTGCCTTTTTATTCTGTGATAGCATCCTCTAATTCACAAAATTCTTACTATTGAAGCCCAGTTTGTCTGTTTTTTCTTTGTTACCTGTGCTTTTGGCATCATACCCAAGAAATCACTGCCAAATCCAACACTGTAAAGATTTCTCTGTTTTATTCTAAGAGTTTTCTAGCCTAGACCTTATGTTTAACTTTTGAGTTAATTTTTGTCTGTGGTATAAAGCCCTGTATTTTAAGTTCCTTTCCGATTGCTCCAAGCTCTGCCCTTCCTGAAGCATGCTCGATTTCTTTCACGGTCTGTAGTTCAGTACAGTACCAGAGCAGACTGTGGATTTGAGTCCCACCTCCAGCATGTGCTAGCTGTGTGATTCTGACTTAGCTCCTCAACCTCTCTGTACCTCTGCTTCCTCACCTGTAAAACGTGGGTGTTGATCACAGTGACTTTCTCATAGGTTTGTTGTGAAGGCTCATGGACTAAAAGCCCTCACAGGGTCCCTGGCTCCTGAAAAGTGTTCAGTGGGGGCTGGTGATCTTTCTTTCTTTCTTTCAAGATTTATTTATTTATGCATGCAAGAACTAGGGTACAGGTCAGAGTCAGGGGAGGTGAGAGGATCCACCAGAGACATAGCACTGGGCAGAACAGGCAGAGCAACTGAAATCACTGCTGAGGGGATCAGTGGGCAAGACAGGAGAGGTCTGCTGCGCCATGTAGGTCTCCCCTCCCTGGCCAGGGATCGAACTCGCGCTGCTGTGCTGTGGATGCTTCACAGTGCGGTGCTCAACCTGCTGCGCCCCCAGGGAGGGCGGGGGCTGGTGATCTTTACTGAGCCCCACAATATGGGCTTTCTGTTGTACTTGGCAATCTTAACCTGCAGACCACCTTCAGTGGGAACAGCCTTCTTCAGAGTCCCATGCATATACCAGCTTGTGAAGATGTCCCCATGGTTGGCTTCTTGGCTATTTCCTACAGAGAATCTTTTAGAAAGAATATGATCTACTGACTCCCAGTCTGATGCAGGCATCACTTCTGCCTTGATTGGACATCTCTGAAGCCAGGAAAGTTCAGCTACTGGCCTCTCATAAGCCAATCACAAGAGATACCACTGGGGTTACTCAGAAAACCACTGAGCTAAAGAGACAGGGGACTCATCCTCAAGAAGCCATCTCATTTTTCTGTCCCAGGGGCTCAGGTTTTGTATCAGAGTACAGGATGGGAGGAGATGAGTTTTCAAGGGGTCAGCCCTGAACTTCTTTGTCCTGTGGCCAAGGGGTGTTGCTTCCCTCCACACCAACCCCCCAACCCACTCCAGTGAAACTTGAGGCTATTGTGTGGATGCTTCCAACAGGTGGAAGTTGTAGCCACAGTGGTCACAGTTTCCTGCTGTTTCATTTATTTTCAATTCACCTGTCAACAGAAACAACTGAAAAGGAGGAAGGTGAGTGCTAGGAAGTTTGCTTGAGGTCATATTAAGGGAGTGGATAGATTAGCAACTGGAAAAACACAACTATGTGTTCTGAGCTTTACAACAACGGCTAGCTCTGCCACTGTTTACTGCTATCATCTCCAAACAGGTACCAATGCCACAGCCCTGGGGGCATGAATGCACCCTGATTTCCCTGAGGGGTCCCCACTTATTGCTGTTATCAATTCACTTTGTCTCTAGCATCTATATAGAGTCTGCTTTCTTGCTTTCCACCTCAGTTCTGCATTTTGCATATTAAAGATTGTTTTAACCCCAAGTAGATAAAGTGATCTTAAGGAAGAACAAAGCTGGGAACCATCACACTTCCTGCCTTCAGAGGAAGCAATAGTATAGAATATGTTATTGGCAGGAAAACAGAGCTTAACAGAAGAGAATAGAAAACAAATCCACACATATATGGTCATTATATTTACAACAAAGGAGTGAAGATTATGCAGTGGGTACAGGATACTGTCTTCAGTAAGTGGTCTGGGATGCCTGGACAGCCACATGGAAAAGAATGAACCTGAGCCATTATCCTATACTACATGGAAAATCAACCCTAAATGGATTAAAGGCTTGAACATATGTCCTAAAGTCATAAAATATCTAGAAGAAGACATAGGGTTATGATGTTATAATTTATAAGAAATACATATTTTGTCACTCAGTTAACAGTTATAAGATAATAAGTCGGGCTTCCCTGGTGGTGCAAGGGGCTGAGCGCCACACTGTGGAGCTTCCACAGCCACTGCAGTGCAAGTTCGACCCCTGCCTGGGGAGGGGACCCACATGGTGTGGCAGACGTCTCCTGTCTCGCCCGCTGCTCCTCTCAGCAGTGGATTTCAGTCAATCTGCCTGCTCTGCTCCCCACTCTGTCTCTGGTGAATCCTCTCACCCCTTGCCTCTGGCTTGTACCCTAGCTCTTGTATGCATAAATAAATGAAATCTTTAAAAAAGAGAGATAAATAAGTCCTGGAGATATACTGTATAACCTGGTGACTAGAATTGACTAAAAGAAAAGTCAATACTTTGTTTTATCAAGCATGTCTCTATATTTGATGCAGGAGGAGGGTCTTTCCTAGAGGCCAGTCGTTCATCAGTCCAGGGACTCAAATAGTAAAAAATGTGAATATAAACGATCAAGTCAGCAGAAAGAACACAAGGGACTAAGGTGATGGTGCACTGGTGAGATGGTGGTGGGAATTCCATGGGGATTATAGTTGATGTCAAATACATATAAAGAAAAAAATAAAAATTTAAAAAAGGTCAAGTCAGAAGATTATAAAGAGACAGCTGGACTTCAGGGTCCAGAGACCCAGAGATCACTTCCATCCATCCATCATCCATCCATCTATCCATCCATCCATCCATCCATCCATCATCTGTCCATCCATCCATCCATCCATCATCTGTCCATCCATCCATCCATCCATCATCCACCCATCCATCCATCATCCATCCATCTATCCATCCATTATCCATCCATCCATCCATCCATCCATCTAACCATCCAAACATCCATCCATGCTTCCACCCACCTGCTCATAGATTCCAACCTGTGGGGAAGTAGGCCAAAGGGTGGCTTCAATGCCAGGAAGACATGGTCAACTACAGTAGAACAAGCCTGATCTAAAAGTCAAGAACCCTGGTTCTCTCCTTGGCTCTGCCACTAACTTGCTGTGTTTGGATGGCTCGACCATTCTGGCCCTCAGTCTCCTCGACTGTATAATGGGGACAGTTGGACCAGAAGGTGGGCGGGGCTTTCCAGTTCTGACATTCCATGGCTGACCCTTTAGCCCCTGATGTCACAATATGGAGCTGGGTCGTGATTGGCTTATAGCCTCCACCAGCAATGCTGTTGTCTTGGTCATGGGCACACGATGGACTTGCCCTGGACCTTCCCTACTTGTGCTCCTGTGTTGTGGGCAGCTCTTGCCATGGCTCAGGACCGAGGGTGCCCATCTGCTTGGGAACCCAAAGAAGAATGAAGTCAGACAAGAGGACCAGCAAGTGAAAGAAAATGTGACAACTGGCCCCAACCCAGACACAATATACAATGAGACCATGGCAACATCATTCCTGCAGTTTTATGAGATTACTGCCCAGATTGTGTGGAA
Organism: Galemys pyrenaicus; assembly: GCA_019455555.1. NCBI lineage: Eukaryota > Metazoa > Chordata > Mammalia > Eulipotyphla > Talpidae > Galemys > Galemys pyrenaicus. The sequence goes on from JAGFMF010012271.1 coordinate 3,465,198, forward strand.
CGAGTTGATGGAAGCCACCTGGAACTATGTCACCAACATCACTAAGAAAAATCGGGAAGACATGGTATGGAACCACCTCTGCCCCAGCTTTCCTCAGGAGTCTTGCTTTTCTCAGGAGTCTTGGGGGATTGGGAAAACCATACCTCTGCCCCCTGTCCAGAGGTGGAGGACAGAGAGAGATACCCAATGTCAAAGCAGGCTGCAAGCCCCAGGCGTCTTAGTGGCCTTAAAAGCCCTCTGGGCAAGAATTTCTTGATTCTCTCCCTGTAACTAGCCCTCTTTGCCTTTTAGGGACCAGGTGCCTTCCCTTCTACCTTTTAATGATTCTGAACCCTTAAAATGGGCTTTTGGAGGAGGGACAAGGACTGTGGCTCTGAGGTCCAAAGTGGGGCCCTTACCCTCTCCACCAACTGTCCATGACAAAGACAGTGACCCTCCTTTCAGCTGCTCAAGGATGTGAAGAGGTCCCAGCACATGCTGTACTTTGGCTCCCGAGCCCGCCTGTTTAAGATGGCCAACCTCCAGAACCCGGTCGTGAAGCGCATGCTGAGTAAGCTGCAGCACATAGACAAGGCGGCCCTGCCCCAGGACGACCTCCGGGAGGTGATGCACGGAGCCCCCAGGTCTCTAGGCACATGCTCCCCACCCCAGGGGTGGGTGGTCCGGCTGGGTGTGGAGCCAGAGTGCCTGGGGCAGGAGGGAGGTTGGGGGACTGGGGCGGGCTTCCTTGGGGGGAGGAAGGACTCAGAAGCTGACGGCAAGATGTGAGCCTCTTCAGGCCAGTGGGCTGGGGGTGGGCCATTGGGTCTGGGCCTGCCCTGGGTGACACCTTCCCCCCCAGTACAACCAAATTCTGGCCTACATGGAGACGACATACAGCATGGCCCAGGTGTGCCTGAACGAGGGGCCCTGCCTGTACCTGGAGCCTGGTAAGTGCCCAGACCAGCCCTGCCCAGCATAACCCATCCTTCCATGGGGCTCCCAACTCTCACCTTCTCCCTCCCCGAACCCTTCTCCCTTCTTGTGTGTGTGTGTGGGGTGGGGAGAGGGCTGAGAACTGCCTAGGGCAGGTGAGGGTAGAAAACAGGCAGGAGTAGGGGGCAAGGGGGTCTCACCTTGACTCTTTATTCTTGGCACAGACCTCCAAGAAATCATGGCCACCTCCCAGGACGAGAAGGAGCTGGTGTGGGCCTGGCAGGGATGGCGGGATGCTGTGGGCCGCCCACTCCGCTCCATCTTTGAGCGCTATGTACAACTCAGCAACAAGATCGCCATGCTCAACGGTGAGGCCCTGAGCCTGCACCCCAGGCGGGTCTCAGAGGTGCCTCAGTGCAGAGTCTGTAGCGGGGAGCAGAAGGACCTGGAGATAGGAACCCTGGACCACAGCTGAGGACTCAGGCAGTTCATGCGCCGTGTTGCTCCACAAACACTGACTGAGCATCTACAGCCTGCCGGTATTGGGAGGTTCAGACCATGCGTAGGTGAAAAGGCAGAGCAAGCACCTGCGCTTCTAGGGTCTACTGTCCTGGGGAGACAGACAATACTGTGCAACACAGTCTCTGACTACAGCGGGGTGAGCTCTGAGAAGAAGGGGCTGCTGAGGGAGAGAACAGGAGAGCCCTGCCTCGGACTCAGGTTCAGGCCAGGCCTCTGATGGCTGCTCAGAGCCCTGCGCGCCAGCTCTGACCAGGCTCTTCCCAGAGGGAATCAGTATTTGGGAGAATTTTTTTTTTTAAAGATTTATTTATTTATGCATACAAGCACTGGGGTACAGGCCAGCAGTGTGGGGGGGTGAGAGGATTCACCACAGAGAGCGGGAGCAGAACAGGCAGATCAACGGGAAGTACACTGCTAAGGGGAGCAGCGGGCACAGCAGGAGAGGTCTGCCGCGCCATGTGGGTCCCCTCCCTGGCCGGCAGCAGGGATCCAACTTGTGCTGCAGTGGCTGCGGTTTGCTTCATAGTGTGTTGCTTAACCCACTGCGCCACCGGGGAGGCCCAGTATTTGGGAGAATTTTAAGGAAGCCAGAGAGGATGGAGGGCCTGGGTAGGTAGAGCGCAAGGGGACAGGAGCCTTACCCATCCAAGCAGGCTGGGTGAGGATATTGGGGTACATTCTTTGCTAAGGGTTTGTCCAGCACCCCCTCAATTAGTATGGTCAGTAGTCTCGGGAGGTATTTTCCCCTTTAGCAGTGGGGGAGGGCGGAGCTTGTCAAGTGGCTTCTCTAGCCGGTGCTGGGGTCTCCTGCCTCTGGACTGGGGGTGGTGAGCGCTTCTGAGCCCTCGTTCCTGCCCTAGGCTACAGAGACATGGGGGCCATGTGGCGATCCAAGTACGAGTCTGACACGCTGGAGTGGGAGCTGGAGCAGCTCTACCAGGAGCTGCGGCCGCTCTACCTGAACCTGCACGCCTACGTGCGCCGGGCCCTGCACCGCCACTACGGGCCCCACATGATCGACCTGAGGGGGCCCATCCCAGCCCACCTCCTGGGTAAAGGCCCGCTGGCTACAGGGGTGGGGTGGGCAGAGGTGGAGGTAGGCCTCTGCGAGGGGTGCCTAGCGACGGGAGAGGGCACTTGGCCTCCTCTTAGCTCTCCGGTCCCCTTGCAGGGAATATGTGGGCCCAGTCTTGGGTCAACATCTTAGACTTGGTCCTGCCCTTCCCGAATAAGCAGCCCGAGGACATCACGAAGATCATGAAAGTCCAGGTCAGTGCCGATCTCTGGCCGATCTCTGGCGCAGCCACCCCCAGCACCCCGGGGCCAGTGGGGCAGGGCCCATGCACTCCCTCTTCCCCACAGCACTGGAGGCCCACAAAGATGTTCGAGGAGGCTGATAAGTTCTTTACCTCCATGGGGCTGCTCCCCACCCCTCCTGAGTTCTGGAGTCGCTCCATGCTGGAAAGGCCGACCGACGGGCGGGAGGTGGAGTGCCACGCCTCCGCCTGGGACTTCTACAACGGCAAGGACTTCAGGTGCTCGCCCTGCAGCCAGCAGTCGCCTCTGCTCCCGCCAGCCCTTCCTCTGTGCCCCACGCCTCCACCCAGCTGCCTCTCTGTGGTCCTGGACAGAGAAAAGACAGCAGCCAAGGCCCTTGTGGTCTCCAGTCCTCCCCTCATGCCCTCCCTTAACAGATAGTCTCCCCGGGGCATCCCCATGCTCCTTGACCCCTGCCCTTTAACCCTAGGATAAAGAAGTGCACCGAGGTGACCATAGAAGACCTGCTCTCCGTCTTCCACCAGATGGGCCATATCCAGTATTTCATGCAGTACAGGAACCTCTCTGTGATCTTCCGCGCAGGCGCCAACCCAGCCTTTGAAGAGGCCGTGGGGTCGGTCATCACCCTGTCGGTCTCCACCCACAAGCACATGCTCAGCAAAGGCCTGCTCAGCCAGCAGCACCAGGATTCAGGTGATGGCATCCAGGGCACCAGTGAGGGCAGCCCGAGCCAGGGGCTGCTGCCGGGGCTCTCAGGACAAAGCAGGAGGGAGGGAGGGGGAGAGGGAGGGAGCCACCTGCTGACTGTTCTGCCTTCCCCAGAGGAGGAGGTCAATTTCCTGATGGGCATTGCCCTGGAGAAGATCCCCTTCATCCCCTTCGCCTACCTGATGGACCTGTTTCGCTGGAAGGTCTTCGATGGCAGCATCCACAAGGGCATCTACAACCAGGAGTGGTGGAACCTCAGGTGAGGAGGTTGGCTTCCCCTTCCAGCCCCGGGGGTGCAGGGCTCTGGGGTTAGCCCCCAGGGGCTGCCCACAGCCAGGGCAGCCTTGTCCTGAGGGCAGAGCTGGGCTAACCTGGCTGAACCATGCTGGTGACCTGGGGCCGGGAAAGTCCTTGGGCAGTCTTGGCCATTTGCTGCCCCCAATCAAAACACCCCGCAGCCATGGATGGGTCTGCATGAGGTCTAGTGTTGAGTCTGCTCCCAGCTCCGAGCAGGCCTCCTAACCTGCCTAGAGTTCCTGGCGGGGGTGTAGGACACCCCCCCACCCCCATCTCCCTAGGCCCCTCCTAGAGCAGAATATGGGCTACCAGGCAGGCTTCCTGCTTCTCCCTTCCTTTGTATTTCTACCAGTGGGGCTAGCAAGAGGGATGGGGGAGGGGCTTGAGCTCTTCCCCCTTCAGGAAAGAGTCCCCATGGAGAGGGTCAGGCACATCTCCTTTTCTGCTGCCCCGACACATACCCCTACTTCTGGCTTAGCCTCCCCAGGCATGGCTGACATCAGAGGGGTTGCTGGTTGAGACACTGACTCTTGAGCAAGGGGTACCTCTGTCACACCCCATCACAGGCCTCTGGCCAGTTAATTAGATAATAACCCCCCTGGCATTTTGATGAGACAATAAATGTCCCTAACTATGAAGGCCTGGAAGCTTATATTCATCAAAATTTTAGACCCACCCATAGGCATTCGCACAAGGAATGGGGTGACCAGCCTGTGGTCACGTGGCAAACCAGGGCTGGAAGAGCGAGCCTTTCCTCCCTTTGTCCCACCCCCATACCCCTCTGGACCAGGACTCACAGCTGTCTTGATCCAAACTTCCCCTAGTGCGTGTTCAAGAGCCACCTGATGGCCCTTTGCCTTCCTCTGTCATACACCCCACTTCCACTGACTGATGGAGATGGGGGCGGGGAGCAGCTCCCTGTAAGCCCACGACAAACGATGAGCCTTTTCATAGACTTGTCTCACCTGAGATGGGTCATTTCATTACCTTCTTGCACGCATTTTACAAGGCCCACTGACAGTCACAGGTCAGAGCAGCAAATCCAGACCCGGACTGTTTTCTTCTTGGTACTTCTAACTCCAGGAGAGACCTTAGCAGCAGGTCTACAAATGCCCCCCAGGGCTAGAGTGTGAGCAGGGACCTTGTGTAGCCCCGTCCTGTCTGCATCCCCAGAGACCAGGATGGGGGCATGAAGGGCTCAGCGGTTCCTAACCTAGCAGACGCGCTACGGTGCCTCTGCACCACTCTCTTACAGTGCTCCCCAGTCTCGTGTGTTTTCCATTCTTTCATTACTGGTCCTGCAGGCCAGGACCGGTCTGGATAGCAGAGCAAGTTCTTCAAAAGGAGCAGACCTGAGAACCCTTCCAGGAAGCACACTCAAAGCCCCTATTTTCCCTGCCAGGTTGAAGTACCAGGGCCTATGCCCCCCCGTTCCTCGGTCGGAGGATGACTTCGATCCAGGTGCCAAGTTCCACATCTCTGCCAGCGTGCCCTACCTACGGTAAAGACGGAAGCTAGCTCTGGGAGTTGGGGTCCCCTGTGCCCCTGCCCACTTTCTCCCATTGGGTTGTCCAGCCTTCTGAGGGCCCTGCCCTGCAATCCCTCGGGCTTTTATATGTGATCCCATGTAGAGGGCAAAGTTGATGGGGTACTCCAAGCACTTCTGCAGTACCCAGAGGAAGATGAGAAAGGGAGGCAAGGGTTAGGGTGACGGTTGGTCTGGAGGCTATTAAGGTCGTATTCTAAGCCCAGCCCCAAGAGAGACCCAGCTGGAGGTGCCCCTTCCAGGTTGTGACTGGTGATCAGAGCACATCAAGGCACCAAGGGGCTCAGATTCCCACCACCCCCCAGCCTGCCTTTACCTTCCTCTCCAGGTACTTCCTAGGCCTAGTGCTCCAGTTCCAGATCCACGAAGCGCTGTGCACAGCCTCAGGCCACATGGGCCCACTGCACCGGTGTGACATCTACAACTCTAAGACAGCTGGGAAACTCCTGGAGTGAGTGCCCTCCTCTCTCATGTGTTCTCGGCCCCTTCCCTCCTTTGCTGGAAGCCCCAGGGCCCCTCTCCTCACCTGGCCACCCCAGGGACAAGAGCAGAGATTCACTGAGTTTTGAGCCTAGTGGAAGCTCTTCCTTGGGTCAGGCTGCGGTCTCTCCTGCATTGACAGAAGCGCATCCCCTCGTGTACAGCCCCTCTTGCACGCTGGTGCTCTCAGGCACCAATCATCAAACGGTCCTAGGTGGGATAACAGAGCTGGTGTCCCACCTCCACCTTCACCAGAATCCCCTTATTCTTCCCTTGCAAGGTGCTTGCTTATCTCATCAGCCGCATTTGGTGCACCTTGGAGACCTCTTCTTTTCCCATCTTTTCTTGGAGGTGACTGGATCCATTTCCCAGATGCTTTCACCCCAACCTCTTGACAGACTCCTGTCAACCTGGGGTCCTCTTTGGCCCCTACCTCAAATCTTTTTTCCTGCATTCGGTATCTAGCCCATCCTTCACATTCCTGCCTCTCTGGGGTTGGCTTTGGTCAGCAGCAAACCTGGAACAGGATGGGAAACTGACCTGAAGGTGGGAAGCATTTACTGGGTTCTTTAGGGAATGAGCATACGAAGCTTTCACTTTGCAAAGCAGACATTAACCTCATTCCACAAATGACACAACTGAAGATGCAAGCTGATGTGATTGCGGTCACTCAAGTGCTCCAGTCGGTGACAGTCAGGCTTCGAACCCCAAATGACTCCAGAACATTATCTTTCATGGTTGGCTCCATCAGTCGAAGGGTGCGGGTCTGGGAAGGTTGGACCTGGGTCTACGGGTTCCAAGACCAGTTCTCCCACCACCACGATTGGCGCCCGCCCACTGACCTGCTCTTTTTACCCCATTGAATTTCAACCAGGTTTCAATAGGTCCATTTCTCTAACTGGTCAAGGTCGTCCTGAGTTTTATCCCTGTCTCCCAGAGGATCAACAAAGCCACATAGTGTCCTTTGCAAATTTAATGAGCATATTTGCGATTCCACCATGCCGCTCGTCAGTAGCCGCCAGGCCAGATGGGGTTGCAGGACCAGTCCCTTGGCTTGGCTCCCAGGGAGGCTATGCCTCGCATGCCTATTATCTCCTTAGTCTATTTGCTTTTTCTAACCTTTCCCATCACAGGCGTTTACTCCAGTCAATTGTCCAGGTTTGAGCTTTTGTGACTATATGGAACACAAGTGCTCTCTGCATTCATGTCTCTCTCTCTTACCCATCATTTATTCATTCAGTAAACATTTGCTTGTGTACGTGCCAGCCAGCCTGCCCTGCATCCAGTAAGGGGGCAGTGGGCTACAGGAGAAATCAAGGCCTAAAGAAGGGAGTGCTGTGGTCACAAAGAGCTTCAGGGAACTTGTAAAGCCAATGAGGACATCACGTCAGGGGAGTGAAGAGGGATCTCTGTCCCCAAAGCAGAAGTGCAAGACCCAGGCAGACACCAGTTTTCTTTACATCAAACCACTTTGAATTCAGCCTAAATCCTACTTGATTGGTGGGACATTTGACCTCAGTCATTCTCACCACTTCCCTCCCCTGCCCCATCCAGGATACACAAGGCTCCCAGGGTTTGACCTGGCAAAAAAGCACGTAGAGGACTTGCCAGTCATCACTGACCTGCACTCATGAGTCCTCAGCGTCACGGAAACCTCTTGGCAGGGAAGACCCAGGTTCCAGGTTTGGGACTTGGAATGCCATTTTCTGGGCAGGAGGCAGAGAAGAGGTCTCTGAACAAAGGGACTGTCATGAGTCATGTCATGAGTCGTGAGTTTGGGGGAAGTCAGATGGCAGCAGAGTAGAACAGGCCATGGAGGGGAAGAGGAGTAGTGTTTACAGGGGAGAAGGTGAGGGCTAAATTCATCTAATTACCATAGAACATGCTTTTCATCTAATTACCACAGAACATGCTTTTCCTACATTTTTTTTTAAGATTTAAATATTTATGCACACAAGAGCTAGGGTACAGGCCAGAGGCACAGGAGGTAAAAGGATTCACTAGAGACAGAGTGGGGAGCAGAATAGGCAGATCTACAGAAATACACTGCTGAGGGGAGCAGCAGGAGAGGCAGGAGAGGTCTGCTGTGCCCTGTGGGTCCCCTCCCTGGGTGGGGATTGAACGCAACGCTGCTGTGCCATGGATGCTTCACAATGCGGCACTCAACCCACTGCGCCACTAGGGAGGCCCACTTTTCCTACTTTTGATTCATGGTCTTCAATGTGCTTGCCCTGGGCCAGGCTTCTAGGCTGATTTGCTGAGAATGGAGGGTTTGAACTGGGCTTGTTCCCAGTTCCCAGAGGCCCCTTCTTCACGCAGCCAGCTGTGATGAGCCTGACCTGCTGTAATCCTCTTACCTAAAGTTAGTTGTGGGTTTCTGTTTCTTCCTTTAATCTCGATGACCTGTCTCTTCCGTTTTGTTAGGAGCTTAACTGTATTTTTTTCCCCAGTAGTTTCTGACTCCTCAACTCACTGACCTTTAGTTTCCCTACTTCATTGTTTCCCAGTTGTTTTATTAAGTAGTGTGTATATGTTTGCAAGCTACAAAGCCCTCTTTGGCCACTGTTATGTGACTTAATGCCTCCAAAATGAAAGACAGTCTTCATTTTACTGACGAGGAAACTGAGGTTAAGAGAGGTTATGTTGTTTTCTGCAGCTATAAGTGTACTGCTGGGCCTTGAATCTGCATCCGGTTCATCTAGACTATATACACTGCCTTCTGAGCCTCAGCTGGGGAAACAGGTCCGGAGAGATTGACAGGAGGATAGCTACTGCTGCCTCTGCAGGGAGTCTTGGCTGACTGTACCCCTGGTATACCCCTAAAGATCACCCCCTTGCCTCAAAGCACTGGGTATGCCTTGAGATAAAGTGGATTCATGCAGTGCTGCAGGCAGTGTGCGGAGTGTACTCCAGGTGGGACCAGAGGGCTGAAGAGCTGTCCCTTCCAACTGACACTTGGCCCCTCATGGGAAAAAATGTCTCACTAGCCTGTTGGAGCACAGGAGAATCTCCTCATCATCATGGGGCAATAATCACTGTAGTAACTATCAGCCAACATCTACCGCCTGCCTGCCAGGCTCCCAGCATTGTGCCTCTCCTCACCACAACTCCCGGGGAAGTGTGTACTCCTGTTATCTCCATTTTATGGATATGGAAACCGAGGCTCAGAAAGGTTCCGTTAACTTGCCTAAGTTCCCAAGCTACTAAGTGAGAGTCAGGATTCAAACCCAGCTCTAGACTCTACTCACCACGCTGAGCTGTGGGAAGTGACTGGCAAAGCCCTGAGGCCAGGGTTGGGCAGGCTGAGGGGTCCCAGCCGATGCCACCCTACACAAGGCCTCACAGCTCTACTCCTCCCCCAGGGACGTCCTACAGCTGGGTTCAAGCAAGCCCTGGCCAGAGGTTCTGCAACTGATGACTGGGCAGACAAAGATGTCTGCAAAGGCTCTCATGAGATATTTCAAGCCTTTGATGAATTGGCTGGTCGCTGAGAACGTGCGGGAAGGGGAGACCCTAGGCTGGCCGGCCTTCAGCTGTTCCTTTGAAGGTTTGATCATCTGACCCGGGTCCCAGCTCTGGTCCTGCTACAACCCCACCCTAGCCTGCCCTGGGCCAGCCCCTCTAAGAACCTAGCCTTCACCCTCGCCCACCTATGACCTGACTTGAGAGAGAATGGCATTGCTGTTGGGTGCCCCTGAATGCATCTGTACTTTGGTGAGCCCAACTGCTGGCTCCTTGTGACTGTCCAGCTAGATTGTGGGGCTGCCATCTGAGCACAGGGCTGGCATCTTGCCTTCTGGGCTTAAAGCCACTGCTGGGTGCCCGAGGGCATATAACCCTATCCGTGCTCATCTCCTCCTCCTCCTCCTTCCTTCTCACCCTCCTTCCAGGGCAATGCCCTTACCTGTAGCTTGGAAGGTTGGTTGAATGTGAATAGCAATCAGATCCTCTCTGGTCATTACAGGGCACCCCAGGGTACCCTCCCCTACACCACCTGCCCTACAAGATGTCCATGTTTTCCACAGAAAAAATCACAGACAAGGCGGCATTTCTGGGTCTGGAGCTGGACAACGACCAGGCCAACACCGGACAGTGGGTGTTGCTGGCCGTGAGCTTTGCCGTGTTCCTGGTGGCCCTGGTGCTGGCCTGCAGGCTGTACTCCCGTGAAAAACAATCACTGACTCGAAACGCCAGTGCACAGAACTCTGAGGACACCAATGCACCCCAAACTCCGCCCACCGCCTACTTCCTGGGCATAGCCATGGATCCCCGCCAGGTCACCCGAAGACAGTGGATCCTGCTCTGTGTCTGCCTCATCATGGTGGTGTGCTTAATTGCTCTGGTCATTCGGATGTTCACACAGCACAACAGGAAGCCTCCATGGATGAGAGCTGAATGGTGGAGCTGGGACTAGACTCTAGTGTGACTGGTGAGGATGGGGGTCAGGAGGAGGGTGGTCAAACCAGAGACAGTTGGGAGGTAGCGGGAGGGCACAGTCCCCAACTGCAATTGGGTGCAGCTGTGGCAGATCTGGGGATGATTGTGTGTTGGTGAACTTATATATGCACGGCCATGTGCACAGGTGACTGGCTCTGAGTGATTCCATGCGTGCTCCGGGTTTCAGGCCAACCTCCTTCCCCAAATCACAGTTGTAGTGACCAGTGGATGTGTTCTTCTAAACCAGCCCCCATCCCCGTTCATGCTCAGAATGAGTTCTTCACACAGCCTTGTGAGGTTGGACCAGAACTACGTGCCCAAGACGTGTGTGTACCCAGTTAGAAACAGCACATTGCTTCAGTTCCTTTACAAAACGTACTCAAGGAGAATCAGACATTCCTTTACAAATCATTGGTGTCCAGTTCACAAGCTCTGTGCTTTACATTCTGGCTGGCACATCTTTTTGTTGGCCCTCTGGTCTGCCCTTTGTTGAGCTGCATAATCCAGCCACCCCTCAAAAGCTGCTTTTTGACAGACTGAAATGCAAGTAGCCTGCTCGCTGCTCCACAGCCCTCCCTGCCCGAGTCCAGGCCCTCCCAAATGGAGCCAGTGGGTAGCTGGGCACAGAGCCAGGCCTGATTAATGATTGACTTCTTTAATATTTAAACAAAGCTCATCTCTAGCCACTCTGCTCCGGAGATGGCCTGTTCAACACACACACCTGCTGCCCGGCCTGTTGCCCTGGGGACCGAGCACAGGGCAAACAACACCTTCCCAGGCTCCGTGGGGGAGGGGAACACTAGGAAGGGTGAGCTGATAGGAAGACATTTGGGAAATGAGTATTCTAGAGTAAGCATGGGAAAAGAGAGGGAAGGCCCCTGCTCTTGCCCCTTCTAGCCTTTTCTTTCCAGGCTGGGTCCGCCTGTCACAGGGATGCCACACCCAATATATGGTCACTCACGGAGTTTAAGGATAGCTTCAGGGGGTCCTGGGGAGTCTGAGAATTAGTGCTTGTCAGAGATTAGGGAAACATTGAGGGGAAAGCCCTAAGCCAAGTCAGTCACCATAGAGAAGGAGGCACCAGTGCTGCAGTTGGGCTGGTGGGAGAGTACCAAAAGATAGAGCCAACTGTCTCTGAATTAAGGATCTGAGTCCAGAAGTCGGGGGTTCAGGGGACAGAGGCACTGGGCTGAAATCTCCATGGACTCTACCTCTGCCTAAGTTTCAAGAGGTTTTCCTGAGTTCTGGTTGAGCCCAAGGACTTCCTGCTCCCACCCACGCTTTTGAAATTTTTTGATGTCCCTGTCACTGCACCTACTTTACTCTGCTGTAATGTCATCATTTGTCCCCATTAATTACTGTTAGCTCTCGAAGGCCAGGACACCCATCAGGACTGTGCCCCTGTGTCACACCTGTAGCCAGCACAGGCCATGACACACAGAGGGACTTGGAAAATATTTGAGTGAGTAAGCGAATGAATGAGTGTCCACTGCTCCAGTCCCTCCTCAAAGCTCAGCACCCTGCACACTGAGTCCCACCTTTTCTCCACAGCCAGCCTGCCCCTCCACACACAGGGGCAACCAGGACACCTCTGCCCCTCTGGAGGCCACACTTGCAGCCCTCCCATCCCCCAGCCAGAGGCCTCCAAAGAGGCCAGAGAGGCCCCCACCAAGCATGTGGCTCAGCATGGCAAAGGCACACCAGCCCAGGATTCCAAGCCTCTCATCTGGACTCCAGCAAAAACTTCACTGAGCCTCCTTGTCTACCCTTCTTCCCCACCTCCCCATCATTGTAAAAAAAAAAAATTACTGGAATATTTACTTCATGTCTAATTGCATAAGAACTCGGTTGTCCATCAATTAAATCTAGAAGTTCAAAATGGCATCTGAGGTTTTTTTTTTTAATCAATTCCCCTTTCCTCCAACCTCACCTCCACTACCCCCTCCCCCCACTTTTGCTTTGATTCCACTCCAGCCTTTGCCTAAGGTGCATGCCTATTTGAACGCTTGCCCTCCAAGGCCCAGCTTACATTGGTCAATGGACCCTCAACAAAGCTCCAAGTTCAATGAGCAGTGGTCCCCTGCTCCTTGCCTCTCCAAGAAACCTTTTTCAATAAATCTCACCCCATCCCCATCTGCTTTTTTTTTTTTTAGTGTATTCACTTTCAGTCAGTACTCAAACACTTATCAGTGGTCACTTGCTAATAGGTGGTTTTTAATCTGTTCTCTCCAGTGCCTGTCTGCTAAGAGCTCTCAGGCCTCTGAAGAAAGAACCTTATTGCACATTTCTTGTACACCTCCATGTGTACTCCTACCCTATTGCCCAGGACCAGGGCCTGGATGAACTTGCCATAGCAGCTTAGCATGAGCGTTGGAGTTCAGCTGGAGGGCTGCTATGGGCAGATGAGGGGGCAGGTCCAGCGATCAGACCCGGAAAGAACCTTCAGTAAAAGACCACTTGAGGCTTTTAATACTCCAGTTCACCCCCTCCCTATCTCAGAGAAGGCCTGGCCCCGACCTGTTCCTTTGATACCGGTTCGTTTGGCTGAGGCCACTAGCCTTTAGGACTAGAGCGTCAGAGAATCCCTGCTCCCGTTTAGCTCCGCCCCCAAGAACCATAGCCCCGCCCCTGCCCCGTGAGGTCCGGGAGAAGTTGCCGCCACCCGCCGACCCCGCCCGACCGACGCTGAGCGACTTCTTTCAGCACCTCGGCGCGGACAGCTCCCAGGCGGGAGCCTTTGGGAGGAGATGCGGTGAGCTGCTGGGAGGGCAGTGGAGGGTAGACGCGGGCGGGCAGGCGGCACACGGAGCCCCACCGCCCTCACCCGGGGCGGCGCCCACCGGAGCCGGACGCCGCAGAGCCCCAAGAGCAAGCGGAGACCCGGGAAGCTGGGACACTGGTGGCGCCAGGCTTTGGCAAGACTGAAAAATGCCGGTCCGCAGGGGGCACGTCGCTCCCCAGAACACTTACCTGGACACCATCATCCGCAAGTTCGAGGGCCAGAGTGAGTGTGTGCCCTGGGGTAGGGGGATCTGCAGTCGCTTATGCAGTAGCTAGAGGAGCCCATCCCTTTGCCAACTTCTAATGGAGCAGGGTGGAGGGCACTGGATGCTAAATGCAAAATTCTTCCCTTTAACATGCTGGAACATTTTCTCCAGCAGACCCCACTTACCTCAAAAGCTGTCTTCTTCTGGAGTACCAGGAGACAAGAGCAGCCACTGTCCCAAAGTTTTTTCTGGTGCCCTAAGCCCTGATCTCCCTTTCTATCACTGCCTTGTCTACCCCTCCTGGACCCCCCCCCCTCATATTCCAGAGCTTTCCGTGAGTCCCTATTTTCACCTCATGTCCCTAGGCTGTATGCTCTTTCCAGGAGCTCTTCCTAGATCTGACTGACTCTCTTCTGGTTACATCCTGATTCCTCTTCCTGACCACCAGGAAGCCTAAGCCTCCCTCACACTTCACTGACCCCACTGCTGCCTTGGTCTTCCCATAGTCCCCAGACCTGACTCCCCTCACCCTGCCCCTCTGGTCACACTCTTGCCACCCCCTCCTGACCACTGCCTCCCAGGGGGTCTCTGACTAGCCTCATGACCCTGGCCTCCCTGGCCTTCCCAATCTCTCCAGACCTGACCTCCCCCATTCGTTCTGGTCACTGTCTGCTGCCCCACTACATTTCCCTGTGCCCCTGCCAAGAGTCCCGATGGTATTTCCCTCCCTGCCTCTCACTCCTCACTGCCACTGCCGCCATGGGCTTCCCATCTCTCACCCCTACCCCAGGTCGGAAGTTCCTAATCGCCAATGCTCAGATGGAGAACTGCGCCATCATTTACTGCAACGACGGCTTCTGTGAGCTCTTTGGCTACTCCAGGATGGAGGTGATGCAGCGCCCGTGCACCTGTGACTTCCTCACAGGCCCCAACACTCACCGCAGCGCTGTGTCCCGCCTGGCACAGGCCCTGCTAGGGGCTGAGGAGTGCAAGGTGGACATCCTCTACTACCGCAAGGATGGTGAGGCACCCTCGCGCCACAGGTCCTGCCCCTCTCTTGTCCAGTCAGAGTGCCCTGGAAAGGGCACTGACCCAGAGCACAAAGGGCTAAACAAGTCCTGCCCCCTCTCTGGGCCTGTCTCTTCGTCTGCAGGTGGAAGCCATGAGCACTGAATATAGCGCCCTCTGAGGTCCTTTTCAGAAGCCAGGGACCAGGCTGGTCCTAGTGTTGGCAGAGCCTCTAGCTCCACTAGCCCTCCCCCATGTCCCCAGTCTCCTGGTTGTCCACTTTGTCACTGTCAGCCCCAGCTGTCGTGCAGCTGGGATGGAAATTAACCTTTCCTCATCTCCATCTGTTCTGGGGATTAAGGGAAGTGTCACCCCCTTAGGCCTCTGTGGCCAGACTGGGCATGAGTGCTGCTTGCTGAGAAAGAGCGGTGGTCCTGGTTCACATTGTGTCCCAGCTCTTTAAGGAGGCAGGGTTTGGAGTTTATCCTTCCCTGGAGACTCATCCAGTTTGGCGTGTTACTGCCGTCCAAGTTGACTGCAAGCACAATAGGGCAGAGGACAGAGCTCTGCAGCCTTTAAAACCCCTCCCTGCAGCCACATAGACAGGATCTATAAATCTCCATTGGAGGGAGGTGAGATATGAGTGGGAAATAGGATCCTGAAAGTCCTTCTGAAATCACCTGGCCCAATGCCTCCCCCCCAACCTGGCTCTAAATCAGAATTACCAGAGGCATGTTTTCAGAAACACACCTTCCCTAGAGAGAGGCTGACTCAGGTGAGAGAGGCTCAAGCGTGTAGGTGTATTTGGAAAAATCTCTGGTGGTTCTGATGTTCTGCCAAGTTTAGGAACCACTGGCTTAGACAAATCCCTTCATTTCATGGATGAGGAAACCAAGGCTCAAGAAAGCACAGGGATTTATCCAAGATCCCGTGTCTGGCATCCTATCTGGGATTGGAACCCAAGTCTCTGAATACTTCCCTCAAAGATACTTGTTCTCAGCAATTCCAAGAAGGGAGAAAGGACCCCAACTATCTCTGTGCACAGAGATGGGACTTTGGAGAAGGAAACTACAGAGCAGGGCTTTCCCCAAGGAAAGGAGACACGAGGGCCACCTGTTGGAACCAAGGGCTGCTGAGACCCTGAGTTCCAGGCGACTGGTGTGTGTGCAGTGTGCAGTGTGAGTGTGACTGTGAACACGAGCATGCATGCGTGTGTGTTTAAGAGCTTCCTGGGTGCTCCTTGGGCAGGTCCCGACTATCCTTCTGTCTGTCCACCGCTGCTGCCACCCTAGGGAGTAGCAGTTAGGGAGTTCAATAAGAGAGGCAGCAAATAAGAGGCAGAAAAATCTGGTTTGGTTGTCATCATGCAGGGCTAATGAAGTCAGAATATTTTTAAAAGCTGTGATTTCACCTCTTCACATCACTGGAGGAGGAGGCGACAGTCAGGGGAGTGAGAAGGGCCCCACTGGGAAACAGGATAGGATGGGAGGGACAACAGGTCTTTCTCTGTCCCTCACCTTAACCCCAGAACTCCACATGAGCCCCAGAGTGGTGGAACCAACCCCAGAATCCTAACGATGTCAGATCAGGGTTCTTGGGGTCTCCTCAGCAGAGCGTGTAACTGGTATGGGGATCTTGGCCCTCTGAGATCAGGACCCAGGTTCAGACCTGCTGGGACCCGGGCTTTTGAAGGCTGGCCCTGAATGAAAATGGAGAGTGACCCGCATACCTCACCTCTAACTACTAGCTTAGCCACACCACGCTAAGCCCTTCCATGTCCTGTTAGCAAGCATTTGATCCCCTAGACCTGCCCAAAAGTGACCTGAAATGCGGAAAAGGGAGCTCTCTGGCCGGCATTACTTAAAGGGAAGGATGTACTGCTCAGATGTGTTGACATATTCACCTTGCGGTCCCCTCTGACCAGAGTCTCTTTTGTCGTACTCACATGCATCTTAGGAGCTTGCTGAGAGGTATCTTAATGGTGATTCTTACCTCCTCAGGTCAACACCTCCTCTCCCCTTAAGTCCAGCAAGGTGAGAAGGGGTCCTGAACAGACCACTAGCTGCTTTATTTATAATCCTCTTTCCCCCTATTGGATAATCCACAGACAGTTTTCCAAGTCAAAGTAAAGGCTTGTACCTGTATATCTCCACATCATTGAGCTGTACAAAGTCGGGCTCAAAAAGACCATGGTGCTTGACAAAAACTGCCCATGAGACAGGACTCCGAGACCCCTGAGAAACTCCCTCTCCATCTGCCTTTACTAGGAAAAGTACCAACCTACCACGTCAGGAGGAATGGAGACGGTCACAAGACCAGAACCAATGATAGTGGCGGGGGGGGATGGAGAGCACTCAGATCTCCCGCTCACCCCTCCTCTGCCCCCACTGGGCACCTGCCAGAGGGGCCCAGTCCTGCCTGTCTTTGTCAGCTCCTCTTCTCTTGATAACTCTAAGACAGAGACTCCCCTACTGCCCAGGCCAGATTAGAGGAAGCTGGGGTTCTGCCAGTCATCGGCTCCAAGCGAGGAAGACAGGACAAGGGCAGGGGTCAGAGGCTGCTATCACCCAGGGTTTTCTGCCTACTCACCTCGAATGCCACAGCACCAACTGGGGTCAGCTTTGTGTAGTACCAGCTCTTCTCTGAGAGCTCACTAGCTCCTGGAGGGGGTAGACATAAAGACATGGTGCAACACGAGAAAGAGAAGATTACAAGGATGAGGAAAGGGCCAGAGGGGTGGGGTGGGGTCAACTAATGAGAAACTGAAGGAATGAAGGAACAAGAGGTTGAAAAGAGCAGAGAAATAGGCAATGTCCCAGGGCAAATGAACCTGCTGCTCTTGATCAGAGAGGCAGGCACTAGGGGAAGCCTCTGGCAGGGAAAACAATGCAGAAACTGTGGCTCCCTCTCCAGGATGGAGCAAGGGCACAGGAACACCACCGTCTCAGGCACAATCTAGGGTGACACAGTCACCCACTTGTGGTCACCCAGACACAGTTATTGGTGGATTCTGAGTCACGGGAGAGGAAGGGCAGTCTAGGTGTGGGAGAAAGAATGCTACTCTGTACTTGTCTGAGGTTCATGGCCGCCTGTCTCTGCCCAGACTTGGGGTACCATGCACTAGCCCCATCCAGGTATAATGGGCTGTGATCTGGTCCATTGCCATGTTCATTGCTCCAAAGATAGCATCAGGGGTACTACTGAAAAGGGGGTTCACAGGTGACCACCCACCCAGCCCACAGCTGGGCTCTGGGAGTATATGGCAGTTTCAGCTTCATTTTGTTCCACTCACCTAAGGTGGGTGAGGGGGCAAGGAGAGAAAGGAACAATGGGGTCACAACTAGATCTGGGGTGCCCAAGGAGGGAGGGACAGTGACAGGAGGACCTGCCCCTGCACTGCCCCCTCTCGCCCTTTCCAGGTGGAAAGGCCAAGCCCCACCTGCTCCCCAGTCCCTGCACCCCTCCAGGCTGGGCTCACCTTGACTCCAGTGTCCTCCTCCCTAACAAGTCCATTCTCAAAGCTGTGCCATGTCCCTACTCAGCCCCAGCAAGTCAGTTCTTCAGAACCCCAGGCTCTCACACCTGCCCCCCAAGGATCCACTGGGCCCCACCATAGAGACGGAGGCCGAATGTGCCAACTGGCTGGGTGCGAAGCTGTTAGTATGTGCTCAACAATGAGTTCCTTCTGGCTCCAGGGGAGCAGGGCATCTTTGTGCACTAGGAATATGGAAGCTAAACCCAGGACTGGCCAGAGCTATGTGGGGGCAGAATGGCCGATCTCACCTCCCCACTTAATCCACCCCCATCTTCTCAACTTTAATTACAACAGAAGCAAGCCTTGAGGTTAAGCCCTGAGCTGAGGGCCGAGCGTGGGCTTGGGCCTGATGCTATCTCCTAATGAACAGCTTAGCTGCTCTCCCCACCTCTGCCCTGTGGGTGGAGCACCTGCTAGAGAGTGTCCCCCAACCCTCTGGGAAACAGCCCTGATCACTATCCAGAACTCCTGGACAGTGACTTGCCAGGAGTGCAGGGACTGGGGAGCAGGTGGGGCTGTGGCCAAAGGTCTGGAAAGGGCAAGAGATGGCAGTGTGGGGGCAGGTCCTCCTGTCACTCTTCACTTGCCCTTAACCCAACCCCCTCCCTAGCTCCCCTGGCCAGGTAGCTGCAGGAGACCCCTTCTTGGTAACCAGCCCAGATGGTGTTTACAGCCTCTAGCTTCCGCTGCCTGGTCGACGTGGTGCCTGTGAAGAATGAAGACGGGGCTGTCATCATGTTTATCCTCAACTTCGAGGACCTGGCCCAGCTCCTGGCTAAGAGCGGGAGCCGCAGCTTGTCCCAGCGTCTGCTGTCCCAGAGCTTCCTGGGCTCAGGTGAGACAAGGGCACAGGCACGGTGGGAAGTGTGCATGGGGGGCTCCCTGGTCCTGCTGCTCTGACCCTGGTGCTGGTTTCAGAGGGTTCTCATGGCAGGCCGGGTGCACAGGGACCTGGCACAGGCAAGGTCAAGTACAGGACCATCAGCCAGATCCCGCAGTTCACACTCAACTTTGTGGAGTTCAACCTGGAGAAGCACCGCTCGGGCTCCAGCACGGAGATTGAGATCATTGCGCCCCACAAAGTGGTGGAAAGGACACAGAACGTCACCGAGAAGGTCACACAGGTGATGACTGCAGGCAGGGTGGACAGGCCTCAAAGGTCCCTTCTCAGGTTCTGGGCTCCTCTGGGGCCTGAGCTAAGTGAGGGAGCCAACTTGTCTGGTTCCCTAGTGTCTGGTCTGAACCCCAAGCCTCCTGCCCTGTTTGAGCCTGACTCTTGAAACCTAAGACCCATCCTGAGGCCAGCACCCTGATGCCCATCTCCTGGAGCCAAGGCAAGTTGACATCAGAGAGCCCATAAATAATGCCACCTCCCAGGCCTGGAGGGTAGGATATAGGACAGGGAGGAAACAGACATGAGGAAGTTACTTTGGAGGAACAAGCATCCCCATCAGGAACTCTGGCCACCGGGAGCCTCCCAAGTCTATCAGAGAGGACTGACCCACCACTTGGGCTCTTCTCTGAAACACGCCCGCAAAAAACCCTGAACCTGACCGTCCTCTGCCTTCCCTCCTCTCCTCCCCTAACCCTGTCTGTCTCCACCCACTCCAGGCTGATTCAAGGGAGCTTCTGAGCTTCAAGCCTGGGCTAACTATGGAGCAGAGCTACACCCCTGTACCCCGCCTCCTCTCTCTGCACTCAACACACCATCTTCTGTGACCTTGCCCCCTCAAGAGAGGACACACCCCATCTTTGCCTCATCCCCTCTGCCTTCCACAGTCCAGGTCACCCACCCTCTCCCAGGGCCCTCTTCCCAGGCCTAACCCCTCCCAGGCCCTATTCTCCAGTGGTGGCCCCCTCACTGATAATTCCATGCCCGCCACAGGTGCTGTCCCTGGGCGCAGACGTGCTGCCGGAGTACAAGCTGCAGGCACCACGCCTCCACCGGGGCACCCTCCTGCACTACAGCCCCTTCAAGGCCGTGTGGGACTGGCTCATCCTGCTGCTGGTCATCTACACGGCTGTCTTCACGCCCTACTCAGCCGCCTTCCTGCTCAGCGACCAGGACGAATCTCGGCATGGGGACTGCAGCTACACCTGCAGCCCGCTCACCGTAGTGGACCTCATTGTAGACATCATGTTCGTCGTGGACATTGTCATCAACTTCCGCACCACCTATGTCAACACCAACGACGAGGTGGTCAGCCACCCCCGCCGCATCGCCATCCACTACTTCAAGGGCTGGTTCCTCATCGATGTGGTGGCCGCCATCCCCTTCGACCTACTCATCTTCCGCACCGGCTCTGATGAGGTGAGCAAGCCCACCCTGGCCTCACAGCCCTGGGCGAGGAGAGGACCTGGCGTCAAAGCAAGTGGGGCCTTAGGTATCTGTCATCTCCCAAGCCCAGAGAAGGACCGCTGAGGCTGTGCCCCAGGGGGCAGGGGAGGCCTCTCTGCCCATCTCTCTGAGCAGGTGCAGGCTCCTGGCAGGCCTTCTGTCCCTAGAATCCTGCCCCTTCTGGGGCGTTCCTGTGGCCCCAGCCCCTCAAAGGAGGGAAATACAAAGGCTGCTCCCTCAACGCAGCCTGACTCCCTTCTGGCCCTGCCCCTCCCCCTTCTCACAGGGGACACGAGGGTTTTCTCATCGCTTCAGTCTCACTGCATCCTCTGGCTACCTATTCCAGATTAGCGTCACTCCAGTCAGCTTGGCTTTCTGCGCTCCAGTTACCTCAAATCTCCCACCCTGTCCAGCAGGGGTGTCTCTCTTGGCTTCCTGCTCCCTGCTTACTTGCTGCCATCCAGTCTATCCCCAAGTCCTCTCCAGCCCCACTGCTCTTGTCTGGACACTGAGCTGCCTTCTTCCCCATCTCTGCCAGCCTCCCTTCCTTCTACACTGCAGCCTGAGCTCACTCATCCGCCCCTGCCCCTAATCTGACCCTGTCCTTGGAATCTTCAATGCCTCCCCAATGACAGCATAAAGGCCACACTCTGTATGGACGCTGAGACCACAAGATCAGCCCCTGCCCCCTTTCCAGGCTCATTTCTCAACGTTCTACCACCTTCAACTCTGGGCTCCGGGCTATAAAACACTGGTGCCTCACATGGGCCGTGCCATGTCACACCTCCATGCCTTTGCTTGTGCTGCTCCCTGTGCATGGAATACACTTTCTTTCTCCCTCTTGCCAGCCTGGAGACCCAGCCTCGTTTCTCAAAACTCAGTGTCATGTCCTCTGTGAAGTCTCCCCTTCCCTGCCCTGCAGTCTCGGCCTCTCCTTCCTCCATATTCCTCTTGGACTTTTGTCTGTCAACCATACCGTGGTTTTGAGCTTTAAGCTGAGAGATCCTTAAGGTCCTGCACTGTTCCCCACTGCCCAGTATCTCCATGTGTGTTTGTTGAATGACTGTGTGACTGCATACAAGAGTGAGCAGACGCAGTCTAGAACACACCCTGTGGGGATGAGCCCAGCCCCACATCTCCCTCTCTGCCCCACCCAGACCACAACCCTGATTGGGCTGCTGAAGACAGCACGGCTGCTACGACTGGTGCGAGTGGCCCGGAAGCTGGATCGCTACTCTGAGTATGGCACCGCCGTGCTCTTTCTGCTCATGTGCACCTTTGCGCTCATCGCGCACTGGCTGGCCTGCATCTGGTACGCCATTGGCAACGTGGAGCGGCCCTACCTGGAGCCCAAGATTGGCTGGCTGGACAGCCTGGGCGCGCAGCTCGGCAAGCACTACAACGGCAGCGACCCCGCCTCCGGCCCCTCGGTGCAGGACAAGTATGTTACGGCCCTCTACTTCACCTTCAGCAGCCTCACCAGCGTGGGCTTCGGCAATGTTTCACCCAACACCAACTCTGAGAAGGTCTTCTCCATCTGCGTCATGCTCATAGGCTGTAAGTGCGATCTCAAGCCCCAGGCCTTACCCGTGGAGCTGGAGTTCTAGTTTTGTAAGAAGTGCACAATTGCACAGTAACAGTGTGTATGAGGCTGATCCTAAGCGTGCAGCACAACGAAAATTTTTGTGTGTGCACCAATAAGCCACATGCATACAAGCACACGCCAACGCCCGGCAGCCCTGGCTACAGGCCAGGCACAAGGACCAGCTTCATGCTGTGTGGGACCCAGCATGCAATGAAAATGTGGAGTCTTGTTACAAACGTATTAAGATCTTCAAGATGCGGACGGCAGAGCAGTAAGCCACGTGCAGAGTCCTTTGCACGGGTTGTGCAGCCGAGAAGCTGGCCCTGCTGGGCACTTGTCTAAGTGCTTATCAGAGGTGCCCTGCTCCCATCACGACCCTACCAGGAGCAAATTATGATACTCAGTTTACAGATCAAGGAAAGCAAAGGTCCTAACTTGTCAGCGGTAACAGAGGCCCAATTCCAGCTCAGGGGGTCGGCTTCAAGGAAGTGGGGGCTCTGGCACCCCACTCTGTGCTGCCTGCCTCCCTAAACACAGAGTTGGGAACACAGGAGGCAGTGTGGAAGTTTACACGTAGATGAAGTTGTCATGTTCAGAGTATTTAGAGATGTGAAAGCCCAGAAAAACAAAAACAAGAAAAAAAGTGAGAACCAGAGGCCAAGAGTTTTCCCTTTATATTTTTACAACTTGAAAGAGAAAACAGACCCAACTAAAAAAGTTCATCGCCCTAGTTCTTTATTGGCAGGAGTTTTGCCTCTGGGCCACATAAACGCCAGCGGCGCCGGGCAGAGGGCGGCGGGCAGGAGCTTGGCCGTCTTTGCCCCCATGTGCTCTGCCACTGTCCTGGGCATTCGGGCTTTGCTCTGGACAGAGGGGCCCCTGATTGGGGGTGGGAGGCATTCCCAAGAAGAGGGGGCCTGAAGCAGGCCCCGGGGTGGTGTGGCAGGGTGATGGGGGCGCTGATCACCAAACCCTGCTCCCCCGCCCCAGCCCTCATGTATGCCAGCATCTTCGGCAACGTGTCCGCCATCATCCAGCGCCTGTACTCGGGCACCGCGCGCTACCACACGCAGATGCTGCGCGTCAAGGAGTTCATCCGCTTCCACCAGATCCCCAACCCGCTGCGGCAGCGCCTGGAGGAGTACTTCCAGCACGCCTGGTCCTACACCAACGGCATCGACATGAACGCGGTGAGCCCCCGCCGCTCCCCCCAGGTGGGACTGGAGACACGACTCAGGTCGCAGCTCTAGCCATTGCCTGCCGCCCCTCCCAGCCAAGGTTCCACCGTTCACTGCACCCCCCAGGGCCTTCCCCCACCAACTGCTCCTCCAGCCCCAGCCCCCACCCCCGCCCCCCTGGACGCCCACCCGCCACCCGCCTCGCAGGTGCTGAAGGGCTTCCCCGAGTGCCTGCAGGCGGACATCTGCCTGCACCTGCACCGCGCGCTGCTGCAGCACTGCCCAGCCTTCCGCGGAGCCAGCAAGGGCTGCCTGCGTGCGCTGGCGGTCAAGTTCAAGACGGCGCACGCACCGCCGGGGGACACGCTGGTGCATGTCGGAGACGTGCTCTCCACGTTGTACTTCATCTCCCGCGGCTCCATCGAGATCCTGCGCGACGACGTGGTGGTGGCCATCCTAGGTGAGTCGGGCGGGAAGGCCAGGACCTCGTGGGTAGGTGCGGTGGCACTGGAGGTGTCCTGCCTGGCTCGCTGGGTTCCTCATGTGATCCAGGCAGTTACTGGCCTGCCATGTGCCGATCGTGTGCTCGGAGGAGCTTCATACCAGCTTGCTGAATCTTTAAACCAAACCTTTGCCACAGGTCCCTGACAGGGGAGTTGAGGCTGGAGAGAGTAGTAATGGGCAAGCGGATTCCAGGGCTAGGGGCCTGCCTCTGAAGCCCAGACAGGCACCTGCCTTCTTCCACTGAGGGGGGTCCTCAGCCTCTTTCAGTGCGGCTGCAGGGACAGATGGGCACTTCAGAGGAAGGTTATGAGCCCTGGGGAGTGTCTCCATGACTTACCAGTTTACCAATGACCTTGAGTAGGTCACTGCACCTCTCCCAGCCCCAGACTGCCTTCTCCTCAATTCTCCTCTTCTTTGCCTTCCCCCACCCAAGTTCTTGATCTCACCCTTCCTTGTTCTCCAGAGCCAGGATCTACTCCAGCCCCTCTGATTAGGCCCCCATGGGAGCTCCTCTGCCCGCTCCCCTCCCTCTGACCTGTCCTTGATTGGTGTTCACCCAGTGTGATGCTCTCCTCCCTTTTTACCCTACACCCTCATCTGTGCCAGCTCCTTGATCCCACCTTCTCCGCCTCCAGCTGTGCCACAAGAACAGAGAGCTCTGCCCCAGGCCTGATCTGTCCTAAGATCAGAATAGTCCATTCCTTCCTGGGCACAACCCCTTTATATTCCATACACAAACCAAGCAATACTAATGCTATCTAGACCCATTTGTCTGTCACACCCCAGGACATTCGCACATGCTGCTCTGCTTGGAGCACCTGCCCTGGGCCTCTGCCTGGCAGACCCCAGTTGTCCTTCAAGGCTGAACTCAAGCATAGGCTCCTCTCTGAGACCTTCCCTCACTCCCAGCCTACCTTAGAAGTGCCATTCATGTGGAAGGGATAATAATTTTTATTAATAATTAAGAAGCCAGTTCCATTTTAAGTTTCAGTTAGAGACATGAATCCTGTCATTCTGTCCTGAGCAGAAGTGAACATTAGATCATACTCCCTTCATCATTTATAACGCTGCCCAGGTTTCCAGCTTCTAGGTTGCATGTGTGACCCTGGTGGATCCCTTTCCTCTCTAGACCTCAGCCTTCTCTTCTGGGCATCACTTTTGATCCTGTTCTCTTGGGCGACAGGTTCTGCCTTCCATCCATCACTGTGCATCCAAACCATGAGTCCCCCATGTGCAGTGTCACCAGGTTGAAAGGGCTGGACTTTTCTGGGAGAAGTGACATCAAAGCCAGGCTAGGTCAAAAGGACCTTAAGGCTCTCCATCCCCAGCCCTGGGAGCCCAGTCCTCCTTGATTCTCATGACACAACCCCCATCACCCCTTTTGTGAAACCGCTCCTTTTGCCCCCGACCACCCCTGGTGGAACAAGCCTCTCCCTCCTCTAAGGCTCTTGGTTCTCTGCTATTCTAATGCTCTCTAGATCACTGGTTACTTGTGCGCCTGTCTCTTATAGATTGGGGCTGGGGGCACCTATGGATGGCGTAACATTATTCATGTTTACACCCTGTGGCCGGCACAGGGCCTGGCATCAGGACAGCCCAATACACTTGCCACATGTGCCGCACATCCAACCCATGTCCACCTGCCATGCATCCTCCCCAGGCTTTGCACTGACCTTCCGGAGCCTGTGGCTCTTCAGAGCACTTTCTCAAGCACCGTGTCTGTTCCTCTGCGGGCAGGGGGTAGGCACAGCATATATAGTCACACTCACGTTGGAGGTGAGGATACTGGGTCCAGAGGGAGGGAAGTTGACTTCTCCCAGGCTTCCTCTGCCAGGGCCATACTGGTTACCTGGCCCCACAGTGGGGAGTGGGAACAGAAGCCTCAGGCTGTGCCCCTGGGAGGCTGGGTGCTCTTGTTCTGAGGTTCCCAACATTCTGACAGCATCACAGCAGGGTGAGGAGTGAGAAGGTTGAGCAGGTAGCCTTCAGTGTCCTTACTGCCCACTGTCCCCTGGGAGAATGGAGGCAGTGCAAAGTGGAATGTGGACAATGGGAGGAGGGTGCTGATGGAGGGTGACCAGCCAGAGAGGCCTGGAGATGGTGGGAGGACCCCCATGCTGGAGGGTAGCCCATGTGGGGAGGTCATGGTCAAGGGCCCTGAAGAAGGCGCCTCAGAAGAGAGCTCGGAGCGGACCCTCTGGCTGGCAGGAAAGAACGACATCTTTGGGGAGCCTGTTAGTCTCCATGCCCAGCCAGGCAAGTCCAGTGCAGACGTGCGGGTCCTGACCTACTGCGACCTGCACAAGATCCAGCGGGCAGACCTACTGGAGGTGCTGGACATGTACCCGGCCTTTGCAGACAGCTTCTGGAGTAAGCTGGAAGTCACCTTCAACCTGCGGGACGTGAGTCTGGGCTGGGCACCCCAGGGGGGTGGTGGCCCTCCAGCAGCTGACAACAGGAAGTGCCCAGCAGCCTGCTGAAATCCTGGCCTGCCTGGCTCAGGGGATCTACTCAACCACCTCCTTCCCTTTCAACCCCATCCTGCACCCCTGCCCCCCATTTCTGCTGCATCTCCATGGTCACCACAGTGCCGAGAAGGATGACTGCCACATTTATTGAGCGCCAACTCTGCTAAGTGTTGGGCCTCTTACATGATCTCAGTTGGTCTCCTTACAGATGGCGCTATTATCCCCATTTCCCAGGTGAGGAAACTGAGGGTCAGAAAGGATCAATACACTGACCAAGTCATACAGCTGTGCAATAAGCTGGCAGCCGATGGTAGAGGCTGGAGGCAAACTCAAGTCTGTTGACTCCCTAATCTAGGCTTTTCCCACCACATCTGCCCAAACTAAAAAGGAGCATGTCTGCCCACAGGGTGTCATATCCCTGGGGTGTGAAGAACTGTTTCTCCTCTTTAACTCAGTGGAGAAAGATTAGAATCTCTCAGTGGAGATTACAGCAACTTGGAAAAAATAAGGAGTCACACAATGTAATAACCAAGCAGCCATGAGGGCGTGCAGGGACAGCCAGTACGGACCTGGGAGCACCCAGAAGAGGCTGCATGGAGGGGTAGCTCTGGAGTCAGCTAGTGGGAAGGAGGGACAGGAAACCCGGAAGGGACAATAGATACAGTTGCCTGAGGCCCCAGCACTGAACCCCCCGGCCTGCCCCCAGACTCAGGAGGAGGGGCTCTGCTGGCTGAGGCCCCAGACCAAGCTTCTGGAGGGTTATGCTTGCTGTGCACAGCCCTCCCCACCGCTGCTCTCTGCTCTCTTCCCACCTGCTGTCTCCCCCGCTCCACTTGATCTGTCCAGCAAATGTCTTGTGGACTGGGAGCCATCAGGTGGTCTAAGTGCTCAGTGGCCAGGGCAAGAGAGAAGTGGTCCCTGTGGTCTCATGGTACCAAGGAGGGTGGGCTGCCAGGAGTCTTGCTGGAAGCACCTCCTGAATGGATGGGGCTCCATAGCCCAGTTCTTCCCAGCAAAGTCCCCCTGGGCCCAAGGTGGGCCCAGGCACACCAAGGTATTCAGGAAGAACAGCCCTTGTGCTTTCTGCTCCCAAACAGTGTTGCTCAAGGAAGTCTCTCCCAAGACTCCCTGGGGGTCTGCCCATCTTCAAGCCCCGTTCATCTGCCCACCCAGTGAGAGAGCCTTGGGAAGCTGCCCAGAGCGTCACAGGGCAGTCGGCCACCTGTCACACGTTCTCATCTAGTTGTCACACAGACCCCAAGGTGGGGAAGCAGGGGACAACAGAGAGGCTCCACCCCACTTTGGTCACTGTACCTGATGCTCTTGTTCCCCACAAGGCAGGCGGGGGTCTCCAGTCATCTCCTGAACAAGCTCCAGGTGACAAGGACCACCAAGGCTTCCTGCTTAGTGACATCCAGTCAGGTGAGCAAAGCCTGCCCCCACCAGTGTCCATCCTGCCCCAGGCCAAGCCCCTGCCCAGCCTCGTGCCCCTTCTCAGTTCCTTCTCATCCTGCCTCCCCTTGGGCAGGCCCCTGAGCCCCTGATGACAGGAGGGAGCTTCCTCCATAGGCCTGGGTGTAGAAGACCTTGTGTCCTGTGTCCTCCAAGCCAGAGTGGGGGCTGTCCCCAGGGCAGGATACCAGTGCACAGCCCGCCACCCTGGCCGGCTTCCACCTCAGGGCACCAGGGGACAGGGGGTCCACTGGACTGCAGCTCCCTGGATGGTGAGGCCAGGGCTAGAAATCCCCAGTCAGCCAGCTACCTCCCACCCCAAGTTGGGGTCCACCTTTTGGGTCCTGGAAGCTAGACCTCTTATGGGGCAAGACCTCAGGCTCCAGGGCACTCAGGTAAGGAGACCCACACTCCCAAACCAGTGCTCCCCTGGCAGGTAGGGGGAAGGGCACGGACTCTTCCCTTTTGAGCAGCTCAGGCCTATGGAACCAGCTAGACTAAAGCACAGGTTTCACTTTCCCTCTGGCAGGTGCAGCTCCTTCCTTGAGCATCTCAGATGCATCTGACCTCTGGCCTGAGTTGCTGCAAGTGCCCCCAAGGCCAAGGCACAGCCCCCCTAACCCTCAGGGCGATCCAGATGGTTGGCCTCGGGAGCTAGGCTCCAGGCTAGAGCAGATCCAAGCCCAGGTGAACAGGTGAGTGCCCGGTAGGCCAGGGCTGGGGCGCTGCAGAGGGCCATGCCAGCAGTGGGCTAGGCATGGGTGCCCTCTCCTGGTGGCTCAGGGACATCACTGGGTGCTCCATGAGTTACAGAAAGGTGGTCCTTTTAAAGGCAAACTTCCCCAACCCTGTCATAAAGCACAATTCCCTGGACGACCTGTCCCACTAGACCCCAGAACAAGCCATAAACTCTTGCAGAAACAAATTCCATGGGCCTTGGGGGAAGGGTGTGGCCCATGAATGGCAGGACTGTGGTGGTAGAGCCAAGAGGGTTTGGGGGAAGTACAGTCCTGTGTTCAAATTCTGCCTCTGAAACTTACCAGCAAGGGTGTGGATATGTGAGTTTCTTAAGCCCTGTACCACTCTGATCTGCGGCAGCCACGGCATGTCCCGGAGTGAAGTCCCCACACCAGAATGTGATGAGCGCTGAGTGATGGGTGCACAGTTCCTGGCTGTTGTTCTGGTTGGAGTAAGGATGTGTTAAGGGGGATCTGGGCAGGGGCTGTGGACTGCAGTGGGGCAACAGCTTCAGGTGGGGCTCAGGCTGCCATTCCATCCTGGGGAAGTGGGGTGCAGGCTACAAAGTTGAGAGCGTCCCTCAGAACCTGAAGGGCTCTCACCAAGCCTGCCCCTGCCCTGACTGTGGGGTTCTGTCTGGCAGGTTGGAGTCCCGCATGTCCTCAGACCTCAGCCTCATCCTGCAACTCCTTCAGCGGCCCCAGGGCCATGCCTGCTACATTCTGGGAGCCCCCGCTCCCAATGACCTGGCCTTGTTTCCTGCTGCCTCGGAGACTCAGAGTCCAGGAACCAGCCTGCCACAGGATGATCTATGCCCTCTGCAGGTGAGCAGGAGAGAGGAAGCCCAGGGAAGGCCCAGGAGTGGCTGCACATCCTCCAACCCCGACTTGGTCTCAGCCTGGCATCAGGTCCAGGCTGCTGTGGACCCGAGAGTAGCATGACTTCCACTGGCCTCCTTTGTGGTCTGAGTCAAGCCAGAGCACCAGTTCCCCTACCCCCCAACCCCAATCATGACCACAGACTGTAGCTGGGGCAAGGATGAAGGGACATGGCTCCTGCCAGTTTCCATCCCTGAAGTGGGGTTGGCCTGTGCAAGTCCCACACTGCTTGCTCCCTCTTTCTGCACCCCCCACCAGACCCTGAAATATGGTGACTTGTTGAAAAGCAGGAGCCCATCCTCCAGAATGCCTCACCTGGTCGTGGCCATGGACACATCTCTGACGCTATCCTTGGAGCGGGAGCAGCCAGAGGAGCTCCTGTCACCCCTGGCCTCACCTCTGTATCCCCTGGGGGGACAGAGACTGGTCTGTGGTCCCCACTTTCCCTCTCTCCCCGAACACCTCGATTCTGTCCCCAAGCAACTGGATTTACAGAGACATGACTCAGATCCTGGACTTGCAAGGAGTTAGAGTCAGAGTCCCAAAAGAAAGGATTCCATGAGGGGCAAGTGGCTGAGGTGAGAGTTCAGGGTCTGGGGAGACAGCTACCACAACGGGCCTCTGAAAACCATTCTCTTAGAGTAACTACAAAATGCTATCCCAAGTGACTCAAGAGGTGTGGGGTGGAGGGGTTCAGAGTGTTCCCCAGACTTCTTCAGGGCTCTCTTTAGTACAGGCGTGGTGGAGTGGGGGTCGGGAGGTCAGCTACCCTCTAGTGCGGTGGAGGGGTCAGTGAAGAAAGGAGAAGTTTCTGTGGAAAGCCTTGCTCTGGGCTGGATGTGAACACCTCCCCTCCCCACTCAAACTATCCACAACACAGCACAGCACTCAGGCCGGCCAGATCTCCTGCCGAGGGCCTAGCTGGAGATGAAGGGGTCTCTGCGGCAGATACATGAGGCCACAGAACGCCAGCTTTCAACCACTCCCTAGCAGTTTTGTGCTCACCTCTGGGGCTCTAGCAGGCAGCGGAGCTCTCACAGCTAATAAAGTCTGCACATTTCCTGTTGGGCCCATGTGTGACTTAGCTGCCCGTTATCAGGTCCTGACTCCAGTAGCTGCGGTCTTCTTTAAGCCCCTCTCTCAAGGAGCTGTGCACTGAAGTCGTCTGAAGGTGGCCCTGCCAGGCTGGGGTGAAAGAAAGAGAGGCACTGGCTCGGGGCTCATTGGGAACCATGACAACAGATAATACTTCACAGCATGCACCCTGCACCCAGCACCTTACCAAGCGCACTGCAGATAGGCGTTCATCTAATCTTCACCTCCACCCTAGGGGGTCATTTATTATCGCTGTTTTAGAAATTTGGGCTCAGAAGCAGAGAGAGACTAAGAAACTTGTCCAAGCAGGAGAGAGGCTTTTGGGGTGCTGGTACCATTCTATTTCCTGATCTTAGTACAGGTTACATGAGCATGTTTCAGTTTGTGAAAATAAGTGCACTTCAATGTGTAAATTATACTTTGATTTAAAAAAAAAAAGAATCTTTCCCACACAATAGGAAAAGAAGGATGGAATTTCAACCCAGACAGTCTGGCTAGAGGACATGCAGTTAACTACTCTGCTGACAAGGATTTGTCCACAAAGAACCTGGGACCAGGTTTAATTCCCTTTTGTTCCTGTGCGCCCTTAAAGAATTTTGAAAATCTATTTCCCTCCTTCAAGTGTTTTTAAGTTGATATGTAAAGTATCCCATTGATTAAGTTTAAATAATTGTAAAGAAAGTAATTTCCAGTGTGTTATAATTATTGGCACCTCACAAACTTTTCTTTATATTGATTCATTTCCAGTTAAACAGCATGATGATTTGAGAGCCAACATTTTGCATTTGTAAAAACAGAACCAGCTCTTTTTTTCACATCTCCTTTCTCTCCTCCCAAAATTCCATCCTATTCTACCCAAATTTATTCTACAGGAATTTACTTTCATGCTTTAAAGTATATTATTGATAACCCTACTATCTGTTGGCAACACAAATGTGTATATAAATTTAAAAATTTTAATCAATTTTTTGTAACCTAAGGTTTTAAAAGGTTACACTTAATATAAAGTTGTTCAGAACATACTCAAATTTTTGCAAAAACTAAAATTTTATTGCAGTGCATCTCTTAAAAGAGGACATTTTCTTCTTAATTCGTTCATGCATGTGGATGAATATTATTTATTAGAATAAGACCAGATTCAGTAACAGGTTTGTCTTTTTCTTTTTTTCTAAACTTAATATGCAGAGAAAGTTTGTTCACCTAAGTAAGCAGACAGGTCAGAAAGGTTTGTTGTATATAGCACTCTCGCTCAACTTTTTAAATTGAGTTGTCTGTTATCACATTTATTATTAAAAACTGCATTTAACGACATCACCTAACAGTTCAGTACAATCCTCACCCAATTTTGAATTGGAGACCTTCAATTATAGAGCTGCTACTCAAGTTCCAACCTGTCCATTTCAAATTCACTACACGATCAATGTGGGGCTTGGTTAGCATTTGCCTTGGGACCTGAGACCGAGAAAGGGTGGGAATGCCACCGAGGAAGAGTCCACTGGTCGCGTGACTGCCTCCGAAGACCAATTCGAGAATCTGAGCATTTCTGGACTGGACAGGAAAGCACGGGAAGGCCCTGCTGCAGCTGGCCAGGCGCTGAGGACAAGGAAGGGGGGGGGGGGCGGGTGGGACTGCCCTGGGGGCACTGAGAGAACAAACTTAAGAAGGGGGTTGTTGGCTCGCGTGGGAGGGCGGGCGGTCCCTTTTAGATTCGGGTTAGGCTGCCAGACCGTGGGGCTTCAGTGTGGAGAAATGCAGCAGGTCCCCAGGAAGCAGAGTTTAACTTTATACACCCCAGCGTGAATAAGGCCCTCGGAATAGCAGCAGCGGACAGGAAGTCGGAGGGGGTCACCACTCTCAGACACTTTCACTCTCAAAGACACAGCCTTACAGCTTGGAGGCCAGCTGCCCTCCCCAGGCCACCCGCGCCCCCACGCACCCGTAGAGCGCCGTTATCTCTTTGACTGACATCTTTGTCAGCCAATGATCTTTGGAACTGCGAAAGCGTCTTCCCCGCCCCCGAGTTGGGCGGGACAAACACTTGGAACGACAAATATTTGCTCCAGTAGTAAGGAGGTTTCGGAAGCGGCGTGGACAATAGCCAATGAGGAGAAGGAGCCGTTCGAAAGGACGTGTCAGGCAGCCAACGGCCGGCTCCGCTGCGGGGGTCGCGTGGTTTCCGTTTCTAGGGGGAGGGGGCGGTGTCTCAAACGGAAGGTGGTGTTTGTCGGAGCCCAAGCAGGTTTGAAACTAGGGGTCGGGCCCGGCTGTCGTTGTCTGTTGCCGCGGCCCCGCTTCCGGGCCTGGCTGTCCCCGCCCGTCTCCGCCCCGCCTCCTTTCGGACCCTTCGGTCCCAAGCCCGGCTGCTCGCCCAACTCGCGCCCCGCCCGCCGCAGCCCGTTGCCGACCCGGCCAGCACTGCGGCCCCGCCGCCGCCACCATGTCCCTGCACGGTAAACGGAAGGAGATCTACAAGTATGAGGCGCCCTGGACCGTCTACGCCATGAACTGGAGCGTGCGGCCCGACAAGCGCTTTCGCCTGGCGCTGGGCAGCTTCGTGGAGGAGTACAACAACAAGGTGGGCCGGGCAGGGGCTCGGAACCCAACTGGCGGGGAGCGGGCCCCGCGAGCGCCCTTTCGGGATCCTCCTGCGGACTTGCCTTAGCGCCCAGGGTGGTTCTTCCGTGTCTGGCCCCGGGTGAGGGTTTTGTATTCCTTATCTCCTTAACCCTGGCAGCAAGTCTGTGTAGACAGGAGTATCGTTACCCCCATTTAACTGACGGGGAAACTGAGGCACAGTGTTGCGACGTGCCGGAGTCAGACAACTGTTCTGTAGTGGAAACAGGTTTCAAAAACTCCCGAGTGTACACCTTGCTCTGCTGTTTATCACTGTTTATCCCCTCCCCTCCTGCCGCATTGCTTCAGTCGGGGGGCGGAGGAGGAAAGAGGGTGTGAAGCTTGTGAAGGAAAACGCAGGCTTGCCAGTTGGTGGTCAGTTCCCTCCTGGCACACTAGGTTTCCTATTTGGGCTGCTTGTTGCTCAGCCTTGCCTGTTCCCTAATCCACCCCCAGCTAGTAGTATTCAAGGATCCCCTTTGCTGCATCATAGCCGCCCTTTTCAAAACGATCTCTTTTTTTGGAAGTGATGGCCTAATGACCGTGATCCCGCCATTGTCTTCTGGATAGAGACGGGTGATTCTTGCCTTTGCGTTTCTCAGCTTTTGTCGTGCTAATACAGATATGTAGCCTCGAGGAGTAAGACTTTCTGAACATCCATCAATTTGAGAAGCCTTCATCGGAGCACTGGCAGTAAGAGGAAGCATTTAAGCAGACAGTGTAGCATAAATTTGTCTTTGAAAGTTATTGAATAAGTCAATGGAAGGATTTGCTTTCCTTTACTCCTTAATCTCTTCCTTTTAGCATATTCAGGGAAACGTGATTGCTAATGAGAAACTGAAAGCGTTGGCTAGTGATGTTTAAAGCCTGGGCTTCTTGGCACCATGAACACCATGCCTTAGAAGAAATAAAACTGGACAGTTTCAGGCATAGTGCAGGGGGAAAGCCTGTAGTCTGAGATTGGAACCGATCGCCTCCCGTTGACTAGCTGTGGGTCACTGCAGGTGTTTTACCTGACCCACAGTTTGTGGTAGGAAGAGGGTTCTTTTTATAAGAAAAAAATTCCTGTAAAAAACATTTGAACATTGTAAGTTGTTCATAGTTTTTTAGGAGCACATCTCAGTTCTTTTTGGAATTACCTTTGCGGAACTGATGAAACTGGATCTCATTGTCCAGATATTACACAGACGTAATTTACAAACAAATCCCAGGGTACTTATGCACTGATGTTAAAGTCACCCATTGCCCATAGAAATCAGAGTTCTGAGCAAGACACAGCTTTGTTCTCTCACCACTGCCTTTTTTCCTTATGGCCCATAGTGACAGCAGAGTTGGGAATAGAATTCAAGATCCAGATGTGGAAGCCATGTTAGTAAAACTAAGACTTTTAGAACTATTGTTTAAGGATATGTTATTCAAAAAAAATAATAAGTAAAATAAACCTTTCAAAGGGCTTGAGTCTTTTTAAGCAATTTGATGGGTTAGTTTTTCTTGAAAATTTCCCGGGGTCAATTTGGGTAAGTAGTAGTAGTTCTGTTTGAGGAGAAGAGAAACTGAGCCACAGTCAGGCTAACCATGAAGTGATTGCTATCAAACCTTAGTTGCCGCAACTCTACCCCAGTTTGTCCTTTCATTGAGCAACTGTCTGTAGCTCCTTCTTTGTACCAGGACACAGCACAGACCGTGTGGTCTTAGTAGTGAAATGCAAATAATTCCAGTAGTAACTGAATAAGCAGTTAACTATGTTTTAACTCACTGGCATGCTGTAGGTAATACAGTATATTAAAACTATTTCATGTCTCCATCTATCTAGGCAGGGCTTACTGATGTGTTGTAGACACCTTTGGCACAGCCAGTAGACATGTTTTCATAATTATGTTTTCAAATGCATGAAATACATGATTATGAAAGAAACCAATTATAGTTACAATTATCAAAAATCTTTTTAAGAAATGGTGATACAATAATATGTACTTCTAAATAAACTCGTTAAATTACACCACCCAATGTCATTATTAATTTAATTTTGAAGTAGTGATGAGAGTAAATGACATTTTATGATGTTCGACAATTACAATGGGATAAGAAAAAAAATCAGTGTTTTCTACTGGTTACAAAGTCACATACTGAATGTGCGGTGAGTAGCTGCTTCCATTTGTAAGTGAAGGAAATGCTATATTTCAGTTAAAGGTTAGTGAAAATATGAATGTGATCTTCCTTTTCAAGTTCATGGACCCCAAGTTAAAAAAAAAATCTTGCTGTACTGGATTTCTGCCTAGGGGTAGGTGGGCAGTATATATCCCATTTTAAAGCAGATATTTTCAGGCTCAATTTTGGAGAAACCTTGCCATGGAAGTGCCAGACTTCATAATTTGGAAAAATTTTTAAATTATTGGTTGGGCTTTTTAGACCTTTGGTTTCTGCTTGCTGTCAATAATGAGTACCAGCATAAATGGATGCAGCATATTAATATTGAGCAAAAGCCCCAAAAAGTTATTTTTTTTTCACTATGGAGATATTGACTGTAAGAAAACATAATTATCAGTTCTTAAATTTTGTGTTAACATAGTCGTGTTTTCCTTTAGTAAATTAGTTTAGGCAATAGAATTAAATAATTTCAAGAACAACTTGACTTTTAAGTGTTCTATCATAGCAAGAATAAAGAACCAGATTCCACCAGGAACACCTGAAATCTGTTATTGGTAATTGTGTTTTATGTTCTCTTTTTGTGGTCTCTACTAGGGGATACAGCAGCCTCAGTATTAGAGCAGTGCTCCTCTACACTCTAGTGTATTAAGTGAGAATCCCTGGAAACTTGTACAGTTTTGAAGTTAAGAGACTCTTAACTAAAGTGTCTTTTTTTTTTTTCTTTAAAGATTTATTTATTTATACATACAAGATCTGGGGTACAGGCCAGAATGCAGGGTGGTGAGAGGATTCACCAGAGACAGAGTGGGGAGCAGAACAGGCAGA
>JAGFMF010012271.1:3500801-3544907 GCA_019455555.1 Galemys pyrenaicus
CCCCTCCCTGGCCGGCAGCAGGGATCGAACTCGTGCTGCAGTGGCCATGGTTTGCCTCACAGTGCGTTGCTTAACCCACTGCGCCACCAGGGAGGCCCATTAACTAAAGTGTCTTAACAAGTCACATGCAAGTGATTTAGACACAGATGGTCCAGGTGGCACCCAGGAGTATGATCCTTTTTTACCTCTACTTGCACTAATACTTTGGTCTGCCCTTCTGCCGCATGGAAAAGACTCTTACGTTGCTCTTTGAGAGTGCCTGCATTGAGATCTCAGGCCTGTGACTTCTAGTTTTGTGTGGCCTTGGGCAAATCAATCCTTGTGCTTCAGTTTCCTTTTCAGTAAAATGGGGGTAATAAGATTAAATGAATAACTTAAGCAATTTAGGAATTCTGCCTGGAACATAGTAATTTAGAAATGTTAGCTGTTGTTTAATCATCAGCATTAATGTACTTATACTTGAAATAAAATTAAGAGATTAAGATGAGTTAGGTACATTTGACTTCTATTGTTTCGAAAAAGGAATCAAGTTTAGAAAGTTACCTAAGAGCATCATGTTCATTTCCTCAGCCTTTTAAAGACCCAGGGGGAAAAGTCCCTTAGTCCCTTTAACCAAACCCATGTTGTGATCTTAAAGCTTCTTACGGCCAGACTCCAAGTACTGGAATGTACTAGCTTAAGCTCACATTCTCTTGTTCTTTCTGACTTAAACACAGTAACTCTGATATAAGTACTCCTGATATATTTCTCCTGAGTTTTGACAGTATCTGTGGTCTTAACTGGCTGATCACTTGTTCTCTAAGATTTAGCACCTAGAAACATTTTTGAGATTCTGAGAAGAGATGCTTTTTTAAAGAACGCTGTGGTGAATCTGGATAAGAACACCTTGCATTCGGAATAGACCAGACAACAGTGTGTATTTGTCAACCTGTATTGATTCCTGTGAGTTTTTTTTTAATGCAGTTAGTTACTCTGTTTAACTCCATAATGATTTTGATTCTGGTATTTAATCTTTAAGTTCTTAGTCTTTGTGGTACCCCTTCTGGATTCTCATTCATTTGCCTCATCAATTCAACAAATCTGTGTTGAACACTGTTTTAGATACAGCGATTATACTTGGTAACCTGCTGAAGCCTTTGTTAGCAGATGTGAGATTGGCAGCAATAAAGAAAAAGCATTTTAGCACACATGAGTATTTTTGATACTTAGAATTTTGCAGTGCTTCATCAGTCCCTGGCAAGACTGTCAGTAGGGGAATTTAAAATGAAACTTTCTGGCTTTAACTTCCTATTTTCTTTTTTCTAGAGAGTGAGAGGACTAAATCCTCCATGGGACCACTGGATAAAAAAGCGCTGCTGCCTTAATTGTTTTTTACCCTAATCTGGTTCATGCAGACATACTTGAGATGCTGTGATTTGAACAAGGAATGAATCTGTTCTATAGGTAGTCTGGCCTGCCTGAGGCCACCATGCTAGAACTGATTGGTCAGCCTCTGAGCCAGGAGCTGACTGGGTGGTCAGCCAGAATTCATCTAGAGTTTGTCCAGGCAGG
Organism: Galemys pyrenaicus; assembly: GCA_019455555.1. Taxonomy (NCBI): domain Eukaryota; kingdom Metazoa; phylum Chordata; class Mammalia; order Eulipotyphla; family Talpidae; genus Galemys; species Galemys pyrenaicus. Next base: position 3,502,353 of record JAGFMF010012271.1, read on the forward strand.
ACCTCTCTGCAGATATTGAGCAGCACTAATTAGTCAGGAACAGACTTGAAGGGCGGACATATGGAAAAGACCGAGGGAAATTAGTTTATTCTCTCAGAATTTTGCTTTAATAACAATTGTCGGGAAACGCTCCACTAACTAGACTGACATATTGATTGTGGTAGCTTGGGGGCTTTTTGAAGAATGACACACACACACACACACACACAGTACACTTCTACTGTATGATACTAATCTGCTCTATAGGCTTGATCGTATAGTGAAGATGTCATAATGTGAATCCAATAATACATTGATACTGCGTCATTTGTTCTAAGATGACAGAATTTGAAAATTTCAGCACATAACTTATATAAGACCTAAAAGACTCTGATTAATACAATAAAACAAAAATACTCAATTTTTCATTTTTATTGACATTAAAAAGATGAAATTAAAAATAAATTGGAAAAATAACCTCAAAATCACTGAAATCTTGCTATTAGAGGAAAACCAAATTTTTTTTTTAAAGATTTATTTATGCATACAGGAGCTGGGGTACAGGCCAGAATTCAGGGAGGTAAGAGGATTCACCAGAGACAAAGTGAGGAGCAGAACAGCAGACTGACTGAAACACACTGCTGAGGGGGAACAGCGGGCAAGGCAGGAGAGGGCTGCTGCGCCATGTGGGTCCCCCTCCTGCTGCAGTGGCTTGTGGGTTTGCTTCATAGTGCGTTGCTTAACCCACTGCGCCACCAGGGAGGCCTGGAAAAACCAAATTTTTATGCTAATTCACTTTTACTACATCATCGTGATTTTCTGTGATTTCTTGTTTCAGTTTAATTGAAATTTTCTTTTTTTATTCCCCACCCAGCCCTGAAATTTTCTTTTTAATGTGCTCTTTAGGATCCATGGTCACAGCTTAGCACAGTATTTTTATGCAGTTCAACAGCTACCACTTGTATGAAAGGATATGTAAAAGACTAAAGTACAAAACATATCTACACTCTGCTAAAAAAATGCCATGAACTAGTATGATAAAAGATTGACAAACTGATAATTGTTATTTAAATGCCCCATTCACAAATTCCCTGTCCACATAGTCTAGGAGGCAATTGTAATGTAAATCAATTGTAATATTAAATCAGTAAATGTTTTATATTTTAATAGGGAGGACTCGTTGGAAACTAAACCCATCATAAAGTTGGGGTCTACTGTACATACATTCACCTTCATGTTCTGGCACTAATATTGTATAGAATAAAGTAGACTACAGTTCCCTGCCTCAGAAAGCTAGCACAAGATACACATGGCACCTTTTAAATGTTTTCTAAATGTAAAATACAATATATAATTTGTGTTTTTTATGAAAGTAATAAAAAGTGAAAAGATAGGTGTGGTCATGCCTCTAAGATGTGAATATTGTCCTTGACATATCTGCTCCTTAGGAGACATCCAGCATAGTACTCTTCACAGGTTATAAGGAAGTAAACATGACATTGCTTTGTAGCCTTTTCTTTTTAGGGGCATTTGTTACACATGTTGGGATAAGATAAAGTGTTATGAAGCAATAGTTGCAAAAAGGCAGTGGAGTTGGGAGAAGAAATTTAACAAAAGGATAGGGAAGATTATGGAGAGGAAAATATTTAGGGGTAACCTACATGTTTTGATTTAGATGATTAAAATCAGCTTGTTTTCCTTATGTTCCCACAATAAGTGAATCAGGATTACAGAGTAATGATCAAATGGGTAGAGGAAAGCCTGAGAAAAGGATATCTATGTCTGTAGATTTCAAATTCAGAAGAGCATAGTTCTTCAGGGGAGGATTTTGGTGGGCAAGATCAATAATCCTTTGAGACACTGAGAAGGTGTACATGCAGCAGGACCTTTCCCAGACTCCATTCCACACCTTGGGTAAGAAGGAAGCAAAGCTGTACAAGGAGAAATGTAGGCATGCCATCTTCTCTAGAAGTGTTAGTTGAGGTAGGTTGGTAGAGAGATTGTATTTTTAAAAGCTTTTCAACTCCTTACCTCTGTTGTCTGAGAAGGAGAGGTTTCAGTGTTTCTGCTAACATGGCCCTGGCCTTTCTCCCACAGGAAATCCCCTCAGATCATCTAGGAAGAACTCACCTCATTCAAAGGGAACGAACACCGTAGCTATAGAAAGATTATTATTAGAAAGAAGGGCAGAAATGGGAAACAGTGTCAGGTAAAGACCTACACTAGAAAAATGATTTTTATCTCTTAAAAGTTAATGAGCAATTCTACCACCATAATTTCAGAAAACATAAGAACATAAAGAATGCCAAGTAGCAATAAAGGAAATCAAATGAAATAAGTATTGGTGACAGAAGAAAATGGATCATCAGCAGATAGAACCCAGGCAAATAATGGAAGAGAACAAAATTATCAAAGAATTAAAAGCTACATTGGAAAGAGAAAGTGAAAATATAAACTGCTGAAAATAGTGAAGGATATGGCACAGCAGACCTCTCCTATCTCTCCTGCTCCTCCCCTCAGCAGTGTATTTTAGTAAGTCCGCCTGTTTTGCTCCCTATTCTGTCTCTGGGGAATCCTCTCACACACCACATCTCTGGCCTGTATCCCTGTTCTTGTATGCATAAATAAATAAATCTTTAAAAAAAAGAGTGAAGGATAAGGAAGACAGGCTGAGAAAATGAAATGGAAGTAAACAGCTGGAACATAATAGGTGCAGAAAATAAAGATGATCTAACTTAAGTTTAACTGGTGCCCCAGAAGAAGATGACCGAAGAAATTAAACAAAAACACAATTACCTTGTTAAAGAAGACTTTATAGAAGTAGAGATTTTGAATTCAAACTGAATTGCAAGAAAAATGGACAGAAAACAATAGGCACTGAAAGATTATTTTAGGGAAGTTTCTACATTTTAAGAGTGAAGATAGAAGATTTTGGACATGCAGGCAGAATGATCAAGTTGTCTTTAAGAGAAGAAGGAGAAATTAAGCTAGCCACATTTGATGACAGAGGCAATTGAACAGTGTCTAAAAATCTACAACCACTATGGGTTGTGCAATTGTAAATACCTGAGAATAATATACTTAAGGGACCTCCCTGGTGGCCTAGGAGTTAAAACTTAGTGCTTTCACCATGTTGGCCCACCATGGTGGGGTGGCCTGAGTTCCATTCCCAGCCAGGGAACTGACCCACATGGCGCAGTAGGTGTCTCCTGGCTTGTCTGCTGTTCCCCTTAGCAGAGTATTTCAGTAAATCCATCTGTTCTACTCCTCACGCTGTCTCTGGTGAATCCTCTCACTCCCTGCACCTCTGGTCTATACCCCAGTTCTTCTACACAAAAATAAATACAATCTTTAAAAAAAAAAAAAACTTCAGAGCCTCCGTGGTGGCACAGTGGGTTAAGCAATGCACTGTGAGGCAAACCTCAGCCACTGCAGCACGAGTTCGATCCCTGCTGCCAGCCAGGGAGGGGACCCACATGGCATAGCAGACCTCTCCTGCCTTGCCCACTGCTCCCCTCAGCAATGTGTTTCAGTCGGTCTGCCTGTTCTGCTCCCTACTCTGTCTGGTGATGCCTCTCACCTCCTGCAACTCTGACCTGTACCCCAGCTCTTGTATGCATAAATAAATAAATCTTTAAAAAAAAACTTCAGAAAAAATAATATACTTAAGGAGCAGGAATGCAAGAGCTGGAGAGCTGTCATCTTACTCCTGTGTAATAGAGTGGCCAGGCCCACTGGAGACCTGGCCTCGTTCCTGACTCAGGTTTTAACCAGCAGTTACCAGTTGGAGCTAGTTAATGGGATCAAAAAGCAAAATTCACCCTCATTGTCCCCATGGGGTTCAGGGGTGGGGTATAGAAACTCTGGATGTAAGGAATGGGGGAAAGGTATGTAAAGAATGATAGTGCTACTAATGAAATTCTAAGAACACATTTTAAAGTCTAGGTGAAACAGTTCAAAGAAAAAAACAAAATACCAAACTTTCCTTAAGTAGAAAATCTGACTAATTTTGAAAATCATGGAACAGTGGAAATGTAGTTAAAGATCTACCACCAAAAAGGCATGACCCTTAGAGCCTTATGGGCTAGTTTACCAAAGGAAATATGTAACAAAGGCAGTCCTACAAATAAATAAGAAAGTAGGCTCTGCAAAGTTTTAAGTTGATGTTTTTTATCATAATGATGAGGTTAGTTTATGGGGTGGAACTGCCTACATTTAAAACGCAGCTTAGTGATCTTGGGTAAAATACTTAATGTCTTAGTATCTTCTTCTGAAATAGGATGTAACAGGACCTCCCTCATGGAGATGTCGAGAGCGTTAAATGAGGTAATACATGTAAAGCATTAAGCATGGTGCTTATACTTGACCTATCACAAACGTGCATATATTAGTAATTGTCAATCAGAAATAACAATAGTATATAATATGCTTAGCTTCACTAGTGAAATGTCATTTTTCATAGATCAAATTAGCAAAAATGGAAAAGATTATTTTCAGTATTCACTTTCAGTATGGGGGAGCTGGCATTTGTATACCCTTAATGAAAGTATAGAGGGAGGCAACCTTTTGAAGCTGCTTTGACAGAATCTATTCACATTTAAAATGTGATACAAGTTTCATTTCTGGCAATTCAATAAAAGCATCTAGACGTTTGTATAAAGTATTGTTTATAATAGCAAAACAATGGGATATAACCACAACACTTGCGAATAGTTAAGTAAATTATAGTATGCTTACCGCAGTCTGCTGCAGAAGACTGAGCTAGAGCTATCTGTACTGACTTGAGAAGCCCTTCCAAGGTGTTTCGTTATAAGCAAGTTATAAATTTTATGGTGCAAGCCCATTTGTTCTTAAACCTGCCCTCCCCCCGCTCCCCACTCCCCATCATATATACATATATAAAAATGCAAAGAGAACCTTTTGATTCTCTTAGAACTGGGGTTGAAGTTCATAAAAAATTTACCACTTCGCTCTGTATTTAACCTATATTTTTATAGAGAACTTATATTCTCTTTCACCACTAAATTTTAAACATCATCTGGGGGGAAAATGTTTTTCTCAATATTCAGTTGGCAATTTGGTTCAGAAGAGCAAGGGTCAGTTATATTGAGAATTAAAACACACATGAATTGTCTAGGAAGATGAGGAAAGATGAAATCTCAGCTATTTCCTGACTCCTGTGGGTTAAGTGCTGAGGGTGGAACTTGTCAGTCCTTTCTGAAATCAGATCCCCTGGGAGGTTCTGAAGCCTAGACTCCTGGGCCCCACTTGACACTTGTTGAGTTAGAGTCTTGGGCTGGAGTTGGGGCGCTCAGGAATGTGTAAAACTCCAGGTGAAAACAGGTAGTCAAACTTGGAAACTGGACTGTCAAGACCGTACAAGCAGAAGACTGAGCTAGAGCTATCTATACTGGTTATAAGGCTTTTACCAAGTGAAATAGTGCAAGGTAGTGCTGCAGGTACTTTCAGTCATGAAGGTTTTTAAAAGACTGGGTGGTGCAGTCTGTAAACATACATGGACAAATCCTTGGGAACCTATGAAAAAGCTACTAAAGCTAATTAGCAAAGTTATAGGAACTAAGATTAACGTACAACTGTATCCTCTATGCAATTGTATTCTGTATCTTGAAATTTAAAAATTCCGTTTATAATAATGCTTATAGTAAACAACACTGAGGAATTAGGTTGATCAAAGAAATGCAAAGCTGGGCCTCCCTGGTGGCACAATGGGTTAGGCAATGCATTATGAGGCAAATCGCAGCCACTGCAGCACCAGTTCGATCCCTGCCCTGCCACCGGCTGGGGAGGTGACCCACGTGGCGCAGCAGACCTTTCCTGTCTCGCCCACTGCTGCCCTCAGCAGTGTATTTCAGTCAGTCTGCCTGTTCTGTTCCCCATTCTGTCTCTGGTGAATCCTCTCACCTCCTGCACCTCTGAACTGTATCCTAGTGCTTGTATGCACAAATAAATAAATATTTTAAAAAAAAAAGAAATGCAAAGCTTGTACATTAAAAAATTTAAACTGTCTCTGAGAGAAATTAAAAGGTCATAATGAGAAACATACTGTATTTATAGGTTGGAAGGCTCATTTTGTTAAAACAGAATATTCCCAAACTGGTTTATAGGTTCAACATAATCCCAGTAATCTCATAATCCCATAATCTCAGGACTTTTGTAGAATTTGTCAAACTGTTTCTAAAATTTGTACAGAAAAGTAAAAGTACAGACTAGAAAAACCCTGTGGAAAAAAACAAAGTTGGAGAATTTACACTGTATGATTTCAGGACCTCATTGGAAAGCGGCTGTAATCTTGCTAAGTGGTCAGCTGTACAGACCAGTGGCACAGACTCCCGCGTCCAGAAACAAATGGACAAATGCATGGTCATTTGATTTTCAACAAAGCAGCCAAGGTGATTCAAAGGAGAAAGAGTAGTCTTTCCAGAAATGATACTGGGATAATCTGACATTCACATGTAGTGTATCATCTGTGTATCATAAACTTCCAATGGATCATAGACCATAGATCATTTGTCTAGAACCTGAAAACCTTTTTTTTTTAATTGAAGTAATATTGGTTTACATCTTTGTGTTTTAGAGATATAGGGTCTCCCCTCTAGGTGTTATTGCACCTACCACCAAAGCACCCTGGGTCCATTCCCCCATTTTTTTACTTTTACTTCCTCCCCTCTTGCTCTCTTCATGTCCCCCACCCTCTAGTAGCCTCAGTTTCCTAGTCATATTCTTAGGGTTTGGGAAATTAGAAAACTTTTAGAAGAAAATAGGAGAAATAAATACGACCTCCACTTAGGCAATGATTTCTTGGGACATAAAAAGCATGAGCTATAAAAAGAAAGGATTAACCAATGTCATCAGTCAGAAGTTTTAATTTTTGTTCTTCAAAAAATACTGAAAAATATGATAGAATAGCCATGACTGTGAGAAAAGACTTGCAAAACATGTAACCAAGGACCTATAACCAGAACATACAAAGTACTTCCAAAATTCAATAAACAATCCAGTAAAGACAAATGAAATTATTGTGTATGATGCTATGTACATATGTCACACCCTATAGCTTTATAGCACAAGGAGTGAACGCTAGTGTAAACCATGGACTTTGTCAATTTAACAAACTTGCACTTGGTGAGGATTTTGAGGTGGAAGAGGTTATGCATGTATAGGGAGGAGGCAAATGAGAACTTTGCTTTCTGCCCAGTTTTGCTGTGAATCTAAAACTGCTCTAAAAGTATTTTTTAAGACAAAATATTTGAACAAACATCAGAGAACAGAAATGGATGACAAGAATGCACATGAAAAGATACTCAGTATTAGTTACTAGGGAAGTCTGAATTTAAATTATACTACACACCTATTAGAATGACTTTTTAAAAAATGGCGTGTGTCTTGTTAGCAGATATGAATTTTGTTTCTGCTGGGTGCTGGTGGTGTGGAAAGCCTGCAGTCTGGGCTTCCTCAGCTGAGCTATGGGCTGGTTGGCCTGGTGCCCACTCTTTTGTAAACAGTTTTTTACTCTGATTACATGTAGTCCAGCATCAGGACTTCTGTCACTGACCAGTGACCTGAGGAAAATGATGCTTATGTGGCTTGATTTTGGTGTATTACAGGTTCAGCTTGTTGGTTTAGATGAAGAGAGTTCAGAGTTTATTTGCCGAAACACTTTCGACCATCCATACCCCACCACAAAGCTCATGTGGATCCCTGACACAAAAGGTGTCTATCCAGACCTGCTGGCAACAAGTGGAGACTATCTGCGAGTGTGGAGGGTAAGCAGGTGCTTGGTTGGCAGCCGGTCCCACGGCCCTGTCAGCTGTTGAGAACTGTGTGGAGAGCTGCCTGGATTAGGAGGCAGCAGTGTCCTGGCAGCTTGGGGGAAGCCAGTGGAGCTATCTGGACTGACCTTGTTTGGCACAGGTGACTAGTCAACCAAGCCAAGCTTCCTTGAAGTCCTGCAGGAAACCTGAGGCTCAATGAATTTGATGTAAAAAGGAAGACTCCTGTGGGGGTGGTATTGCTGAGGCCTCTTCTTCTGTTTACAGCCAAGACGTCTTTGAGTAATTTGACAAAATACCAGGCCATTGATTCTAGAAAAGTGAATGCATTATCCCCTACCCCCTCAGCTGAGCTTACCATCAGCGGTGGATTCTGGGTTGGGCAACGTGAGAGGACCGTATCTCCAGAAAGACTTGGGTATACAAATTTGGAGAACAAAGCTAGGCAGAGGAGAAAGTTCGGATGAAAATAGCGTTCTGAGAGTTCCTCTGGATTTTAGTCCTCTTTGGATAAAGAGGACTTTATGTTCTTGTCCCCTGTATTACATTTACTAAATTATAGTGTACATGGGACTTTAAGACTTTGTAAAGACAACACTGGCTGATTTGTTAAAATTACTCTCCTTTTAGGTTGGGGAAACAGAGACCAGGCTGGAATGTTTGCTAAACAATAATAAGAACTCAGATTTCTGCGCTCCTCTGACCTCCTTTGACTGGAATGAGGTGGATCCTTATCTTTTAGGTAAGAGAGCGAAGGGGTACATGTCCCAGTTTGAAGACTCAGCAATACACTTTCTCACATGTAACATGGAACAGCTCTTCACCAGGGGCCTGAGGTACACATCATCCTAGAATGGGGCCAAGTGGGAAAGAAGGTACATGTGGCACATGGTCACTAGTTGCTTATGTGGCATAGGAGCTGTCCACGTGTCTACATTTTGCCTCCCCAGTCAGACTCTAAGCCCTAGAGTGAGGATTGAGTCCTTGTCTCTTTTTGCCTTTCCTGAACCCTCCCTGTGTTCCGAAGTACTTTGGCTGTTATGTCCTGAGCTGGACAGATGAGTAGGCACATGGAGAGAAGCTCTTGTGGGGACCTCACTCCTGTTGGCCGTCACTGACCTGCACGGTTGTTGCCAGGTACCTCGAGCATCGATACAACTTGTACCATCTGGGGGCTGGAGACAGGGCAGGTGTTGGGGCGAGTGAATCTTGTATCTGGTCATGTGAAGACTCAACTGATCGCCCACGACAAAGAGGTAAAGATGCAGCTGTTTTTCTTCTTTCCTCAGATGTTTTCTGTGCCTTCATCATGAGGGTCAAACTGCCTGCTCACTGTTTTGCAAATTATGTGGGAAACCATAATATAATGCTGCTGTTGTCTTATCTAAGTAGAAAATAGTCATATGTCCAAATAGCAGAAAACATTATTGTTGGAAATAAGTGCCTGGGGGCATGTGTACACAACTTATTCTACAGTCTGCCAGAGATGGTTTATAGACAAAATAAGCAAGATCTCTTACAGACAAACTTGGACCAGATGTGAATTAAAAATAATCTTAGATTAACACTTACTTAAAATATATTTGCTTTTTGGGAAGGAGGCAGGAAAAGGGAAAATTTCCTGGTAGACAAACCTAACTCATCATTTTTTTCTGAATTTGTTTTATGAAGTTAAATGGTGTGTTCACTTAATACAGACACTTTTATACTATTTGGAGTTGAGTGTATTTCATTTTGATGGTGATGTTTCTTTTATGTTTTTGCATAAGGCAAGAAGAGCTATTTGTATTGTGTTTTAAGCAAAGTATTCTTCTGGGTATTTTTGGGAAATGGCCATAAGTCTTTTCCTCCCAGAGCAACTGCATGCCCAATGTTCCAGTTTCCTGTGAGAGTGTTTCCATTTCTCTTCTACCTTACCTTGCATTGCAAGGTGTATTATAGCTACAGATAAAAAGGGTATCTCGACCTCAGGTTAGAAATTTGACATTTGTTTGTTGAATGGATTGAATGAGAAGTTGGTGACTGGGTTTTCATTTTTAGTGAGGGGTCCTTTTCTGGCTTTCTGTGCTTCTAATAATAAGAGCTGTTCTAAGACTGCTGGCCTTGGCAGCTGCCAAACCAAGATGCAACGGAAGAGTTTGTTCTAGAAAGAGGACCTGTAGGGAACTTCTGGAAACCCTCTTGACCATCTGATGGAACAAGTTTGCTATATTTTAGTTCTTTGACAACTTAGCCTACTGTTCTCTGTCAGAGTTCAACCTAGAATATCAGAACTATCCTAAGTGTTTAAACTGAGGGGGTGTCAACTCAGGAGATTGCTCACACAGGTGATGGTAAGGCTGAGAAGCCAGCCACTGTGAGGTTATCTAAAGAACAGGAGCAACAGGAAGCTACTGCCTATAGGCTGGAGGGACAATGGAGGAGATCGTTACTGGAATCCAGGGGCTAGTTTACCTGGAGATATAGCCATTATCAGAGGTGCTTCTGAGAACACAGACGAGAGGGGAGAGGAAATACCTCAGTTTCTCCCTACCACACACCATTCCATTTCCCACCAGGGCCTCCCATGGCTGAACCAGCTGGAAGCAGCCCATGGATCTGGGGCCCTCCCAAACACAGCCTGTAGGAATCCGTTCTCTTGTGATACAGGGATGAACAGAGGGAAGCTCCAGGAATGAATCTTAACAGCAAGCAGGCGTGGACCAACACTTTGGTCTTGAAATGAAGCCCAGACTGATTGCTCTGAGAGGAGCAGTAATGCTTCCCAGCATCTTTGGTCTTTCTCACCCCACTTTTCTCTGTCAAAGACTAGTTATAGAGACTTTTGTTGTTGCCTGGTGTTAGTGTGGTGGAGGATTTCATGTTGATGGGAGTTGTCACCTTCTCTTGGCTTGTCACAAAATACCCTGGTGGAAGAGAACAGTGAAGATGAGAGAGCTCTATGGCCTCGGCCACACTGTCTGTTGGCACTTGATCTTTGTGATGCTGCTGTGGTGTTTGTTCCTTGGTGTCAACTGAGAACTGGCTGTGGTGTTGAACATATTGATATACACACCGCTGGCTCCAACACAGCTAGACAGTGCAGGACAGAACCTTCTTTGATCTGTCAGGCCTCCCTGTGAAGACCAGTCCAGTTCCCTTTTGAACCACTCCTAATTCCTGCCATAGACAGATAGGCGTATTTAGTCATTTCCTAGAAGAAAAGGAATTTAAGAGGTGGACTAGAATTAGATGCTCATTTAGCAGAGTCCCTGAGTAGAAAGAACTATAAGAAGGCCAGAATCAGTATTTAGCGAGAGATGCCCCAGAAGTCAGCTGTTCTTACTAACCCAACTCAGAAGATGGGTCTCATTTGGCATTTTTCTTTTTCAGTTTCTTTCTCTGCTTGTCTGACTCTAGCTTTGCTGTCTCTCTTCATGTCTTTTTTTCTCTGAAGCTCTTTGTTGCTTTCTGCCTGTTTCCTCGTGGGTGTTAATAGTGCCCAATACTGCAATAGTAGTAAAAGCAAAAAACAATCAGTGAAAATCACTTCTGTTACACACCAACTAGAGGAGAAGCAGCATTTCCAAGGACAAGAGTGTGTTCCCAGCCTGCTTGTAAGTGCGGGAACCTCCCAAGTTTCCTGACCATAGCTCAGAGCTGCCATTGCTCTGTGCAGAGGAGTCTCAGGCCCAGCTTCCACAGTGGCACCAGTGTGTCTTCTGTTAAGTGGCCACAGGAAGGCTACTTCTACCTCTCGAATTTCCTTTATTATTGTCCTCATCCTGCCTCTGAGCACACACAAGTAAAAGCCACCCAGACCCAGGAAATAAAGGTCTCGGTTTGGTACTTCGGCAGAAGTCAGCCTCTGGCTCTAGCTCCTGCTGAGCCTGTCCCGCCTGCAGAAGACATACTCGGGGATGCTTGTGCTCTGTCTGTCAGGAGGGCCTGTGCCCTTAGTTTGACCTCAGGATTGGAAGGAGAAGACTTGGAAAGCAGGGATGTGGGAAGATACCAGCCGATTTCTATAGTGGTAAGTGCTCTTCACTCTTTGATGCTGAACTCACAGACTTGACTTCCCTCCTGTGTCACCAGCAGGGGTTTAAATGACTTGGGGATGACAGATTTCCCTGTGCCAGAAAAGGAGGTGATGGAGCTGAATTTGACTGAAGCTGTTATTCCCCGTCAGGTCTATGATATCGCGTTTAGTCGCGCCGGGGGTGGCAGGGACATGTTCGCTTCAGTGGGTGCTGATGGCTCTGTGCGGATGTTTGACCTTCGCCATCTGGAACACAGCACCATCATTTATGAAGATCCCCAGCATCACCCACTGCTTCGCCTCTGCTGGAACAAGCAGGACCCTAACTACCTGGCCACCATGGCCATGGATGGAATGGAGGTGAGCATCCTACTTGGGGCTGACATTGGGCCTCCCACCTAACTCCAGCACTGCTTAGGGTGTCCACAACAGTCCTTAATAGTGCTGTTTTCTCCCCGCTGGATCTTTGGAAATGTCTGATGATATCTCTAATTCTCCCTGTTCAGGGCTAGTGGGTAGTGCTACGTTGGTGGAGGCAGGGAGTGTGGCTGAACATCTTAACAGTGCACAGGACAGCCCCCCACGGTGTCAACAGTGCCAGGATTGAAACAGCCTGATATAGAACAACAGCTGTGTGTTAAGAACTTTTAACACGAGATTTGGAGTTGAAGAAAAGAGAAACAGTATCTAAAGAGTAAACCAAATCCTATGTGCTTATGGCACTGAGTAAAGAAACAGGCCGTTTCCCCTTCCATGGTCGGATGGATCCCTCCAGCTTTAGCAAGGTTATAAAAATGATGACTAACCTGTGACTGGATACAAGTAGTGGTTGGAGATGGTATAGTGATTAATGTTTTGGTATGGCCAGAGCATCAGATTCCTTACTTTCTAGATTCTGCCTTGGGTGTGGGTGGGAGAGCTCACATCCTGTCCAGCTGAACATGCACAAAATTCCTAGTACATGCACCTAATGGAACTTGGTGTATTAACCGAATTGATCTTACCTGCTCTGTTTCTCCCCTTTTTTAGCTATGTAAAGGCCTACGTTGTTTAAGATCCAGATAATAAAGTGCCTGAGTCACCTTTGTTTTCTTTTCCCTCAATCCTGTAGCTGCTTTAGGGCAGAAACTGTCGCGACTAGTCTTTAAATCCACAAATGATCAAGTTAGGCAAAAAAGAATTTTTTCTTATGTAGTGTTGTTTTGGTTTGTTTGCTCTTTGTATCACACCTTGAAATTCTGGACCTTTTACTCTTCCTGCAGGTAGTGATCCTAGATGTCCGAGTTCCCTGCACACCTGTTGCCAGGTTAAACAACCACCGAGCCTGTGTCAATGGCATCGCGTGGGCCCCACATTCATCATGCCACATCTGTACCGCAGGTAACATGGTGGGAGGGGAGTGTGATGAGGACGGAGCGGTAGGGAGATCATCTCTTTCTCCTCAGAATTGTATCCTTACCATTATCTGAGGACAGTTTTAAAGATTTATACAAAAGAACTCAATTAAGAGGCCTCCCTATACTCGTGAAATGGGAGAATCCAGATTTCCAGATGGCCTTGTCCCCTCAGTGGTTGCGCATCTTCCCTTTACTGTTTGCGTCCATCATCAGCTAGAGGCTTCGACTGCCCCAATAAGCCGCTGTTAAGGGGTCAGGTTGATTCAGGTCCTGTGATGAGAGATGGCATGCATGTCAGGGTGCGCCAATGTGGCACTGAAGGCCATTGCCTTCTTTTCTTCTCTAAAATTAAGAACTTACTTTGATTATAAAAGTATTATGAGCACACTATAGATCATTTAGGAACTAGCGTAAATAAAACTTCATTGCCATCTTAATAGTGCCACTGTCCTTATTTTAATATATTTCCTTCCACTCATTTCACATGTATATATATATATATGTATCTTCTTTCTGTTACATCCCGTACCCCTTAAAAACTGTTTTTAATAGCACATAGTACTTTATCTCATTATTGGTATAATACCTTGTTGAAGTATAAATGTCTATAAAAAAAAGCAAGACGGGGAGTCCATTGAATTAAATCAGCAGATTACTTTAAAATGACATGTTTTGGGGTCGTTTGATCACATCATCCTTTCCTGATGCCTTCCCATGGGGGGGTGCCCTTCTCAGTCCTGCTGTGCCGTTCCACCCCTGCTGCAGTGACTGAGCCCCGGGACACAGCCAGATGCCTTGCTTTGAGCACCACCGCTGCCACTAACTGGCTGTATTGCTCCGTGGTCTGGGGCAAATGCCTTAACTTTTCTCAATGTCAGTTCTCTCATCTATTAAAAAAAAAAGCCCCCACACTGGGATTTTGGTGGGCAAACACTCTGTATACTGTAGCGTCCCCACCCTGGCCCCCAATGCAGGGATCATCATCCTCACTCCCTGAGTTGTGACCCTGCTTGCCGACTTTCTCTGTCCCCAGCTGATGACCATCAGGCTCTCATCTGGGACATCCAGCAAATGCCCCGGGCCATCGAGGACCCTATCCTGGCTTACACAGCCGAAGGAGAGATCAACAACGTGCAGTGGGCATCGACTCAGCCCGACTGGATTGCCATCTGCTACAACAACTGCTTGGAGATACTCAGAGTGTAGTGTTGGTGGCGCCATGCCCAGGAGGCAGGGGCTTGTGTGTTTCCTGCCCCTGCCCCACCCCCAAAGTAAGAAGAAACATGTTTCCAGTGGCCAGTATGTCTTTCATTGCTTTGCACCCGCTGTTACCAGAAGCTGCTCTAGGAGTCCTGGCCAGTTACCCACCACTCTGTGCCAGACTCAGTGCTGTGTGGCGCCCCTCAGCCCAGGGCTGAGTTTTAAGATATTCTCTTTTTTTCTTCTTCTTGGTTCCTCAATTAAAAGTTTCTGTATATTTGTTTGTCAGCTGTCATATTAATGAGCATTCCGGGCACTGGCTACGTTTGTGTTCATCTGCCCCATGTCTGTCTGCTGCAGAGGCAGCACTCTGTGTCCCTGTCCCTGCCCCGTCCGTGTCAGTGGGAGCAAATGCCACTTCGAAGTTGTCTTTCCTCCTGTTATTGTTGTCTTTAACAAATTTCAACTTTGTATATTTTTTATCTATTGGACTAATTTTTTTATGAAAAGAACTTTACTCTTCCTGGTTTCTTCCTTTGTTTCATAGTCCTCCCTACTAGCACCTCTTCTCTTCCCTGGTGCCTGGAGCAGCACTGGGCCCTTCATCCCAGCAGCAGTTTGCCTTCTTGAATCACTGCCTGAGAGGAGCGCACCTGACCAGGAGTCCAAACCGCCTTGGTGCTCAGAAGTCGGCCACCTCACACCTTTTCTCAGCCTGGCTCTTCTCAAGGGCATTCTGGGCTCCAAAATAGACATGTGAAGCCTTCCGTCACTCCCAGAAGTACCTCTGTCCAGCTCCACTGAGATCTGTTGGGCATGTGCCTGATCAAGGTGGCTAAAATGACTTATAAAGTCATCTTACATATAAAATGGCTTGAGGGGATAGTTGGCAGGAAAGCTGAGCTTGGCATGTATTTCCAGCCTCTAGTTGGCATCTGCTTTGCCTCTTCCCGGAAGCCCAGCCTTTCCATTTCGTGTCTAGAGTGATAGGCAAGGATCATCTCTAAGCTGTTTCTCTTTGCTTAGTTTACTGTGACTGGTGTTACATTGGCAACTTTGGCTTGACTGCTCTGAAGGAGAGAGGTCTGCTGGAAGAGCACTATCTCTATGTCTGTCTCTGAACAGGATCTCCTTCAGTGTGTGGGAGACTCTCAGCTCTACTAAGGAGCAGACTGATAGGCTGTAGTTATCCCAGATCTTCAGGTAAAAAGATAACCTTCAAAAGAATCAGAGGCTTCAGGACAGCCAGTTAAGAGTTCCACCAACACCTACCCACCCACCTCCGGCTTAGGTTATGAGCTGTCCTGGCCTGCAGGCTGCATGGGTCTGTTTCCGTTACATGAGTGAGTTCCATGGAGGGGGCATGTGTGCGATTCTGATGTTAGCTGAGCCCCTTGGCTTGGCATATACCCAGGAGGTCTCAGTGGGGCTTGGGCAGGCCAAGTTTTGGGGCACAGTTTGTTGGTTCCTTGTACTCTGTCAAGTGTTAGGAATTTTCTGAGACCCTCTAAATTGGATGTGTGAGATTAGGAGAGATTAAGCCTGGTTGTTTTGTCCACTGAGGCTCTCACCTGCTCTTGAGAAGCAAAACAGTTCTTCCAGGCCCTCAAAATCTTTTGGTTGAGTCCACCTTTTCAGAAGCAGATATATTTGTGTTTCCCAAAGTCATAACTCTTTGCTTTACTACAGTGGCTTGTCCTAAAGAGAGAAACTCTTTTTTCAGTCAGGTTATTTCCCTCTCAACCTTATTACTGTCTTGTTCTCATGTTGGGTTTCTGACTTAGAGTTGACCCTCTGCATTTACCACGGTGCTGCAGATAGGTGTAGTGTTATTTGGAAACGTGGGTCAGAACCTCCTCTGCTTCTCATTGTGTGATTGTTAAACAGGGTCCTTCTCTGAAGGGCGGCAAGTCTGAGCCATCAGTTCCTTCCTGACGATAAGGTTCTAAAATGGAGGTCAGAGTGGTAGAAAGGCTGGTCCTACTCAGACAGGCCTTACCCACACTGAGTTCTGAGTTAGGATTCCTCTCCTGATCTGCCCTTAAACCTGGTCTAGAAGCTGAAAGCATTTGTCAACTGGAACTAGAAAAACAACCTGGGAAAAGGATTAGTTAATAGTAATTAGAATATATTTGGATAAAGTAGCTATTCACCCTGAAAGCTAACAACTTTTGACGTGGGTTTTTTCTTTTTCTATGGACACCCAGCCCTGTCACCCTTCCTTATGTCCTGCAGGGTGGTCCTCCTCCTGATGTGCCCCCCCCACCACCACCACCCCGGGGCTCAGGTGACACTCCTAATCTCCCCAAGCAAATACATTCGTGCTCACAGCCGGAGGCATGCTAGTATTTTGAAATCCCAGCTCTCTTACCCTCCCCTAACACCACAGGCCAAGTAGGGCCTCTTGGCTGAGCAGGGGGTTTCTGTACTCTCAGGATTTAGAATGCCTCTCAGCCAGCCAGGCTCCAGGAAGCAGCGATCTCTTGTAGTTGTAAAAGCAACTGTGTCATTTGTTCAGGTTCTCAAGTTGACAGCTAGAAGGAATGGGTGGGAGACTCTAGATATGTTCCCCCCCTGTATGAGAGGCACAGCTGCTGAGCCCTCACTGGGAAGTCCTGGCACTCAGGCACTGAGGGCCGAAAAGCAGAACTTTGACTCGTTCTGGGTCCACTGAGTCAAGCTGCCTGTTTCCTTTATGTGTTCTGATGGGTGGGGAGTACTGAGTCAGTCAAGTCTCCATGCCACCATCAGAGACTGGTGTCCTGGTATAAGTCCTCCCAGGTCTTTACACTGTAAAAGCAAAAACTCTCTCCTTCCAGGAAGGAACCAGGCTGCAAGGTTAGGACTTGAAGAGGGAAGTTACTTGATAACTAGGTGAGGATTTCTTATTAGAACCAGGATGAGCTTTCAGGGAACTGGTTAAGATTTGAGGAAAAACCCAGAAAATTGAGAATCCTACAAGGTTTTGATGATAGTTGAGGCTGAAATTTTAAGAGGAAATTTAAGATGGGGGAGAAAAAACAGTAAAGGTTTCTTTAGCTAAAAAGAACATACTAGAAAACAGTAAAGCTCTGAGGTGGGGAAGCATTTAGACTATCCCTCATGTGGTCATGGAGCGAGACCTCGCCTTAGCCTGTCATTCCCTGGGCACTGTGGGGACAGAGGGACAGCTTGGGGCAGAGCTGATATGTGATGTGACAGTGGAGATCTACAGGGGGTGGGAGTCCGTGGCCAGTCAGATCATGGCTTATTTTGATTACAAGTTGGTACAGAGCTGAAGAAGTTGAGGTTATAAACAGTCATGCTGACTCTTCCCCTTTTTTCTCTCCCTTTCTCTTCCTCTTACCAATCTTTCCACTGTAGAACTTTTGCCCTCTGCTACTTAGGCCTTGAATCCCTAGGCTATAAGGACCACTAGATCTGGGAGGGCCAACTTAGTACCATTCCTCTCCAATTTGAGAATATAGCAGCTCCTTCAACCACCGGGCTGGGGTAAGGGAGACCACTGAAGTGGTAGCCTCAAAGAAGATGCTCCCCTTTATTTCAGCATTCCAGGATGGGGAAGGAGGGTAAGACTTGGCACTTAACTGGGTTTTCCCTGAGAGGAAAGCTGAGCTGGGCAGTCACTGTGGGCCCTGGGTCAGGCTGTCCAGAACTCTCCTCTCTACTGGCTGGGCCAGCTATGAGAGCCTTGTCCACCTCTGCTACCCTCTTCTTTTCTCACAGTTGTCATTGCTGCTAATGGTCAAGTGAAATGCATGGCCACACAGAATAGGCCAGGTCCTCTCAGGCTACTTTCTGGATGTTATTTTTTAAATATTGAAACATGCAGGTGCCTTCCCAAAGAGGCTTGGACTGGTGTATCGAACCAGAAACAAATAAGCTAATGAAACTATGAACTCAAGAAGAAAGATGTTGGCAGTCTGTGCAACAGCTGGAGAACTAACAAGCACCTACCTTTGGGACAACGCAGTGAATATGAACTGGTGATATCCGCAATTTAAAAGGACTGTATCTCACCTTGGCTTGGCTTTGTGGCATATACAGTGTGACATGGAACTTGCTGAGCTAAAGCTTTGACTGGCTTTAGCCGAGTGTGACTCATTGGCTTTGGTTCCTGTGTATTTTATGACTTTCCACCCCTACTCCCCTGTCAGTGACTTTCCACCCTGCTCCCCTGAGTGTGAATTTGTAGCATGATTGTACAAACCTCTATGTAGAAGACGGAGATTCTTGTTCCCTGAAATGCTAAGCTCTAGCCAATCAACTTCTGTCTCCTTTAGTCTAGTGTGTCTGAACTTTCTTTCTCATTATATATTGAAACTTTTCCTCTGTACTATAGGTTTTATGGCATCCCATGGTCAGGTGGAGAGGAAGCTGCCCCTTGGAGAACTGTACTGTAACCACTTTCTTTTCGAAATATTATTTTCACAGGACTGACTGTACACAGGGCTTGTAATAAAATTTTAACACTGTGCTGTGAAACCACGATGGTAACTCTCCACTGAAGGTGACTTCAGAGGGACCTGAAAGTGGAGTGTTCTAGTTATGACTTTATTTCTTGATTCCTAAGATATATTAAACCTAATTTTTACCCTTTCCTTCTGTTTCAGCCTCCTGTATAAGAAGTACCATATTTTCTGCCCACCATACTTTGTAATAAAACGTAAACATGTATAGGTTGACAGAATTTCTTGTGATGAATTCAGTTCCTCCCATCTGCCACTGAGATTTTGTTCCAGAGACACTGGCTGGGGATTAGACTTCATCCCAGCCCATCCTACTCTGACAGCCTGACCCATTGCCTTTACCAAAACACAGAGCACCTGCTCTGTGCCAGAGGTCCTTACCCTCTAGTTGCTCACAGTCTACCAAAGGAACACCCACATACATACTGGCAGTGTTGTGCAATAATAGGTTTGTTCAGGCCTACGAGGGGCCTTGAGGAGGAGGTGATCAATTCTGTCTGGGTGGGAGTCAGAGGGTGACAGGGAAAACTTCACAAGCTGAAGAATGCTTGAGATGGGTTTTGAAGGTTGAGTAGGAATTCTCAAGGAGAAGGTAGCAAGAACAGTCATGTACAAACTCTAGAGGTAAGAAAGAATGGTCATATTCGGATCATTTCAAATTCATATAGGGTTTTATGTGGACAGTGGTGGGAAATGGGACTAAAAAGGTAAACAGGAGCTAGATTGGTCAGTCTTGTGTTTTACAGACAGTTTAGACCTTACTCCTTTGTGAGACTCAGGAAATCTCACGTAGAAATCATGTTCAGGTGCCTCCCTGGTGGCACAGGGGTTAGGTCTCAGCACTATCAAGGTATCGCCAGCCACTGTGGCATGAGTTTGATCCCTGGCCATGTTGCTAACCCACATAGCACAGCAGACTTCTCCTGTCTTGCCTGCTACTCCCCCTCAGCAGTGTATTTCAGTAGATCTGCCTTTTCTGCTTTTCTGCTCCCCACTCTGTCCCTGATGAATCCTCTTGCAACTCCGGCCTACATCCCAGTACTTGTATGCACAAATAAAAATAAATTAAAAAAAAAATCATGCTCAGAACTGTGTTTTAGGAGTCAGTGAAAAAAAATGCCTCTGAGTGGGCCAGTCAGATCGTTTGTTTATAAGTGTTTTTACTTGTTAAGAGTCAAGGGAGTAAAGCAGGAGCAGCAGGGAAGGAGATGACAGAGCACAGTGGAACAGATTTAAGAGCTGGGATAATTTGCATTCAGTAATTTGGTTGGGAGAAGGATGACAGAGATGTAACTCTCAGATCCCATGGGGTTGAATACCAGGCTCTGATGACTGATTACAGTCAAGATCAAGCCAGTTTTCTAAGCTGATACTTCAGTATGGTGAGATGGAAGAATTCTGTCCTCACTGGTATTCAAATGCTGTGAGTCCAGGATGAAATATCAGCACCCTCCTTTTATCTTTGCAATTTTTCTTATTTGGCCAATTTCAGGGAAGAGAAGCTGTGATTGGTCCAGTGAATCAGGATTTAAGTTCTTACATTGTTTCAGAAGACAAGGAGGTGGGATGGTAGTCTCTCTGGAAACAGAAAGTTTAAACTTAGGGAAAATGAGAACCTGCTGGCTCTGTTAGAACTGTGCAATGGTCTGACAACAGATAGGTTATGGAAAATACATGATTTCTGCTCTTTGGTTTTCAAGGAGAAAATGAGTACTATATACTATCTCTAACCTGGGCTAGGCTTCAGTATCAAAACTTAAGACTGAACACAACAAGAGTTTAACTTTTTTTGTTTTTTGCTCACATGAAGTTCTTTAAAGGTTGACCAATTCACATCATCCAGAACATGTGGTCTTCAACATCACTTTGGAGGTAGGGGATGGTGGGGGTGAAGGGGGAAGATACATATTTTTCAAGGTAAACCTGGAAGTGGCTTACTTGCCTCTGCCCATACCTGCCAAGTTTAGTCCCATGATTTCAATCTAACTTCAGGAAGGTCAAAAAATGTAGTCTTTCTTACACCTAAGAAGAAGGGGCAAGTAGCACATTATGCTATCAAATACTCAAGGACTGGTAGAGACACAACATTTTGATATTAAAAAGTTAAGTGCTTAGTACAGGAATGTGTGAAGAATTTTGTGAGCACAGAGTTTCTTTTTTTTTTTGAGCACAGAGTTTCTAAACCCACTGAAGAACTTGGAGATGTTTTCTTCTGGTGGGAAATGATGCCTGGGCTGAATCTTGAAGGGCAAAACTGGCCAGGTGAAGTGAGGTGGAACATAGACCAGTCAAGAAACAGATTTGTGCCTAATACAGGAATTGGGCAAGTAGTATTAGAAGTAACCTGTGGTTTCTAATCTACAAAGAGTAAGGAGAGTGCCAAACACATTAAGAACCTTGATCATAATTTTTAAGAGTGAACTGTTACCACTAAAAATTCAAATGAGAACTCTAAGAAGGCTTCACTGAACGGGATCTTGAAGCGTGATAAAGAGCTTACCAGGAGACAGCAAAGGACAGTCCTAGCAGAGGAGCAAACAGGTGGTAACAATATAAAAGCTAAGCCCATGTGCTCTATATCCATTATCCCATTTAATCTTCACAAGGCCATTCTACAGGTAAGGAAACTGAAATGCAGGAAAGTAAAGAAATTTGTCCAAGTTTACACTAGTTAGTGGAACAAATAGAATTTGAACCCACCCATTCTAGTTGGAAAGGTCACACGCTTACAAGAGACACTGGAAAGCTTTTCAGCAGATGCTACTTTCTTTCTTTACTCTTAATGTCCCCCTTTTTCTCTTTTGGGAAACTGGAGAAGGAAACTTGCCTTCCAAGGCTCTTCTGATCATCCTCTCTCTCCCAAGCCCTCATTTTTTGCATTTATAGGTGCTTAATCAGTACAATCGCCGCTATCGATGTAAGTGGTTACTTTGAAGCTCCAAGAGCTTATTTTGTGTTTTCAACCTTCCTATATAGGTAAAGCAAGTAGGAGCATCCTTATTTACAGACAAGGAAGTTCAGTTGACATGGAGTAACAGGGCAAATCTCTGGGCGTCAGATTCTTTACCTGTAAAAAAGAAGAGATTTTATTGCATATTTCTTTGCAACAACAAAACATTATGGGCATGCTCAGAGTTGGGAGGCAATTCGAAAGGAAAATCAGCTTCCTAACTCGGATTTGTCTCTACTGGATCACTGTGGAAAATAAAGTTCGTTGCAGGTTAGAGCGGTGCGACACCCCACTTGTACCGTGCGACGGCGGAACGGAATTTTCGGGCTGTGGGGATACGTTTTAGGAACGGACCGGAAAAAGGACGTGTGCCTGCCGACTAGGGTCCGGCTCCCGGCTGCAGCCCGGACGGGTTGGGATAGTTAGGGTTTGGGTGGCTGGGGGTCTGGACCTGAAACTTTGGGTCTCTTCCTACTGGTGGAAGCGACCGTAGGCTCGGTACTTGCTTGTATTGGCGGCGAACGGAACCGGTTCACCTTGGTGCTGCCCTTGACCTCGGACAGACTAAGCCGATGGCATCTTGGGCTGCTGTAAGCTTGAGCGGGGCCGCTGCCCCATGCCTTCAGGCGCGCGGCCTCAGGGCCCGGGTGATTCTGCGGCATGTCCGTCTACTCTCTCAGTCAGAGCTCCCAGGCCGGACGCTGCATCTCACCGCGGCGGTCCCCGCCGGGCACAACAAATGGTCCAAAGTCAGGCACGTCAAGGGTCCCAAGGATACTGAAAGGAGTCGCATCTTCTCCAAGCTTTGTTTGAGCATCCGCCTAGCAGTTAAAGGTAAGAATTTGACGGCCACTCTCCGCTGATCGCCGCTTCCCTTTCTGTGCCCAAGGCCGCGTTTGCCTCACGGAGTTGAATCAGGGCTACCCTCAATCCTAGTTCGTTCATTTTCTTCTCCTTCCCCAATTCATACCGTCGCCCACTTCATAAACCCTAAACACACCTAGCTGCTTTGAATGTCCCTACTCGCTTTTCCAATTCTGAATGTCTAACCAGCTTATCAGAGAGCTGCTCTTAGATAAAAGTAACTTCTTCCTAGTTCGTAGCAGGGGCGTTGAGTAAAGTTGTTACTTGCCCAAGGCCGCAGTTTGTTCTTCGTGGCTTCCTGAGACACATTTTTCTTGGAAAGTAGGTTTGCACCCTTGTTTTCTCTCAATTGTGTAGTCTCCATAAAAAGGATTTGTTTGTTTTTGCATTTAGTATATCACCGTAGGAGTGGAGAAAGAAAGTCGTGTAAAAAGAATGGGCTTATGAGTCAGAAAGACTTGTTTTTTGTTTAACTGCATTATCTTGAGCAAATGACTTAACGTTGCTGCGTTTCGGTTTCCTTATCTGTGAAATGTACTTTTCTAGGAAAAGTGCTCACCTTGAAGTAGTTTCTGGTGCATCCCTAGAATTTATGTGTGATATTTGTCTTTGCTCCCGTTTTTTCTAAATTCTTGATACTGAATTTGTTCAACAGTACTGAGTGTTAACAGTGTTAGACACTGTTAATATAAAAATAATGAGATAATGTTCTACTTTCAGAGATAGCCTAATTACAGTGTCATAATGAGCATTTTGATAATTATACATAAAATAGTGGACTTAGAGCAAGGGGTGTTAATAAACCAGGAGATATTGGTACCATCCTATATCCCTTATCTCTTCTGATAAAAGTGGTGGTTGCTAAAACCTATCAAAAAGATATCCATCCTTAAAGACAGTGAATTAAAACTTCTTTCCCAAAATACTTTTCCATATCCCACTCAGACACTGGATAAACTGCTCTAAGTCATCCAGAGTTTAAGTGGTGACTTGCCACACTTTTGGCTGGTGGGGGTGGAAGTGGAAAGCCGCTTTTTCTCCCATGCTGTAAAGACATGTCTTTACTTACTCTTTTCTCTCGATCTCAGAAGGAGGCCCCAACCCGCAGCTCAACAACAATCTGGCTAACATCTTAGAGGTGTGTCGCAGCAAGCAGATGCCCAAGTCAACAATTGAAGCATCACTGAAAATGGAGGTGTGTTCTCAGTTTGACATGCTTCTTTTTTTTTTTTTAATTTATGTATTTATGCTTACAAGCATTAGGGTACAGGCCAGAGGTGTGGGCAGTGAGAGGATCCATCAGAGACAGAGTGGGGAACAGAACAGGTAGACTGACTGAAACACACTGCTGAGGGCAGCAGCAGATGAGGCAGGAGAGGTCTACGCCATGTGGGTCACCTCCCTGGCCAGGGGCAGGGATTGAACTCATGCTGCAGTGGCTGCGGTTTGCTTCATAGTGTGTTGCTTAACCCACTGCACCACCAGGGAGGCCCCTTGACATGCTTCTTATTGATCACAGGCCCAATAGGGTCCATATCTAGAAGGTCATCAAATACTTTAAATTATCAGAGAAATGTAGCAATGTGGTTGACACCCTTAACCCAGAGCCTTCTTTGTCATTGGTTACAGGAGCATGACAGGAATAGGGTGGATAAACCACAAATAGAACCATACAGCCTAGGGTTTCTTGGCTGACTTGTGGGATGAGGTAGAAAGAAGGGGCACTGTATGGGAATAGCCCTGATGTTATGTTGAAAAAGGATCTGTCTCTCTTTTTCATGTATTTTTGCCCTGAAGGAGAAAAGCCAGTAGAGAGAAGGTATTGTAGATAGTGATGATGAGAGGGGTAGAGATTGAGAGGCCAGGTGTTGAAATTGTCTTGAATTCCAGGTGAGGGGATACCTCTATCTCTGGGACAAGCAGGAAGGACCTGAGGAAGCGATAATCATCCTTTTTTTAAAGATTTATTTATTTTATGCATTCAAGAACTGGGGTACAAGCAGAGGTGTGGGGGTAAGAGGATCCACCAGAGACAGAGCCGGGAATAGAACAGGCAGACTGATGGAAATACACTGCTAGGGGAGCAGCGGGCGAGGCAGGAGACGTCTGCCGCGCTGTGTGGGTCCCCTCCCTGACTGGCAGCAGGGATCGTACTCGTGCTGCAGTGGCTGCGGTTTGCTTCATATGGTATTGCTTAACCCATTGAGCCACCAGGGAAGCCCCAATCATCTTTTTTAAAAAAAGATTTATTTATTTATGCATACAAGAACTGAGGTGCAGGCCGGAGCTGTGGGGGTGGGAAGAAAGGACTCACCAGAGACAGAGTGGGGAGCAGGACAGGACGATTGACTGAAATACACTGCTGAGAGGAATGGCAGGCAAGACTAGAGAGATCTGCTGCACCATGTGAGTTAGCCGCCTGGCGGGGAATGTTACTCATGTTGCAGTGGCTGGTGATAGCTTGATTGTGCTGTATCTTAAAGCCCTGCACCACCAGGGAGGCCCAAGTGATAATCATCTTAATTGGCAGTAGTGATTGAGTGCTTAATCAATAAGCCAGGCCAGGCACTTCCATAACTCTGTATGCATTGTCTCACTGAATTCTCAAAACAACCTTAACTGGAAACTGATGCACAGAAAGAATAGACAACTTATAGACCAAGTCACACAGAAAATAACAGACTTGAAAACAGACAATCAGACTCTAAAACCTGTACTCTAACCATTGTACTGTCTTTATGTAGATACAGGGAAGATAAGGTAGAAGAAGATTTTGCCCCCAGCTGGTGGTCCTTTGTTTCCTTTGTGAAAGAGGAAGGACGTGATCAGTGAGAGTTCCTAGGAAAGGCAGCACGGCACAGGCAGATCAGCCACATGAGCAAGCGATGTAGTAGAGGTGGCGTGTGAGGTCCAGGGAAATAAGTCATTTGAATTTTTGTCTGGTTATTTGAGTTTTTGAGGCCATGTTATTTTCAGTGGCTCTTAGGCACAGAAAAGTGATTTCCCATAGCAGTGCAGCAGGTCCTCAAAAAATGTTTTATGTAGTGTTCTTGATGAGAAAAACAAAATCCCTGCCAATGCTGAACCAAAGACATGACTCCAGGATCTGTTTTTATTATATGTTATTTTGCTCAAAATTGCAGTTTCTAACATTGCGAGGACCTTGAGAACTTACTGTACCAGGCAGCTGAGGGGTGGGAGTGCTTAGAGTTCACAGGTGGATTTCATGCACCTGTGGCTGGAGAGAGGAGGAGGAGTCTTGGTGGGCATCCAGGGGAAGAAGTGAGATTCGGGAGGGAGGGAGGAGAACAGAGCTGAGCTGATTGATGTTCAGGGACCAGAGCAGCAGACCCCCTTCTAAGTAAGGGGTAGGACTTCCAGTGACCTCAATTAGTTCTAATCATGCTCCTCTCGAGGGTGGGGACAAAAATAAAAACGAGAGCACACGCATGAAGCTAGCTCTGTGGTACATGTGATTCTGGGTTGGTCTGCAGGAGGGAATTGGGGAACAGGGACTTGTGCTGTTTGTTGCAGAAAACCAAGGGCGTTTATTTGCTCTATGAGGGTCGAGGCCCCGGCGGCTCTTCTCTGCTCATTGAGGCGTTATCGAACAGTGGCTCCAAGTGCCATTCAGACATCAGACATATCCTGAACAAGAATGGGTAGGTGTGTGTTTGGGAGAGTGGAAGGGAAATGAGCCTTTAGGTTCCAGTTCTGTGCCAGGAAAGTACATATTGTTTCCAAGATTTATGCACAACTTAACCACATCATTTAATGAATCATTTAATCCCCCTTAATGTGTTCTATATAGCCCAGATCCAAAAGTCTGTACATCAGGTACAAAAAGGGCTCTTTTTCCTGTTATCCCAACAGTAGCCCTATAATGTCCAGGTCTTAAGGGGCACCACCAGAACTGGAAACTTAATGGCACTGAAAGTGATGAGCACAGTGTTTGCATCCTCCAAATTCCCAAAAAGCAGAGGGTGGGGATGTGTTTGGATTATTCCCTTGCCAAGTGGTAGCTGCATCTTCTCCTTTAGTAGGAGAGCAGCTTCGTTTCAGTATATATTTCATAGACTGGGTAGAAAAGAGACTGGTAGGCAGGGTCCCATAGTCAGAATGTCTAATGTCTTCCACTCCAGCCCGTTTCTTTTTCTATCAGTGGAATGATGGCTGAAGGAGCACGCCACTCCTTTGACAAAAAGGGGGTGGTTGTGGTTGGAATGGAGGACAGAGAGAAGAAAGCAGTGAACCTAGAGCGTGCCCTGGAGCTGGCAATCGAAGCAGGAGCCGAGGATGTCAAAGAAACTGAAGATGAAGAGGAAAATAACTTTTTTAAAGTAAGTATGACATTTTAGTGTTCAGTAGATTCCCGAGAGGTCCTTAATAGACCAGTTTAAGCACACCTTGGTTTCTTCTTCCCTGTATCCGCTTGGTACCATGCTCTAAGACCTGGGTGATATAAAGACTTCATGTATTAAACAAACATTTATGAAGTGAATACTGGATAGGACCACAAGGATTTGGAACATTGAACTGTATCTCTGCCAGTGAAGAGCTTAAGCTCTGTGATGCTTGATAGTTATTCCATTCAGGGCTGCAAAGTTCTGTCTGGCTTTGTCCTGTTCCCTCCTGGCTTCTCACCTCCTGACTTTGCTTTCCACGTAGTTTATTTGTGATGTGTCTTCACTGCATCAAGTGAGGAAGAAGCTGGACTCCCTGGGCTTGCGTTCTGTGTCCAGTACACTAGAGTTCATCCCCAACACAAAGGTACAGCTAGCTGACACCGACCTGGAACAGGCCTCCCATCTCATCCAGGCGCTTAGCAACCATGAGGATGTGATCCA
The DNA here is from genome assembly GCA_019455555.1 of Galemys pyrenaicus. NCBI lineage: Eukaryota > Metazoa > Chordata > Mammalia > Eulipotyphla > Talpidae > Galemys > Galemys pyrenaicus. The sequence continues at coordinate 3,529,867 of JAGFMF010012271.1, forward strand.
GGTCTATGACAACATCGAGTAACCAGGCCATACTGCCTCCAGGCTCCTTCCTAAGCAACGGGCAGCACATCGGAAAGACACTTCTACAGAGTTTTCTGATGCTGAAGCAGATGGGTGGCCTCGCAGGTTAGGAGGCATGAGACCAAGGAATCCTCACACCTCCAGGACCTCTGTGTTAACTCTGAATTCAGGAGGTTGGCCCTTGTGCAGATGATAGGTGCCTTGAGGCCCATTTCCAGAAACTGCTCTTAAATGACAGATTGATCTGGGTGGCTGCACTGCTATTGTTTGGCTCTTGATTTTTCCTGGGTTTGTTTCCAGATTTTGGGACCTTCTTGACTTCCTTTCAAATCTGTAGGCTTATGACCACTACAATCCCAGGTCTGATATTTAGAAATGTCATTCTCTCCAGGAGTTATGTGGTCTAATGACTAGTCTAAATTTGTCATTCATTCATGCAGCTAATATTTATTAAACCTCTGCTGTATACCAGAAGCGCTACTTATCAAGAGCACAAGCTATTCAGTTGGTGCCATGCTCTGAGTCCTGGGACGCAGAGGGAAGCCGCAGGACTATTCACTATTAGAGCTGTCCCAAGGAAACATGACTGCTTGTGCCCTTGTTCTCTTCATGTGGTCCCAATGCCCTTCTTCTGCCAGGCTTACGGCTCTCGCCTAATAGGAAATCCCATGCCAGTGATAAAGGACTCCCAGGCCCTACTTTTCCCAGACCCTGAGACTGGTCTGTGTATTTTGAGATGGATCAGGCAGGCCTGTGAGTAGATTAAGCTGCTCTCAGAACAGGCTGTACAAAGGCTGGTTTCGAAAGCTTCTTGGTCCCTAGAACAACTAACCATAGCTCCTTTTCATTCCTCTTGCCAAAAAAGTCACTGGCGACTAGAGAGGAAACAAGAGCAGAAGGAGGGATGAATCAGAAGCCTGGCAGGTGGTAAAGAAGGTGACCTTTAGTGCCTTCTGCTGCGAAGAGTCACTTCGGGATTCAGAGAGGCCAAAAGTGTCAGCTACCTGTGCTGGAGACCGTCAAGCATGCTGAACCTGGAGTGACTTTTTGATCCTTGTTAATTTCCTACTTATAAGTTATTTAAGCCAATTCTGAGCTCAAGTAATTCTCCTGAAGGAATCTCAGATGAATGAGAATGAAAAAGAACTAAAACTAAATCAGCTATAAATGATTACTTTAACTTCTAGAAAAAACACATGTGTTTCAACAGTTTCAAACACATGTGACTTGAACAGCTGTAGAGCAAGTACTAGGGGGAAGAAAACCAGTGAAATAATTGGCATGCTTCCTGGGATCTTTTAGTTTTTGTGGGCACTAACATCTGAGTAGCACATAATGAAAACAGTGCAACTTAAAGCGTAAATGTTTCTTCAGAATTTATAAGATACCTTTATATGTTATTTACTTGATTTTCACAACAGACCTTTAAATAGGCCAAGAATTTTGTGATGATCTCACAAATGGTCTCATACCAAGCAGGTAAGAACACAGCTAGCTGTCTTGTATTGACAGACTAAGTATGTTTTGTAAATGTTTAATATAAACTAATTTGAAGGATTCTTGATGTAGAAATCTGTAGTAGGGGAGCCCACTCTAGTAGGGAGCTTTGACTTCTCAGGTGCCTGTCCTGTGATCTGGTAGGATTTGTGAACGAAGACTCCTAGAGAACCAGTTTTCTTACATCAAGTCCTGCTAGCTGGCTCTGCCCTGACCCCTAGTGGTGCCCTGCGGTCTTTCCTGCAACTCACGAAACCTTCCTTGGGTCTGCCACTAAAAAATATTTCTCAAAGAACATTTTATGTCAAAAAATATTTACAATTATGTTAAGTGGAAAACAAATATGCAAAACTATGTTTACTGTGGTTCAAATTTTGAAATATATGTTACAAATATACATACACCATTTTATATATATATATATATATATATATATAAACTTTATAAAAGAGACCAGGAGGAAGTGTATCAGAATATCAAAACTGGGTGTCTCTGGATGGTCTTGTAACTGAGTTTTATTTTCTCTAATTATGTATCTCTAATCATGTAATCTTTTATCAAGGAAAACTTTTTCTTTTTTTAAAAAAAAGCTGTTCATTCTATTTATCCAACTAGGGAGACAGCATATGAAAGGCCAGGAGTTAGGTTTACCTTAAGGTCAAAGAATTGAATCTGGTCATTGCGTTCCTTTGCCTTATCTTTGGTCATCATCTTAGCAACACAGAATCATTTAGGACCTTGAAGATGGCCTGAGCTCATGTCTGAGTGCCCTTTTGGTGGGATGGAGCATCAATGACAGGCTGTCCATAGCTTTGACTCTTACAAGAAGTGCTCATGTGGTATGTCACTGCCTCCCCTCTGCCCAAGGCCCCAGCTGAATCAAACTCAAGCAGTGAAGGGTTTGCCTCCAGCCACCTATGTGCTTGTTTGCCATTTTTTTTCTTTTTGCTCTAGAATTTATAGCAGAGGAATCAATAAAACTTTCAAACGCTGAGAGCCTAACTCCTAGACTTCCATTTAAATTGCTAGGGTCTCCTCTGGAAATGGTCTGTGTGGAGAAGAGATAAGAGCCAATAGGTCTGGCTAAAGAAACAAGGGCCATGTAGTACCCTTGTCCTACAGTGAATGGGATAGGAGTTTTTATGTTCTCTTTTTTATCCTCTGCCTATGACAAAAGGGGTAACATTTATTTTTAAAAAAGAAAATCTCATAGGGGTCTCCCTGGTGGTGCACTGGGTTAAGCAATGCACTATGAAGCAAACTGCAGCCACTGCAGCACAAGTTCGACCCCTGCCCCTGGCCAGGGAGGGGACCCACATGGCATAGCAGACCTCTTCTGCCTCGTCTGCTGCTGCCCTCAGCAGTGTGTTTCAGTCAGTCTGCCTGTTCTGTTCCAGGCTCTGTGTCTGGTGAATCCTCTCATCTCCCTGGGCTCTGGCCTGTACCCCATCTCTTGAATGCATAAATAAATAAAATCTTTAAAAAAAAAAAAAAGAAAGAAAATCTTATAGAAATTTAAGTCTCACCTAATCTCCCCAGAAACAAACACCTTAACAATCTACTCTCTATTATTCTATTCACTGGAATCAATTTGCTGGAGAACAAATTCTTTGACAGTTGCTAGCAACCATGGATAACTTAACCTCTTTGCACATTTAATTTATAAAATGAGAATACCAGTACCTATTTCACAGGTCTGTTTGAGAATTAAACACTTAAATCAGTGTCTGGCAATAGTAAGTGTTCAATAAATGATGGCCTTTTCGCCAATAAATATGATTGAAATGTGATCATCCTATACATTTCTGCCTTCTAAGCTATTTTCTTTTTCATGCTATATCTCACACAATTTTTATGTTAGTATGGAGAAGTCAGCTTCATTCTTTTTAGTTTATGTAGTATTTTAGTGTATTTGTTAATGTGCCATAATTTATATAACTAGTCTTTTCTCAGTGGATATTTGGATTATCTGTTTTACAAAAAAATGCTGCAATGAATATGCTTTATCTTTACTCATTTGCAAAATATTCTTTAGGATATTTATAGAATTTACAGAAGTGGAAATGAAAGGCAATTTTGCATTAGAAATTAATGTCAGTAACATGAAACATCGTGGTTGTAAAAATCTACGTGGTATACTTTATTCCTTGAATGAGCAGATAAACCAGTTGAACTGGTAATCTGAATATATTCCACTTTACCTCTGAAGGAATTTTCATCATATTAGATGATAGGCTTGGTTTTTTTTTTTTTTTTTTTTACCAAATTCATTGAGCTATTCCCTAAGAGAATTCATTCATTTATTGTATTTTCTCATGTATCCATGACCCTGTGCTCTTGAAGAACAGAAGGAAAGTGTGCAGCTGGGGTGTGACTCGCTGCCTGATGCCACCAGTACTTTCCAAGGCCCTGAGCACTAAAGGCAGGTGGTGTACTTGGAGGCAGGTATGGCTCAGCCGCTTAACCAGGGACACATAGTCAGTGTAAAACCAGGGCAACATACTTGAGAAAGACTGACCCACCTGGGAGGCTTCACATGGGGAGAATGAAGAGAGAGGAGAGAAACAACAGAGAAAAGATGAAATACATAGTTTAAAAGGGCAGATCTGTGGAAGTTACATTCTGTTACTAACATCCCCATTTGAGGGTCACATACTCAACAAATATGTTTTTTAAAATGTACTATGAAAGATGCAAAGCCTATCAATTTGAATGACACAGCTTCTGTCTTTGTGCTTGTCTTTTCTAAGTCCATTCCAATAGAGTAGAAATGCTTTGATGACAAAATTACTACATGCTCCAGGACCCAATTCTGGGGCTGTCTGTCTGGAAAGGCTGCTGGAAGATAGTGATATTTAGGCTTAGCTGTTTGCTAGAAAAATGGGAACAGGGACAAGAATTGAGGACAAGAATATTTGAAATAGAAAATAGCACATGCAGACATGCAGAAGCCAGTAGAAACTACCAGTAGTTCCATGTGGCCAGAACAGAATTTAAATAAAAGGGTTGGATAAGTGGGAAATGGGAAAACTTGTGACAAAGAAGGAATGACCTGGTCCTAAAGGGTCTTCTCAGCTGCATTCACACCTTGACGAATCCTAAGGGCAATGGAAAACTATAAAGTTTTCAAGCAGAGCATTGCAAGATTAGGTGTGTTTTAATAATTGTCGAGTGATATGAACGCACACTGGGAGGCTGTTACATAAATGAGAGATTTTGGTGGTTTCATCTTGAATGATGGACCTGGAGATGAGAAGGGAGTAGACAGACTGGAGGTATGGTCAAGATCAGCTGTGGGGGGAGGGAAATGATGAAGAAAAATTCTCCAAGTTAGGTCACTCAAAGGTATTTAACTTGGGGAACTGAAGATGGATAGAGGAAATAACCGTGGAGGGAAATGATGACTTCATTGTGGACCTACAGATTTTGAGATGCCTGTGGAATTTCCAAGGGGTGATGCCTTGGAGGTCAGAAGAAAGTTCAGTATGCTAACTGCTGTGTGGTAAAGTTTGAGGTGGCTGGTTAATGGACAGTGGAAATGAAGCCCTCAAAGAAAGCTTGCTAGAAGGGAAATAACTTTTCAGTTCTAAAAACTTACAGGTGTATTGTGCAAGGCACTATTCTAAGTGCTGGTGAGCAGGACAAAACCCCTGTTCCTACATGGCTTATGTCGTAGCTTGAGAAAAGTCAATTTAAAATTTGGGGCACTATGAGATAAAATATGGTGGTCTGTGGGGATGCAGGATGCCGGAAAAGAGAAAGTCAATAATTGAAATTGAGGCAGAGACCAGAATGAAATAAGGAAATTAACTATGGGAACATCTTAGAGTAGAGCATTCCCTGAGAAATGGCAAGTGCAATGGTCCTGAGCTTGGTAGATTCAAAGTATGGTAAGAGGGCCCGTGTGACTTGAGCATAGTGATTGATGGGGAGAGTAGTTTAAGGAGTAACAAAAATCCTAGATAAGCTCAACACTACCTGACAAAAATCTTATTCCTTAGTACTTGGTTTCTTTCCTTAAGGAGAACTAATTTAGATGTTCTCCTTGAAAGATAATGAAAAACCAGTTGAAAACACTGACCTTTGGATGTCAGACCTGGAATGAATATTGGCTCTGCCACTTGTGCTAGTAACTTATCTCTCTTTCATCACTAAGTGCCAACAGTACTGCCTACCTCAGAGTTACTGGAAAGATTAAATGAGAAGACATTCTGGCATATAATAAATGACTGATAAGTACTAATTTTTTTTTTTGCCTTTTTCTCAACCTCCCTTTCCCAGAAAATGAGGTTATAGTTAAGGAATTTATAATAAACTAGGTAGGCATTCAGTCAAGTGGGAAACTTAATGATTAAAAACTTGTTGGAGGGGCCTCCCTGGTGGCACAAGGGGTTAAGCGATGTACTATGAAGCACCCACGGCCACTGCAGCATGAGTTCGATCCCCGGCCAGGGAGGTTACCCACATGGCGCAGCAGACCCCTCCTGTCTCGCCCACTGCTCCTCTCAGCAGTATATTTCAGTTAATCTGCCTGTTCTGCTCCCCACTCTCTCTGGTGAATCTTCACCCCACCCCCGCACCTCTGGCCTATACCCTGGTTCTTGTATGCATAAAAAATTAAAGGACAAGGGAGAGCCAGATATTGAGGGGGCTGGAGGTGGGGATGGGGGAGGTGGTTGTAAAGAAAGAGGGGAGTCTAAAGTAATTCTTAAAAAGATTTGCCACTCAAGGCCTTGCTACCACTAGTTCCTTAGTTCCCAGTTGAAAATGGCATCTGTGGTTTCTGGGGTCTATTACTGGAATAGGGACCAGAGAAAGGGAGCCTATATTAATTGTGATGGACTTCGGATCTGAAGATCTGGAGGGTTCTGAAACACGCAGCCAGAACGACGTTTTGGAATAATGTTCAGTGGCATGGGAAAAGAATAAGGCTTGTTACACAAGAATTTGAAGACATTTTGTCAAACATGGTAAATCTGGACAGGAAAGAAAAAAATAACATCTGCGGTGGGATTTTAATTTTTTTCCCACTTTGTCCAGAAGGAGTTCGTATTGTTTTTATAACCAGGAAGAAAGAGAAAAGACACACACCCTCCTCCACCCCCTTCCCCAGAACCTTTCTGACTGTGCCACTTGCTGGTTTTGGCTCTGGCCAGCAGCAGAACTCCCAGATTTAAGAACCCACATTCCAGCACCACCGCGGCCTCTCTCGCGGGTTCTAAGGAACCTAGACCGGAGGGTGTGGCCGGGAGGTATGAGCCCTAGCAAAAGGGGCGCCGGTGAGGCCACCCTGCCGCTGGGCAAGGGCAGCATCTGGACTGGCGGACCGTCCAGGGGATCCCGCGGCAGCGATGGTCACACTCCTGGAAGAGCTCGCAGCCAGGACCTTCCCCGCTCAAAACGCGTCGCTTGTGGACAAGGGAGGGGCGGGATGCCTTCAGGTCCGCCAACACCTCTCAGAGCCAGAGGGCGCAGGCCGGGGGACCCCACCAGACTCGAAGTAGCCGTCGGGAACCGTGCCAGCCCGCGCGCCGGCGGAGCCTCGAGTGACTGACAGGAGGTGGGAACGCGCGCTAGCTGTGATTGGAACACACACACCTCCGGGGAAGAGAGGGCGGGCGGCCCGCTAGGGGTGCGCTGAGGCGGGTGCTCAGAGCCTTCCATGTGATTGGCTAGAGAACCTAGCGCCGTTTCGATGATTGGCAGGCGGTCGACAGCCCTCGGAAACCGCCTTGGCTTCAACGATTGGCATCCTGTGAGGGTAGGCGGGATTTGTTCATCGTGTGGTGCTGATGATTAGCTGGAGACTGAAAGTGAGGGTGTTGGGGTGAGAGCAGTCGACTTCCTCCTTGTTATTGGCTGGTGAAGTGAGTGGAGGGGGCGGTATGAAAGTCCTCGGCCGCCTGGGATTGGTGGGCACTGGGGTGAGTGACAGGTCAGGGGGCGAGCTGCGAGACCAGTGGTTTGTTTTTCGGAGCGTTCCTGAGGTAGAGAACGGTGGCCGGACGGAGCGACTTCGCGACTGAAGGACTGGCGGGCGGGCGGGCCGAGTGGCGCCGCCGAGGCCGGGCTGGGCCGAGCCGAGGAGCGCCAGGGATGTAGCGGGTCACCCTGCCCATGCCACAGCGCCCGGCCGCGGGCGGAGCCGGAGCCGGAGCCTGGGGAGGCGGCGGGGGCCCCGAGCGCTGCCCGCGCCCCCCGCGCGGAGCCAGGCCCGCTGCCGTCCCCGCCGCCCGGGCCCCCGGCATGCAGCCCCGTCTGCGGAGGTGACACTCGGGCCCGAGCCGCTGCCGCCGCCATCGCCACCATGGGTAAGTGTCGCCACCGCCCCGGCCTGTGCCCGCGCTGCTTCGCGTCGCCCCGCCCCGGGCCGAGGGAGGAGGACCCTGGGCCGCCGCCTGACAGGCATGGACAACCAGCCCAGCCGGGGCTCCGGGCTCCGGGAGTCCGCCCGCCCTGCTCGCCGCACGACGGCGGGGGCGAGGGATTGGACGCCCGGGTCCGCCTGGGCGGTCCCGGCCGGCGGAGCCCCCGCCGCCGCCTCCTTCCGGGCCGCGCTGCGGGCGCATCCCGAGGAAGCGGCGGCTGGATCGAGGGCCGGTGCTCGGCTGGGCCGCCCGCTCCGACCCTAGCGAGCCGCGCGGCAGCCGGAGGGCGGAGAGCGAGGGCGCAGTGTGGGGCCGGGATTGGAGACTAGTGCAGGCCCAGCTGCTGTTGTGTCTTTTCCTTGATTTGCTTTTTTTTCCTGCCTGTGTCATTTCCTTCCCTTTGCTCACACTAGCCGGCCTGTGAGAGTTCCCGGGGCTTGCTCTCAGCCCTGCGTGCACCCCAGCGCAGAGGGGAGGCGGTGCGGGAGATCGGCTGGGGGTGCTTGAAAGGCAATCAGTGCCGTCACCGCACGGTTGTAAATAGTGAGCTGCACGCAGATTGTTGGAGATTAGGAATGAATCGGGGGTGCCCGCTGTAAATCACACCCTACTGTTTGAAAAATCCGGTTGTCATGTTTCATGTCCATTATTTTTATCCTGGCGATGTCCCTGAAATTATGTAACTTTTGAAAGCGAATCCTTTACTACACAGAATAATCTATGAAATCATTTCCATTTCGTCAGGATTTACAATTTCTGTTACGAAGATGTAACCCAAAAAAAGTGTTTAATGTCTCCCACACGCAACATTTGAACTGAATCCTATTTCATGTCCTTTTTAGATATTTAGCAAACGACTGTGGACTAGCTTGGGAGACAAATAATTTTATAGATGTATTTTGCTTCTCTTTTGGATAGGTTACTGTAATACTGTTGTTGGCCGTTGTAAGTTTTGCAAAATATTTAGTATTGTCCTAAGTAACCAAGAAGTAAACTTCAGTCCAGGAACCCTTTGCAAAGTTATTCATTGCCTCTGTGAAGTGCCCTCTGTGAAGAAGGAACATTAATGCGCCTTGTCCTTATAGCAAGGTCGTCATTTTTGTCCACGGTTTTGTAGGTTAAGTGTATGCGCTCTCACCTTGGTGGGTTGTTACTCTGTGCTTCATCTCTACACTCTGTGAATAAAAAGTGCCTTGGTCTAGTCCATGCTGTCACTCACACAGAATGGAGTATGGTCTGGTTTGTTCATTTGCCAGGCTTACTGTTTCCTTCCCATACTTCAGAAGTGCTTACTCTTCTGGGGAAAGTCTTCTATGACAGTAAGCAGAAAAGGAACCTAATAAAACCTGGTGTTTAAATACATATATCAACAAACATTTATTGCACATTTACTAGAAAATGAGGCACAAAAATTTTCTTGTCCTCCTCAGGCTTCAAACATTTGTCTTCTGTGACAGAATTTGTTATTTCAGTTAAACCTCTGAAATGACTTGTGAATTTTTACTTGTGATAGTTTCCTCTTTCTCCTGTGGGGGCACCCTTAAGTTCCAAAGAGGAGTGTGAAATACTTGGGGGCCTGCAGATCTCCCACTCCCCATTTTCTTGACTGCTAAACCAGGTAGAAAGTACAAATATATTGGCTACATTTCATTAAAAATGAATGTCAGCCTATTTTCACATTTCAAGACATTTTCACAAAGTTTATGTGTGTGAGTTTATGGAGAGAGAGTGATGAGGAAGAAAGGAACTATGTCGGCAGGGTCCAGCACCCCAAAGCAAAAGGACCAGGAACTCAGTATCTTTTCACTGTTCCTCCTGTTAGTTTTACTAAAGAAACTGAGACAGTGGTGTGTGTGTGTGTGTGTGCGAGTTGTGGAATTGTGTGTTGGCTGCAAACTGGTTTAAGAATCACTGTGTTGGCTTTCTTGAGCACTTTTATCCCTATACCATTTATTCTTTTTATGTAGATGAACTTGACATGCTTATTAGAGCTAACAGTGAATTCTTCCCAGACACCTGGCTCTTTAATTTGCTTTGGGTTCACACACAATGAACACACACTGAACCACTTTCATAAATTAAATGTAAATAATGAAAATTCACGTTCCCCGGTTGGTTAGTTTACTTTAATTGCTGTAATTCTAAATTAGCTCAAGGGGTTGATAGGAGAGAAACATAGACTTCTTAATATTACAATTACTTTGTTTGCTAATCTCCAGCTCAGTGAGGAAAGGAAAAAATTAATTTGAGCCCCTGTCTTGCAAGTCCTTTTGTTAATAGCCATATTTTTCTGAGCCGTTCTGAGCCCAGACTTAAGTCTGTTTGATTACTTTAGTTATTAGTAAAAATAGGTTACATTTTACATTGGCTGTTAACCCCAGTACATTTTTGTAGAAATTACACCTAGTCATGTAAATAATAAGAAATAAACTTTTTGGTTGCTTTTTGCTTTGATACTATGTGGTTAAAACATTTTTGAAATTAAGTTATTAAAATTGAATGAGGTCACTTTACATTTTGCTGTGCAGTGCATATTAAGTTATAAAATATTTAAAGCTGTTCTATAATGTGGCAAAAAATATTGGGATTGACTGGTCATTTTTTCTTGACCACACTAGAATTCTCTCCTAGTTTTAGTAATTATGGTGAAAAATGCTATTAATAAGTAGTGTTTATTAGAAAATTTTGTAAATGTAGTCTGAAATTTAATGTTATTTTTAAAACTGTAAAGACTTGGAAAAGTTACAGGTAACTATAGTGAACTGAGTACAGGAGCAAGGATGATGTGGTTCAGACTTGCTAACTTGATTTGCAGTTAGAATCATGATTTTCATACACCCTGTGTCTACAGGATTCCAAGACTGTTAGGAGCTCCCAGTCAGACCACTCTCATTTGGCTAAATTTGGCTAGAATCTGAACATCTGTGAAGAATCTGAATAGTTAGCAACTGTTTTGATTGAAATTTGGATTATACTTTAATAAGTCAACAGGGTAATGTCATTACTAGATTTTAGGCATTTATGAAAAGTAAATATCTGCCCATTACTTAGGAGAATACATAGAGAATACTAGCAGTTTTCTTTGTTCTATCTATATATATTTATTATCTATATTTATTATTTGTCCATTTATTGAGTGTCTCTTAATGTGTTAGGAGCGGTGTTAGTCCCTGTACCTGCATTATACTGTCCAAGAAGTTACTGTTAGGTAAAGGGAGCCAGAAACATCTTACCAAATGTAAGTGCAATAAAGTTTAGTCAGAACTGTGTAATTTTTGACAAAGGGAGATACTAATTCTGTAGTGCTTGGAATTGACACATATAATCCTATAGTCTCCAAACCTTTTAGGTTAATTTTCTTAAGCATTAAACTAAAATTAGTGGCAACATATTGATTCTCCTAAGGAAGCAATGGCTTACTTTGTAATGTGTATTTTTAAATTTTGAACCATCAGTTAATATTGAAGGGCTGTTATATTCTAGAAACAGAAAAATAAACACCAGTATTGATGTTGAGATCTAGTGAAGTTTCAAACATGTTCTTAAATGGGAAAAAAGTTTCTTATGAATTGAGGAGTGGACCTTAGTGCATATACTTACTGCAAAATGATGTTTACCCAGGTATGGACAGGGCACAAGCAGTAGGAGTATGTGAAATGTCATGAGAGTGAGATAGTAAAATATGACTCAGAGATACTCTGAAACTCAGGATCTCCTTGAGCATGTGATCAGATGATCCTACAGAACTGGGTAGAGTGTTGGCAAAAATGAAGAAATAACATCCCTTGTTAAGTGAAAACAAAGATTAAAATATTACTTTGGGGATTTATATATATGGAAAGAGAATGTGTCTGTTATAGTAAACAGACAATAGATATATGTAGGACAGCAATGTTTGTTGGGGGACATGGTGCTTCTGGAAACTTTTCTGGGTTTTTAGCCACGGGAATTCAAAGACCCTGGTTTTATATAAAAATATTAACTCAGTCTGGAGGAGACTTCCTGCTGAAGTTAAAAAGAGTATTGTCTGGCAGCCCCATACCATAGATCAGGGAATGAGAAAAGAAAATGTGCCTGTCACTTGATAACTGTGGATGGCTGTCTGGTTGATTGCTTAGGAGTATCTACTTTCTAAGCATGAACTCCAATCCTCGTTTCATAGATCACTTTTCTATTTTTTGTGACTACTCCTCCTCTTGATAGATTCTGAATCTCTAACATTAACTTCTTCCTCTGTGCTTCTTCCTGGTAGCTTTTAAGTGTGTCAGACCACCTCCATCCTCAGGAAGTCTTTTCAAGGTTATAGCACACTTTACCCCTGCTTCACTTGTTCACATGTAAAGTTCCTACATGAATTGTTGATTTCCACTACTTCCAATTTTCTTTTATCATCAGCTGCTTAATCCCCTTTAATTTTTATTTCTGCCACTCCTACTCTGTTAGAGCTATGTGGCCTACACTTGCCATACCTTCTTTGGTCTTGGTTTATAGGGTGTCACTCTTGTTTTTTCAATCTTCTTGAAATTTTCTTTGCCAGTGTCCATTCTTCCAATTTTATAAGGATTCCTACTCACCGAGGATCAGTCCTTAACCCTCTTTCCTTCTTCCACTTTCACCCTCACTTGCTTTCATGTCTGTTCTCCTCCTTAGTTCATTTGTTAAACTCTTCTGCATAGCTGGCACAGCTTGTTTTTCTGAGAGTCATTCTGTTAATAATTATGCAACTCACCTGTACAACTTCTTGCTACTCACAGTTAATTTTTTTTTACATATACGTATTTGTATAATCTGGTTTGAATATTGTATCTTCTTATTTCTGTGTCATTTATCCTTTTACCCCTAGAGTTTGAATATCTTGAAGTATCTTTCAAAACTTTCTAATATATAATCATGGTAGGTATTCAGTAAATAGTGTTGTTAATAATTAATAAAAATTCAGGCATAAAGTTAAATATTAGGGTAGATTAAGTGGCCTCCATTTTTTTTCCCGTTGACTTTACTCCATTGATGATAATAATATCCAGCATTTCTTAAGCATTACTAAGTATTAGGTGCCATGAGAAATACTTTGTAAGTTTTCTTTTTCTTTTAACTCTCATAGCAGCTCTATAAAATACCTTTATTATCTCCATTTTACAGATCAGGAAATTGAGGATTAGGAAGAATAAGTGATTTGTTTAAGGCTTCCTTAGAACCCAGGTTTTTCTGATTTCAAAGTTCATATAATTGCTGCGCTCTAAGAAAGCTTCTTGCTTTAAAAAATTTTGATTTGTTTTTATTTTCGAAAGAATGCCATACAGGAATACTGATAATTTAGTTAAAATCTCAATCCAGGAAGAAATGCCTAAAAGAGCCACTTGATTTACTTCTTGTCTTTATCCATGTCCTCAGTTTGAAGTATCAATTTAAGAACCTGTATGCCTTTAGCAATGTATTCCATTTTGACAAAAAATGAGATTTTACAACTCTGATCCAATAACTTACTTGTGTCAGTTGTCCTGGGTTTCACGAGATACTGCCAAGCCATTCCTCTGGGGTGTTCTCAGCACTGGAACTACCAAACAAGTTTATCCATTAAGTAATGCCAGGAATTGGTTAGCTTCCTGGAAACAGAATTTGTCAACCTGATAAACCAGCTCTTATAATAGCATCATCTTATACAGAATTAGAAACTCTTTCTCTATTTCATTGTGGATTTGACTTGAAAAGTGTATGTGTGTGTGTGTTTGTGTTTGGGTCAGTTTGTGTGTTTTACATCCATCTTGGTTCATACCTGAGCTGAGACAACCGAAATTCTCAGTTCTAAGGGTGGTTACCTTGATATTGAAAACTCCCCATTTCCTGCTGTTAGGAATCTCTCTGGATGCTTTTGAAAACACCTACCTAGTCATCTTTATATTGATCCAAATTTACTGTCATAGTTGACCCTGGTAACTTTATATATAATTTTTAATAATTTTATATTTGTCAATTTAATATGTAAGTCTATATGCATTATATATGTAAGCCAGCCTTCCTTTCTTAGATGCTTTTTTAAACCTTGGTTAGAAGGTTAAAGAAACGTTGGTTGGGGAGTCTCACTGGTGATGCACCGGTTAAAGTCTCAGTGCTGTTGCCAGCCACTGCAGCATGAGTTCCATCCCCAGCCAGGGAGCAGACCCACATGGCATAGCAGACCTCTCCTGTCTTGCCCACTGCTCCCCTCAGCAGTGTATTTCAGTCAGTCCACCTGTTCTGCTCCTCATTCTGTCTCTGGTGAATCCTCTTTCTGCCTGCCCCTCTGGTCTATACCCCATTTCTTGTATATGTAAATAAATAACAATAAATCTTTTTAAAAAAAAAAAAGAACAAAAAACCAAGCAAGTTCTCTTTCTTTAAGAAATCTTTGGGGAAATTACTAGAAAATATATAATAGTTGATAAAGTGTGTATGTTTTAATTTTGACAAGAACCACTTTCTGTGGACCCATTTCTCATTTGTTATCGCATTTACATGAGCTATTTACAACTATGTCTATTTCATACATATTTTTGTATGTATTTTGAAGTGTTTTTGTATGGGAAGCTACTCTTCTGGTGTTTTCCTGCAAATTTTAAGTCTAATCTTGCTTTTTTGAGTAGTAGAAACCTTGTCACCCTTCTCTCCTGTACCTCCTTAGAGGGCACTGTGCACATATGAGCAGATTTGGTCTAGAAAGAGAGGAGAGGCAAATAGTGCAGTTTTATTTCCTGTGCTTCATGCAGTTCTTTCCCTTCCATAGTGTTTGAGGCTATTTCTAAGGGATAATGATAAAGAGCAAAAGATAACCATTCTGTGTTTGGTGGAGTCACCAAAGCAAGTGTAACAGTTCATCTCTCATGTTCCTATCCAGGTCTACACATTTACTTATTTTTCAACTTCAGGTGCTATTTGAATGGGCACAAATTTCTTTCTTTCTTTTTTTTATTTATATTTATTTGACATCAATTGTAATCCCCATGTATTCCCCATCACCATCTCACCAGTGCACCATCACCTCAGTCCCCCATGCTCCCGTCTGCCTTCAGCCCTTTCCTTCCTCCCCACCAAGTGTCCCCAATTTGTCCTTGTCTTTTCATTTTTGGTTTTTGTGTCTTTATTGTTGTTATTATTGTTCTTATTCCTTTCCTTGATCCT